>JACTOM010000073.1:570961-666712 GCA_015832385.1 Elymnias hypermnestra
CTTAGATGGTTTGGGCATGTAGAGAGAATGAATGAAAGGAGACTGACAAAAAGGATTTATGAGTCAAGAGTGAATGCGAAAGTTGGAAGGGGAAGACCAAGGCGAACGTTCCTGGACCAAATCCAGGACATTTTAAATAACGGCCAGGTCAAGAGTACTCTAAACCGACGAACTTGTATGAAAGGTTTAATGAGAATGAAAGAAGCGAAGGAGATATGCAAGGATCGTGGCAAGTGGAAAGTCGTTGTCTCTGCCTACCCCTATGAGAATGAGGCGCGATGCTATGTATGTGTATGTACCTATACCTTCTCACCGCTAACACCCACTCCAAATATAAGAATACGACGAACAACTCTAAAAAACAATACGCAATTATTTTTTTACTCTTTAGAGCATATTAATATTTGTAACAGATTGTTTTGAAGATGGTTCTTTTTTTGGTAATTTTTTTATTTATTTTATGATTTTTAGTAAATCTGAGGAACACTAAGAAATTTGTCTGAATATGGGTACAACGTGTTACTCAAATGAGACTGCACCGTTTAAATAAAACCACTTTGCAAAGTGAAATTTACATTGATATCGCACCCGGGATCGAACCCGCAACCTCTACTACCACCGCTTCGCGCGTAATACACCTTATAATATTGCAAGGCAGCAACAAACGTAAGGTCATTGCCATTTGATTAGGGAGAGTTATGTATTTTGCCATAAATCGTACCCTTACTGTAAGCCGTTGAGGAGTTCAATTGACCTTCATATTTATCTACGACAATTACTTGACCAGACCATACCGGTGTTATGGTAGGTGACTCAAATATCCCGATAGCCTATAAAAGATACTGCCGAGTATCGTTAATTTGTTCCTAAGAATTGAAGAGTTCCGTCAATTTGTCATGGAATCCAATATCAGAACTTGATCAAACTATCAGAAAACAACTCTTGAAGTATATAATTTCCAATAAAAAAAGAATCATCGAAATAGGTTGGCGTGATCTTGAGTTATTCGTCCATTTGTCACGCACATGCTTAATGCAAATTCAACACTTATCCGGTTTTCTCATGGATGCCATCATCAGAACTGGATTTAAAAATGGGACCCCATGACGATCACTGCCTTTTATTTAAGAAAAAATCATCAAGATCGGTCCACCCAGTCGGAAGATATGAGGTAACAAACATAAAAAAAAATACAGACGAATTGATAATCTTCTTCTTTTTTTGAAGTCGGTTAAAAAATACATTACACGCTCTTATACATGCGACCGCACTTACATAAACCGGTCTTTCAATTTATAATTCATAATAATGGTGTAGTTATAATGAAGTTATTTAAGATTAAGGAGATTTAGGCGGATGTGAGGGTCTGAGAACTGAGGGTTTACTCCTGGGATGAATGAGGACGACTCAATGATAATTATACCTGTTTAACTTGCTGTACTCAATCTTTGTCACAATTTTTTTATAATCATGTATAATTGCGGCTTTAAATAAAGTCTATTTTGATCTAATTCATCTAGATATATGAAAAAGAAACGACGAAGAATTTCGAAACTGCACAACCAATTGCTCATGATTTTCTTAATTGACATTGAGCTTCATTTTGGCCGACTAAAAAGTATTTAGAGATAGACATCGTTAAATATGAGTTCCTCTGTCAAATAAGTCACATAGTCATCAAAAAATTTATGGTGTTTTACGTTAAGTCTCACATTAAAGTGTTTAGCACAAGGAGGTGCGAAGATCAGATAACAGTATCCTTTTGATATTAAAAGAGTCTACTTTAAGTGAAATCTATGGATATGGTATAGTTCCATCTTTATGGTATTAAAAGGATTGTGGAGCATTGGTATAGATCTAATCTTTCAAATAGCCCCAAAAAAAGATGTGTGAAGGTGTTTAATCACAAGATATTGGAGGCCAATTGTAATCACATCTTTGAGAAATAACAAGTCTTGAAAACTTTTCCTGCAAAATTGTGATTGTTTCGTTGCCTTTTTGAAAATAAACATCGTACACAACAATGACTAGTTCATTGTTTTTGGTTAGCTTGTTCGACTACAGACACGGATTCCTGAATTCGAGTACAGGGTCGGACGAATTCAACAATCGATATTTAGTTTTCCACTTAGAAATTCTCAGTATTTGTTCGTAAGTTATGTAGTTGGTGATATGCTCCACCCCCGTGCCTGAAAAATCTCGATAAGCTAGCAATCCTGCATCTGATCTCTTTGTATCAGATCACCGTCCTATTAGATTATCAGAAGAAGGAATGGATAATGCTCTTATGGAGCTTATGGAGCTCGCTGTGTCTATCTTCTCTCCTATGATTAAGGAGCTCTGTGCCCTGCAGTGGGATGTTAGTATGCTGCTACTAACTCACATTTGGACTAATGATTTGACAGAATTCAAAGAAACGATGAGTTGTTAATCAAAACTGTCTGTTTTGTATCCTCACTAACGTATATTTCTCTCTCAACTTCCGTTCGCATGATTACATTTCGTAACGCTCTTGTCACGCAATCCCTCGTCGTCGTCGTCGTCGCTTCAACCGATGGACGTCCACTGCTGGACATAGGTCTCACGTAATGACGTTCACAAGGCCCGGTCTTGTGCCGCCTGGCTCCAGCGGCTACCGGCGATCCTCTTTATGTCGTCGGTCCACCTTGTTGGGGGTCTCCCTACACTGCACCGCTCGGTGCGGGGTCGCCACTCCAGCACCTTCGGGCCCCAACGTCCATCGGTCCGTCGGACTATGTGCCCCGTCCATTGCCATTTCAGGTTTGCGATTCGTAGGGCTATGTCGGTGACTTTGGTTCTGCTACGGATCTCTTCATTTGTACGCGTAGAGAAACTCCGAGCATAGCCCTCTCCATCGCACACTGAGTGACTCTGAGCTTTCGAATGACGCAATCCCTAGCTTACATTAACTTTGGCTGTTTATATGGAAGAGCCATCGATACTTTAATTGGACTTTATGAACCAGTTACGTTAAAAACGAACGCTAACAAAACTCGAGTTAATTATTGAATTTAAACCATGTGCGCGACAGATTTACTGACAAGTCATTTACTCCACATTATCTTGTCTACACTAAATTCCTGCATTAGACAAATAAATTAGGCGGCGCTATGTCGTCGATGACGTTGCAACGACCTGTTTTGAATTCTCCCGTTAATTTACGACGCGCACATGTCTACCATAACGTGACTCATACAACAAAACTGCTTATTAATAAACATATATAAAGAAAAAGTAAACTGCTCACTTCCTTTTGCGTGCCTGCAGACATAAAACTTTTTCGTGCGTATCCTAAAACATAAATTAGGTGGATTTACTACGTTTTATAGAGAGCATCCCCTTCATTACAATATGTTCGTAACGATGAGGGTCACTGTGTAGTCAAATCTCCCCTAAAAGAAGTTTGTATCGGCGAAATTATTAAAACTTTTTAACTCGGAAGTTTTCCTTGAACGAAAGCTAGCATTTACATTGTACATTCCCTCCTTGTTTTACTTTATATATCGATGGCCCCTACGTATAAAGAGTCAACCATAAAATCCTAATTTTGTAAACACAGTATTTCATCTGGTTGAAAGAACTTTAGCGCAGGTCTCGGATTAAGGTATGAAGAATGTTGTTAAGTTCAATCCAATGAAGACCCAAGTGTGCGCCTTCACAGCTAAAAAAGTAGCTTCAACCTCGCACCTCGCTTTCAAAACATCCCCCTCACCACTTCGAAAGGTATTGGGATTCTTAGCGTCGACGTTTCTAGCGAAGTACAATTCCGTGGGCATTTGGATGGCAAAGCCAAATTGGCTTCTAAAAAGCTTGGGGAACTCAATAGAGCCGGTACTTTACGCCTGAATGCAGGCTGCTTTTATATAAGGCCGAAATCCTCATCTATGGGCTGGAGCAACCCAATACCAACTCCTTCCATTTGACCGGATACAGAGGCGAGCTATACGAATTGCCAACGACTCCCCACTGTCCAGTAAGCTGGAAACGCTGGAGCACCGTAGGGATGTAAGCTCTCTATGTGTGTTCTATCGTATCTATAACGGGGAATGTTCTGAGGAGCTCTTTGAGTTGGTACGGCCACGATTTAATCAACAAACAACTCAACGGAGAAATAAATTTCACCTGCACATCTCGGATGCATGGCCCTCAGCCACAGTACGTTTTCGTCAATGGTGTTCCCACATGGTTAAGATTTACAGGAATTCGAGAGGCGAATAAGCTCCTATTTATTATCCTTTGGTGCTGCAGGTGTCCATGGGCGGCAGTCCACTTAACATCAGGTGACCCGCTAGTTCGTTTGCCTGCCAAGGCTATAAAATAAAATCAAATAGAAATTATTTATTACTGTACTGCCTTAAGTATTAAAGATTTGCTATTTTATAGAAACTAAGTCCTATTTTCCCTCTTATTAAGCAATTTGTCGGTAAATCATTAATAAATCAATAAATAAACGTTAAATTTGTCAATGCGTGGCAGCGTCACGAAGATGTGCAGCGTTTCTAGGCTCACTCGTTTGAAGTTTAGTAGTTTTAATCTTTACAAACAACATGTAGCATTTTAATTTACAATTCCTCATTCGAGATTTCACTAAATTACTTGTATGAATTTAATATTTTAATGACAATTAAATTCATTAAATTCCGAAAAATATTATATCATCTGATTTATCTATATGGCTCATCATTTTGTAAATAACTGCGTGTGTATAAAGTAAACATGTCAGAAGTGAAACTTCTTTGGCAAAGTAATTTTAAATTCTTGTTTATATTTATACAAATGTAAAACTATAAAGACTACTATAAAAACTGTAAAGACTTCCGAGACTTAGAGGGAGGGTAAAGGGAAGAAATGTTAGGAATTTAATGAATTTAATCGTCATTGAAATACTAAAAGTGTCGAAAATTAACACAAATCATTTATTGAAATCTCAAACGACAAATTGTAAATAAAATTCCCACGCGTTTTTTGTGAATATTAAAACTACTTCATGCGCCTAAAAAAGTTTCATTAAATGGCTACAAATTAAACAGTTTTATAATTATTTATTTATAGTCTTTTTATCTTTCTACTTTCTTTAGTCTGCATGGGCGTAATTGTTAAAAAAGAATTGTTACTAAAGCGCATTCAAGGGTAACTGTATACATTGCTACAACAGGCTCCCAGAAGACTTCTTCTGTTGTTTATAATTATGTATAAAATAACTGTTCCCAAATATTTTATTCAAGCAAGTTTAACAAGCTCTTATGAATCGCCAATGCAATAGTTCGAAAGGTTAAACTTTAGGAGATATTTACTATTTAAAGAAGAAATTTACATAGTATTCTTCAATAATATAATACGTTTTATATATATAAGTGCTATTTACAAATAAATAAAATTATTGACTCTTTTAGGAAAAAAAGTGAATGCACCTCATATAACTGTATACGTTGCTACAACAAGCTCCCAGAAGAAGTTACAAAGATGTCTCTTAATAAATTAAAATCTTTTATTAAAAAAAAACTAATTGAGGAATCATTTTATAATTTGAAAGAATACTTAGAAGACAAAAAAGCGTGGGAGTGAATGAATTGCTCTATATGTATATAGATATAGAATAAATTTTAAATAAATATNAGCGATCCGTGCTCTCTGGAAAGCCATTGTTCCAGATGAGGTCGGATCGCCGCCACAATGGTCATGCCCGCTTCTGGGGACCCGAGGCTCTCCTTCCATTTTTGGACCAAGGCCTGGTCAGCTAGAGTTCTGATCCTCCGAACCTCTTCAGCATCAGCCCAAAGGCTCTGCGCTCTCGCCGCCATTCTATGTCGGTAGACGGCCGCAAAAACCTCAGACCGCAGCTCCAACAGAGGATCGCCAGTCAAAAAGGGGTCGCCGCTGTCCAGGATACTGTACGGTACCCCCATATTGCCCTGATCACTATTATCCTCTGTGCCTTATGATAATTTGAATTATTAAAATATAGTAAACTAATATGTTATTGTAATGATGATGGAAAAAAAACCCGACTGAGTTTGTTGTGGGTTCTTCTCGGATCAGGGCGCGAAGGAACACTCGTAACTTTAGATTTTAAGCCGATCTTGAGTCAGATGTATATTAGAATCAGAGTGTGGAAAAAAAATATAATTTGACGATTCAAAAGTGCTGTAATAGGCCTACTTGGATAAAGATTTTTTGACTTTGACTTTGAATGTAAAAAAATATTGCGTATTCTTTTTAGAGTTCTTCGTATTCATATATTCGTAGTCAGCGTTTTTCTTTTAATATTTTTATTTATTTTTTGATTTTTAGTGAATCTGAAGTAAACTAACAAATTTATCTCAATGTTTGTACACCTAAAAACGCGTTGCTCATATGAGATAACACCGTTTAAATAAAACAACTTTATAAAGTTAAATTTACAATGATATCGTCACACCCGGGATCGAACCCGCAGCTTAATACTCATACCTTACAGGTTAGTTATTTTGCCACCCCGCTATCACCAGTCTATTATATGGTAATCTCAAAAACGACATAAAAAAGCGCAACACTTATACGCAAAAGTCCCCCCCTTACTTAATACACCTTAAAAATATTGCAATGCAGCAACAAACGTAAGCTCATTGATATTTGATTACAGACAGTTATATATTCTGCCAAAAATCGCACCCTTACTGTAAGCCGTTGAGGAGTTCCATTGATGACCATATTTACCTACGACAACCACTTGACCATACCGAAGTTACGATGCGCGACTCAAATTCCCGGAGGTCTTATAAAGATTCTGCCGAGTATCGTTAGTTTGTTCCTAAGAATTGAAGAGTACAATTACTTTATCCTGGATCCCATAATCAAAACCTAACCAAACTATTACCAAATAACTCTTGAAGTATATCCTTTCCAATAAAATAAGAATCATCGAAATCGGTTGGAGTGATCTTGAATTATTCATGCATTTGTCGAACACATGCTTAATGCAAATTTAAGACTTATCCGGTTTTCTCATGGATGCCATCATTAGACCTGGATTTTAAAAAAATGGGACTCCACGACAAGCCCCACCTTTCATAAATAAAAAGCAGTCGAATTGATAACCTCCTCCTTTTTTTGAAGTCGGTTAAAAATATGATGAAGCCTTTCAATATTTTACGGGGTCAACTCTGGAGAGTGTATAACTTTCTAGTAGTCTCCAAATTTATTTAGGAAACAAATGAGAAATGCAATCTGTGGGTTATTAATACAGCTACTTTAATTTACTTACTGTAAACATTTAAAACTGCTTCATTGGTCTAGTGGTTAGCATGTTCGACTATAGACAAGAGGTCCTGGGTTGGAGTCCCGGGTCGGGCCAATTCTAAATCGATATTGAGTTTTCTATTTAAGATTTTCTCAATATTTTCCCGAAGTTGGGAAGTTGGCGGTGTGATCCACCCCCGTAGCCGTCAGTTCTGCGCCTGACGTCTCTCCGGTCGTGTCGGATTCCCGTCACATCAGACTATGAGATTGAAGGAATAGAGAGTGCACTTGTGTACTGTGCCTGCCAATCCGCAGTGGAGCAGCGTGGTGGGTCTATGCTCTAAAAACCCTCGCTCCTCGGAGTGAGGAGGCCTGTGTCCAGTAGTGGGACGTTAAGGGGCTGCTACTTACTTTCTTTTATTGTACACTAAAGAAGACTTAATGTGAATTAGTGACGGAGAGTAGGAGGTCTTATCGCTTTACAACCATTTTTTTCAGAAAACCTTAAGAAAGAAGTTTGTACAGTTTAAAGGTTGAATAATGTACTACATGTATACATATACGTCATGGCTTCTTTAAATGAGATTTGATATAATCTCATCGTGATACATAATAATCTTCAAGTTTGTTATTAAAATCTTTCAACTTTTTGCAAATTAGTTACTTTAAACATTTAATAACTCCAAGTCCCATCATACGGTAATCTAAATAAATATAAATTTTAACAAAAAAAAGTACTGCCTTCGACACCGACTCCGAATATAAACAATACGAAGAACAATATAAAAGAATACGCAATTATTTCTTACTTTTTAGAGCATATTAATGTATTTGTAAGTTTGTTTTGAAGGCGGTACTTTTTTTGTTAAAATTTATATTAATATTTCGATTTTTAGTGAATCTGAAGTAAACTAACAAATTTCTCTCAATATATGTACACCTAAAACGCGTTTCTCATGAGATAACACCGTTTAAATGAAAAAACTTTACAAAGTGAAATTTACATTAATATCGCCACACCCGGGATCGAACCCGAAACCCTTATGCTACCGCTTTACACATAATTCACCTTTCAAATATTGCAATGCAGCAACAAACGTAAGGTCATTGGCATTTGATTACAGACAGTTATAGATTTTGCCAAAAATCACACTCTATCTGTATGTCGTTGAGGAGTTCCATTGATCTTCATATTTAACTACGACTAGCACTTGACCATACCGAAGTTACGGTAGGCGACTCAAATATCTAGATAGCTTATAGAAGATTCTGCCGAGTATCGTTGATTTGCTCGTAAGAATTGAAAAGTTCCGTCACTTTGTCATGGATTCCATCATCAGAACCTTACCAAAGAAAGAATCATCGAAAACGGTGGGCGTGATCTTGAGTTATTCGTCCATTTGTCGCGCACATGCTTACGCAAATTTAAGACATCCGGTTTTCTCATGGATGCCATCATCAGAACTGGTTTAAAAAAAATGGGACCCTATGACGAGCACCACCTTTTATTTTAAAATAAATCATCAAGATCGGTCCACCCAGTCGGGTGATATGAGGTAACAAACATAAAAAAAAATACAGACGAATAGATAACCTCCTCCTTTTTTTGAAGTCGGTTAGAAACAAAATAAAACTTTTGTAGCTCGGAACTTTTCCTTAAACGAAAGCTGGCTTATACATTGTACATTCTCTCCTTGTCTTCCTTTAAAGACAGATACACGTTAAGGGGCAAAAGCACAGCGCAGTCGGACCGTTTTCTCTGTATACACAGTTTTCGAAGCGGTATTTCAGTTCGCGCTGTCGCGATGTTGGTGGCACACGTCACCTTCCTCGCCCTACGGAATTACGTACCAACGATCGCGATACAAAGCTAATAAATCACTGGACTTATACAAAGTAAAACCCTCACAGAGATTATAACTCGATATGAGATAACAAAGTACTCACGTGATTAATTGCTAAAAGTACGTTCAACTCTGAATTGAACGGATGCGTAATCTCGCCGGGACTAGATTTAGATGCGTAATGTAAACAGATAAACATTGTTGAAGATTTCCGGTGATGATTGTTTGATTTAAATTGTATAGTGTTTGTGTGAATGTGCGTAGGGTAGGTAGGGATGGTCGGAATGGCCGGGAATGGGCAGTGGATTGCGAGTCTTGTATGGGCTGTTTTGGCTACAGCTTTGGCAGATTCCTGGACAGCATACCAGGAGCAACCATGCTGTAGACCTGTATCACATCATCGGATTCGTCATCACAGAGGTAAGAGAGATAGATAGAGAGAGAAAACACTTTATTGCACATAAAATAAAAAAAAGGACTTTAACAAAGATACTTATTACTATAATTATAGCGTGCGAAGGCGGTCTTATCGCTACAAGCAATCTCTTCCAGACAACCTTATTATGTAAAGAAGCTGACTAAATTAAATAATAAGGCAGAACAGCTGCAAGCATACAATTTATAGAAAAGGAAAAGATATAAACGTGTTATTCAGCAGCAGCTTTCAGGTAAAAAGAATACTTTGAGGCTTGCTTTAAAGATGTAATGACTGTAAGTGATGATATCTGGTAAAGATTTGTCTTATAATTAATAGCTATAAAAGAAGAAGTCCTGGGTTCGATCCCCAGTAAGGCTGACTTAGAAAATGCATTTTCTAATTTGTCTGATTCGGCTTGGTGGCTAGTTACCACTCTACCAGCAAAGACCTACCGCCAAGCAAGAGATCCGTGTTACTATATGATGCTGTATAGAAACCAGAAGAGGTAAATTGCCTATTACCGGATTAGCGTGTTTTCATCTTAGACTGTATCATCAGAAGTAGTCAAATGCTAACCTGTTATCAATAAAAAAAGTAAACTTTATTATAACGTTCCTATTGTTTTAATTATTTATTATAAAGATCATGGATAAGTTTTACTTTTATTTATTTAACACACAAAAAAAAAACGCACAATTTGTTAAATCTATACATAATAATATAGTTTGTTAAACCAAACAATATGTTGTATTTATTTATTCTGAAACTGAACTTGTTTTAAATATATAAGTGCTAGTTACATATTCTTTGAACTTATGTAAAGGTAAGTCAAAAATAAAAAATCTTCTGACCTTTTATAGCTTAAAATATGTTTAAATTTCGCGTTTATAGTGTCTTATTCCCTAAGAATATATTAAGGTACAGTTATATTTGATAACATTACAAAACTGATTCTAAAATACAGTTAGATAGGCAAACATACAATTCTTTATGTTAATTAGTGAAATAATAACAAATGTAATAGGTTTTCTATCATTCATGGACAATGGTTTTATATATTATACTCGCGAAATTTAAACTTATGACACTGCTTTTTAAGCTAATAAAGGTCTAGAAATATTATGCCTGGTTAAGCATACATTTACATAAGTAAAAGCAATATGTAGTGAAAGTCAAAATATCTTTATCCAAGTAGGCCTATTACAGCACTTTTGAATCGTCAAATATCGTTTTTTTTATATTATTTAAATGAATGACTGATGATAACATTAAAGGACGACTTACAATCTAAAGTTACGAGGGTTCCTTCGCGCCCTGATCTGAGAAGAGACCACAACAAACTCAGTCGGGTGCACAATATTTAATTTAAAAAATTATTCTTTATCTATATACATTTAGAGCAATTCATTCACTCCCACGCTTTTTTGTCTTCTAAGTATTCTTTCAAATTATAGAATGATTTCTCAATTAGTTTTTTTTAAATAAAAGATTTATTTATTTTTAAGAGACATCTTTGTAACTTCTTCTGGGAGCTTGTTGTAGCAACGTATACAGTTACCCTTGAATGACTTGTCAATTTTATGGAGCCTACTAGAAATTACAGCAATTTTATTTTTATTTCTTAAGTTATATGAGGTGCATTCACTTTTTTTCCTAAAAGAGTCAATAATTTTATTTATTTGTAAATAGCACTTATATATATAAAACGGATTATATTATTGAAGAATACTATGTAAATTACTTCTTTAAATAGTAAATATCTCCTAAAGTTTAACCTTTCGAACTATCGTATTGACGATTTAAAATTGCTTGTTAAATTTGCTTGAATAAAATATTTGGGAACAGCTATTTTATACATAATTATAAACTATATAGGCAGAACACAAACCAATAGAGTTTCTTCTAAAACATAAACAAAGCAGAATTATTCTGAATGAGGAAAAAGAAAGGATGAAAGAAATATTATTAGAATTCCAAACTAAAACCTAAAACTACTACTATAACTGCTAGAATGGTTTTTGCTTCTTAAATAAAGGTAAACTGTTATTAAAAATCTATGCTAGTAAACAACAAATTGGAGTTAAAGCAAGAACGAAATACAGCAAGTGTTGCTGATGTATTTCGCTGTTGAAAAATGTACATAAAATAGAAAAGAGTCAGTATTCTAATTACTCATTGATACACAGAATTAATATACTTCAGATATGAGTACAAAAAGGTCCTCAGTTCGTTATCATATCGCACTAAGGGGGAGGTGTCCGTTATCAAGCAAGTCATAAGCTAATATTTAACTTACGACACCAAATGGGTATCTACTAACTGTGAATGAAGCTATAAAACCCAGTTTCTCGGAATGATAATATGACTATATTCATTAGTATAGACCTTATAAAACTACATCTTGCTTCGTTAATTGCCGTGACCTTTCTTATGCTAATAAAATGTTATATTGTGATAACAGGAATGTTTATCCTCTGGAAAAATTGTACCAAAATGTCTGTTTAAAAAATTACATATAAGCTTAGTCGAATTCTCTCAAAAAGGGTCTAAAATTAATATATTAACAGAAGTTTCTCTTCGGGAATCGTCGGAAAGAGTCACGGATAGCTTAACTTTCTGTTTTAGGAATCCACATCCTGTTGTGCCTGCCTCATTGGTCTAGTGGTTAGCATGTTCGACTACAGACATGAGGTCCTGGGTTCGAGTCCCGGGTCGGGCCAATTCAAAAATCAATATTGAGTTTTCTATTAAGATTTTCTCAATATTTGCCCGAAGTTGGGAAGTTGGCGGTGTGATCCACCCCCGTGCCTCGGAGAGCACGTTAAGCCGTCGGTCCTGCGCCTGATCTCTCTCCGGTCGTGTCGGATTCCCGTCACATCGGACTATGAGAGTGAAGGAATAGAGAGTGCACTTGTGTACTATGCCTGCCAATCCGCAGTGGAGCAGCGTGGTGGGTCTATGCTCTAAAAACCCTCGCTCCCCGGAGTGAGGAGGCCTGTGCCCAGCAGTGGGACGTTAATGGGCTGCTACTTACTTACTTTACTTTTATCCTGTTGTGTCGTCCGCCATCTTGGATTTACGAGTCATTTCTGTTTCTACAATAACTCGCTTATTTTCAACTTTAATCAAAAAATGATAATGACAAAAGTTGTTCAGAATTAAATTTGCTATAATTTTGGTCTTAACCAATTTTTTCTAGGATTAATATTTTTCGAATTATTAAAGTAATTAAAATTAGTAAAGCGTAATATTTTATTAAGTCAAAAAATGGCTTATTATCAATATCTCTTTAGGAAAGTTGTTCGGAATTAAATTGCCTGCAAGTTTGTTTCTTATCAATTATTTCCTGTGACCGATACTTTTTGATTTAGACCAGAAAATAGCAGGTGAAAATGTTATTATTTCAATATCTCGTATATTATGAATTTTGCGCGGAAAATGATAGTAAAGTTATTCAGAATTATATTCCCTACAACTTTGATTCCTATCAGTTTACAAAAAGTTAAACTGTCAATGATCTCACCGATGATTACTGAAGAAAACATTATTGTTAACATGATAATGCAATGTGAAATCGTAATTCGACTGGGTTATATTTTGTAGCAAAATTCAACCCCACTTATTACAGTATTTAAATTGAACTTGTCAGGATAAAGTATATATTTTTAGTAATCTTTTGAGATATATTTTAATATTGCAAACAAAATTAAAATATATTTTATTTAAGTAACCTCAAAAAGCGGTTTTCAATTGTCATCCGTTTCGGAAAGGTGATTCTACAAGAAACTTACTCTTTCAAACTTTGTATTTTTATAATATTAAAATTAATATGTGTTATATGATTGCTTGCTAGCACTTCTTAATAAAACAAATCTATTATATATCTTATAATTTCTTCAGGTGTGTATATAAAGATTTGCGTAGATTTATAATCTTACCTAGATTAGCCTAGTTGGCCTAAAAGTTTTCCGATATCCTTAACAATCATATTTATATAACAGCCACTTTACGTTAATGAATTATATACCTTAAATTACACCATGAATTACTCTATATATTGGTGAAAATATTATAAAATTCGATTCAGTAGTTTTTGTGTAAATAGCGTTCAAACAAACAGACGTGGTATCGGCAAGAGGGTCTTTTTTATAAAGTAGTGATTTAAAAACTTTACTGTTACTGTGGTAAATGAAGCTTTATGTAAGTAATATTAATCAATAATTAAACGAAATGTTGCTCAAGCTTCTTATTTCGGGTATAATAAAGTAATATTGCCCCAATAAAGTATATTGGTGCTATTAGTCGAAGCTGAATGACTCTTTATATAAATGTACCATTCTCAGTTATATTTAAGAACTAAATATCTTTATTGAATATAACTTTCATAGTTTATGTGCTTGTTATCAAATATTAAATGTATTCAAGGAGGTTGTCACAGCACTTTTAAAATACGACTATAAAAAGCGTGGTAGTGAGATCTAATTAATTTGGATAAATTAGAAGTAAGACTAAGACTGAGTTTCTTGTGGGCTCTTCTCAGAACAGGACGCGAAGGAACCCTCGTAATTTTAGATTTCAAATCATACAATGATCTTTACAAGATTTAATTTTATTATTTAAAATTAGAGTAATTAATTCGCTCTCACGCTTTTTATTGTTTAAGTAAACCTTGAAAAGATTGCAAGATTTTTCTGTTACTTGTAAGAACGGTTTTAAATATATAAAGTATTTCTATAGGACATCATCTGAGAGATTATTAATGAAACATATAAAGTTATATTGAAATCATTTGTTAATTTTGATAAAACAGAGAGCTGCATTTCCTTAATTATATTAAATCCGCTCACAAGTGAAGATGTAAAAGGAAAAATATGAAATAAGTAGTCTTTGTTTTTAGCATTAGTATTTTAGATTAGCATTAAGTTGCAAATGTAAATTGGGATTACAGAATTAAGTCTAAAAGCATTGTTATTTAACACATATGTATCAGAACTTATTTGGAACTAGAAATGTATAATGCTATGAAGATACTACTAATAAGAGTCACACTTTAAACGAATTCTTAAAATATATAACAAGGAAAGCTGCATTTCTTTTAATACATTTCATCAGCTTACAAGTCTTTGTATTGGAAATGATGTGGAGATGTCATATCTGTAAATTGGGATTACAGAATTGAAAGAAGAAGAAAGAAAGAAAATAACTTTATTCAGTGCATAGGCGTAATTATATAATATAAACATCTGTAAAAAACATGCATTGAGTAATTGCACTACATAGAAACCACAACTAATGGTTTAAATGTTGTGCAACGCCCACCCAGCCCCGAAAAGGCAGAACAGCTCGGTATTGCTGTGTGCCAGAAACCTGACAATCGGCACCGATTTTCAGCTGCAACCCTATAGCCTAGTCTGACGTCACGGGCAGAGCATCAGTCGGTGAACTAGTAACTATTCAAAAAAACAAAAATCATAAAAACAAATCTTATTAAAACTAACCTTGATTAGTAACTATAAGAAATTATTATAGTTGGCAGAGAATAGACTTACATAAAAGTATTAAACTGGGAGAATTGTAATAATTTTAAAACTAAATATTCAAAATTACTTAATATTAAACCCGTGCATCTCATTGACACCAGTCCTATCCTAATCTTAACATACTATATAATTAGGGAAGTTACATTAATAAGAAAAGTGGTTATTCTGATTCTTCCAACGTAAACTAAGTGCGTAGTTGTAAACTTAATAAATATTGCTTATATTCAACTCTGAACTGCCTCATTGGTCTAGTGGTTAGCATGTTCGACTACAGACATGAGATCCTGGGTTCGAGTCCCGGGTCGGGCCAATTCAAAAATCAATTTTGAGTTTTCTATTAAGATTTTCACAATATTTGCCCGAAGTTGGGAAGTTGGCGGTGTGATCCACCCCCGTGCCTCGGAGAGCACGTTAAGCCGTCGGTCCTGCGCCTGATCTTTCTCCGGTTGTGTCGGATTCCCGTCACATCTGAATATGGGAGTGAAAGAATAGAGAGTGCACTTGTGTACTATACCTGCCAATCCGCAGTGGAGGCCTGTGCCCAGCAGTGGGACGTTAAAGGGCTGCTACTTACTTACTTACTATTTACTGACATTAGCCTTCGAAATGGGAGCGGTATGTTGTTCCAACACTTACGAGTAGTTGCAACGTATTTAAAGCTACCACGGAAAGAGAATTGAGTCTAAAACATTATTATTTAACTCAAATATACCAGAACTTGTCACATTTAGTCACAGTAAAGAGTCGCCAGGTGAATTCAAATTTAAAATAAAATTCGTTTATTAGTATAGAATTGACTGTGTGCAAGTGAAATTGCGTCATTACATGGTGTGGCGCCGTTTAAACGTCCCCGATCCGCTTTAAGGCACTGTTGTTCTAATTTATCCAAATTAATTAGAAATTATAGGGGAATTCAAAGGGCCGGAAGCTAATTATTCATTAACCTTTCTGCCCTAACATAAAAAACAGCAATAAAATAATATTTGAGGACGTTTTTACAAGCTATAATAAAAACGCCGCATGCATGACATGGGGAAGTCTCACGCGAACTTGTGCTTACTTCAGTTCACTGTAGGGTCTTGATAAAGGGTCCACACGAATCTTCAATCATCCGTTTAGAATCAAGATACTACTGTCGCTCAGCATTGGGACGTTAAGGCTGCTACTTACCTTACTTACGCATACATACATACATACACACACAAGTTTAGAGTACTCCTGATCTGGACCTTGTTTAAAATGTCCTGGATTTGATTCAGGAACGTTCGCCTTGGTCTTCCCCTACCAACTTTCCCTTTTGACCAATAAATATTTTTTGTCAGTCTCCTTTCCTTCATTATCTCTTCGTGTCCCATACCTTCCTCAATTTTAGTCACTATATCTTCTTTTATCATACCACAACGTTCTACTAATATTTCAACGTTTAGGAAGATACTTCTACTAAGTCTGGAGTGATGGAAGTCTGTCTAGTTACTATCCTATCAACAAAGTGTCTACAAACTGTAAATTATCTCTTACCAGATTATCGTGCTTTCATCTTAAGATTGTATTGTGGTTTAATATGTATGTTTGTAACGCTTTCACATAAAAACTACTGGACCGATTTCAAAAATGTTTTCACCATTAGAAAGCTGCATTTTCACTAAGCGACAAAGGCTATATTACTTTTTTTTTAAAATAGGCATCCCTAAGAAAAACGTGTTAATGTAAACCAAGGTGTAAAAAATTAGTTTAAAAAAAAATGTTTAATCGCGTGGGCTGGGGAAACTATTGATAATAGAACTAAAAAATGTTCTACAAAAAAGTCCGCAATACCAAATGTCCAACTACTGTAGTTATGCCACTATAACTACTCTTTTGTATTTTAAAAGTTAATAAAAGTGCCGACAATAATCAAATCATATTATTCATGCCTCTGTATTAAACCTTATCTTATTAAATGATAATTTATTAAGACCGTTTCAATACCTATAAAATACTTTTTAAATTATTAAAATCGGATATTCTGTTTAAAAGATATAACGAATTTAAAAATCTCAATCCAAAGAAAATAATGCATCACGATTCGAACTCTAGGGCATCAAATTATTTTGCTTTCTCCTTTAACGGGATCGGTATCTACACGGGTGAAACTTCGAGGCATTACTAGTCATTAATAAAGAAGTATCTTATACTTAAAAGAAAATATACTGCTTTGATACAAGATATAAAACAGAGTATGGAAGGTTCAGAAATCTCTACACATTTTTAAGATATCGCAATCAGTATTGGATTTGTCTTTATATTATTTTATGAAATATGTCAAAAACATCCTTTTACAAAAGGTATATGATAATTTTTAAGATTATTTAAGCAATAGAAATGTTTGGATTTGATTCCAGTTGCACACAGAAGCAAATTAATACACATTATAACATACAAAACTATATTTAAAAGAATAACCGCTGAGTTTATTGCTGGTTTGTTCTTAGCGGAATCAACTGTCCGAACCAGTGGTAGATATGATACCAACGGAGAGATTACTCGCTATTCAAGTGGTATTTGAAGCTACTTGAATAAAGAATGAAAGAAGAAAGGGGTGTAAGGGAGAAACGAGTCCCAGTCCGTTTCTCCAAACGCCAACCTCACCTGCACGCGGTGCACCCTGCTTCTACCGACGAGGCTCTGGCGACCGACAAATGGCGGTATAACCATTCTCCTTAGCTGACCTAAATGCCACAGACCGATAACGGGCAGCAGCGTTATCGGTGCGATAAGGTCAGCACTGCGATCACCAACCCGCCTGCCAAGCGTGGTGATTATTGGCAAAACCACACATGATGACGACAAGGCAGCAACGGCCCCCAGTCCCCGGCAGCCCCGCTATTCCAAGCTCTGGCAGCGGTTTCGGTAACGGCGGGGCAGGGGGTGCTAAGAATCTCCGGAAGAGATTCCGCTGCCAACCCCGACGACTTGACCTGGCAACATACAACGCACGCACTTTGAGGACCGACGAAAAAGTCTTCGAGCTGGAAGAAGCCATGAGCAAGTTACACTGGGATATTGTGGGATTATCCGAAGTCCGTAGAGAGGGGGAGGACACGATAATTCTCAAATCCGGTAACTTGCTATACTACCGGGAGGGTGAACACCAATCCCAAGGTGGTGTCGGGTTCCTCGTCCACAAATCTCTCGTTAACAATATTGTCCAAGTAAACAGTGTGTCCAGTAGGGTAGCGTACCTTATACTCAGAATTACCAAACGGTATTCGTTGAAGGTCATACAGGTTTACGCACCCACATCATCGTATCCCGATGATGATGTAGAGGTTATGTATGAGGATATATCAAGAGCCATACATACCTCTAGGACACACTACAATATTGTAATGGGAGATTTCAACGCAAAACTCGGCGAACGAAGTGGGGCAGAGTTGAGAGTGGGGCAATTTGGATACGGGCAACGGAACCAGAGAGGTCAAATGCTGGCCGATTTCATGGAAAGGGAGGGCCTCTACATGATGAACTCCTTTTTCAGGAAACGGCCACATCGAAAGTGGACTTGGCTTAGTCCCGATGGTTCCACGAGAAACGAGATTGACTTCATCATGTCTACGAAGCGAAATATATTCAATGATGTCTCTGTGATCAATAGAGTGAAAACTGGGAGCGATCACCGTATGGTAAGAGGCACATTGAATATTGACGTTGTCCGTGAACGGAACAGACTGGTGAAGTCAACGCTCCGACCCACTCGCGCTCATATCCAAGACCCCGAGAGCTTCCAACTGGAGCTGCAAAACCGCTTCGCTTGCCTCGAGAATTGCGAATCCGTGGACGAGCTAAACAATAGGCTAGTGGAAACTGTCCATACGGTTGGGATGAAATTCTATAAACCCCGTAGAAAGAAAACCAAGAGATTCTCAGACCATACTCTTAATCTCATGGAACAGAGACATGCAATGAGCTTGCAGTCTGCAGCAGACGCGTCCGCATACCGGCAGATCAATAGACAGATCTCTAAATCGCAAAAGCGTGATGTGCGACACTTTAATGCCGAGCGTATACGAGATACCATCGAACGCAACAAAGGCACTAAAGTGTTCGCAAAAGATCTGTCTATCGGTCAGAGCCAGTTGACGCGGCTGAGGACTCATAACGGCGAACTCATTGCATCTGGACCTGAGATTCGGAGGGAGGTTGAGAGTTTCTATGGGCAGTTATACACATCGACCTGCAAGCCTATTGATAGTTTGGCTAAAGATCCTCGTGCCAAACTTACTCGACATTATACCGAAGATATCCCGGACGTCAGCTTGTACGAGATTAGTATGGCCCTTAAACAGATGAAGAACAGCAAGGCACCTGGTGATGACGGAATCACAGCGGAACTCCTGAAGGCGGGTGGAAAACCCATTCTAAAAGTCCTTCAGCGAATGTTCAATTCCGTCATCCTGGAAGGTACGGTGCCAAAGGCGTGGCATAGGAGCGTGGTAGTTCTGTTCTTCAAGAAAGGTGACAACACCTTATTGAAGAACTATAGACCTATTGCGCTGCTAAGTCATGTCTATAAGCTGTTCTCGAGGGTCATTACGAATCGTCTCGCTCGCAAGTTTGACGACTTCCAGCCCCCCGAACAAGCCGGATTCCGAAAAGGCTTTAGTACCATAGACCACATCTTTACGCTGCGGCAGATTATACAGAAGACCGAGGAGTATAATCGGCCACTTTGCTTGGCGTTCGTGGACTATGAGAAAGCCTTCGATTCGGTGGAAACATGGGCCGTGTTGAGATCTTTGCAGAGATGCCGAATTGACCACCGGTACATACACGTGTTGAAGTGTTTGTACGAAAACGCCACCATGTCAGTCCGTATACAGGACCAAAGCACAGCGTCTATCCAACTGCAGCGTGGAGTGCGACAGGGAGATGTTATCTCCCCGAAGCTCTTTACTGCGGCGTTGGAGGACCTGTTTAAGCTTATGGAGTGGAACGGACTGGGCATCAACATCAACGGCGAGTACATCACTCATCTACGGTTTGCCGACGACGTGGTCATTATGGCAGAGACTCTGGAAGATCTCAATGCAATGCTCGATGACCTCAGCAGAGCTTCTCGACAGGTGGGCCTAAAAATGAACATGGATAAGACGAAAGTTATGTCCAATATCCATGTTCCGCTCCACCCAGTCATCGTTGAGAACTCTACACTCGAAATTGTTGACGAGTATACATACCTGGGACACATAGTCCAGCTAGGTAGGTCCAATTTCGAGAAAGAGGTCAACCGCCGAATCCAACTCGGTTGGGCAGCGTTCGGGAAGTTCCGGAAGACTTTTTCGTCCAATATCCCTCAGTGCCTGAAGACCAAAGTCTTCGAACAGTGCGTGTTGCCAGTGATGACCTACGGTTCTGAGACGTGGTCGCTGACTATGGGCCTCATGCGGAAGCTCAGAGTCACTCAGCGTGCGATGGAGAGGGCTATGCTCGGAGTTTCTCTACGCGATCAAATCAGAAATGAGGAGATCCGTAGCAGAACCAAAGTCACCGACATAGCTCTACGAATCGCGAACCTGAAGTGGCAATGGGCGGGGCACATAGTCCGACGAACCGATGGACGTTGGGGTCGGAAAGTGCTGGAATGGCGACCCCGCACTGGACGACGCAGTGTAGGAAGACCCCCCACAAGGTGGACCGACGATATAAGGAGGATCGCCGGTAGCCGCTGGAGCCAGGCGGCACAAGATCGGGTCTTGTGGGCATTATTTCGTGAGACCTATGTCCAGCAGTGGACGTCCATCGGTTTTAAGCGACGACGACGACGACGACGACGAATAAAGAATATTTTGATTTTATAATACATTCATCCATCCACGTAACTTCCCGTACGATAATTAAGAGAAAAAAGGTAACAGAGTGGAACAAATTTGTTTGCCATAAAAACGGTTATAGCGAGTCGACCTTAATAGATAGACATATGCTCTCGAAGACTTTTTTTTACAACATTTAAAGGAGAACAATTCCATCATACATAAAAAATTCATAGCTTTAACAGTTTACTCAGTTTACGCGCCGGAAGCTGTGAAAAGGATAAATTTTCACCATTTTTGCAACAATTTCTTATGATGCTCTGCTCCTATTAGTTGCGACGTGATATTATGTAGCCTTTAGCCTTCCTTAATTAATAGGCTATCTAACACTAATATTTTGTTCAAATGGAAGTGGTAGTTCTTGAGAATAACGCGGTCAATCTTCACTTCTGCAGTATCAGTATAGATATCAAATTGAGTCATATCGAAAGCCAAGCTTCCTCGTTGACTGTAATAAACAGCTATAATTAATCATTATTACCTCACTCAGGCTTTATTTGTTTCGTTAATCATAAACTCAGATAAAATAAATCGTAAACTTCAATTTAATGGCTTTGATAAAAACGGAATAACAAATTTGAAGGAATAAAGTGTTTTATTTTAAATATTTTTACGGCCTCGATGCTTATTTACGTGGAAATAAAGTAACGAATATAAATGTAATACTGGTTTTGTGACGTGCTCATTTTCCGAGCCTGTGGAAATTTGGAGATTAGTCCGTATGTATGGGACTAAACGAAAAAAAAGCGAATGCATGGTATTTCAGGTCAAAGGAAAAGCACAACCCGGGACCATACCATCTGCTAAACTTTATGGTACTCCATTAAACAGAGTGTTCCGATTGAAATACCTCGGCCATGTTGTATCCTCTGATCTGAAAGACGATGCAGATATAGAGAGAGAGCGCAGGGCATTGTCTGTCAGAGGAAACATGATCGCCCGCAGGTTTGCTCGTTGTACTTTTCAGGTTAAAATGACTCTTTTCAAAGCTTATTGTATGTCTTTTTACACGAGCAGCCTGACATTGCTCTGCGTGTGCAGTACAATAATGCTTACAGGATTCTGATGAGGCTGCCTTCTGCAGCACTTCAGGTATGTTCACTGTGGTGGGTGTAGACTGTTTCTACACTACCATCCGCAAACGGTGTGCATCCCTGGTGCGCAGGGTTCAGGGCAGCACTAACAGTATTCTGAAGGCATTTGCTGACAGACTTGATTGCCGGTACTTGAACCATTGTTGTATGGTACATGTACTGACAAATCAAGACTGTTACTAGGTAGAAAAATTACTTTTAAGCGGGTTAGTGTACTAATATTAGGCTAAGTTATTGTTACTAACAGATATGATCCATTTGATTGAAATAAAAGTTATTTGATCCCTATATTCTCCCTGGAACTGTGTAGTGTGTGTGGATACCATCGAAGAACTGGGAAATCCGTTCTTATTGAACATTTATATCATGAAAGGAATATCAAGTGAATCGTGCGATTAGTTAAAGAGTTCATGAGTTAATTATTGGGAAATTTATGTCCGTTATATAAGCAAAACACACCTTTTATACGAAAATATTGTATAGCTGTTCCCTGTAAAGCCTTGCCTCGTAATCCTTTGGCAAAGCCACATTTAGTGAGCGTCTATGTCGTGAAAATATATAATATACTACCATGTCTTCTCTATGGTCGGATTTTGGATGTATTATATATAAAAACTTCCATTATCTTACCTAATATAGTAGTATAACATATTTTAAGTTGATAAGGGTTAATATTGTATTCGTCTGTATGACTTTCTACTTATCGCCTCTTTTTTAGAACATGTATTGTTTATAACGAGTTATTCTTAAAAGGTAGGTATTGCGGAACTTTTGTTGATATATAAAAATGGAATTCTCTTATCATTTCCGTTAAAACCTCCCCTACCTCGTAATGTTTTGCGACACTTCCATCAATTAGTGTGATAATTCAACCAATTAACACAAAATCTTGAGAAATTTAATACAAAAACCTTCTTCAAGAAGCACTCTATCTTTTGGTGAGAACTGCATGAAAATCTGTGCAGTGATTTATGTTTATCGCAAATATATAGAGAGACATATGAAGGAGGACTTTGTTATAAAACAATCATTGAAATAATGTTATAGTTCTCGTCACGAGTGGTTAGTGATCAGTTTGTATCAGAAAGCAATTTCAGAAATACATAGAATGTAGATTGGGTATCTGAAATGAAATTTTATCAGCGACACGTAATCCCTGACTTGTTTGTTGTATTGTATATCTCCGGTATGTAATTTGGATATTAAAGTCATTTTTCCGACGGCATTAAACGCATTTTTACGTCGCTGTAATATTTAATTTAAGCGACGCATAGCCCGGCCGAATTCTTTTCGGACATCTATAGGCGAGACGGGAACAATTTGCCATCATTAGCGAGTAACAAGCATTCTCCAAGCTAACGCGCGTTGGCATAAAAAACGTGCCATATTAAAATATCTTTTGCTCGCTCAGATTTTTTTATTATATACAGGTTATCCCTTGATTGTTATCTCATGCGATGATGATACATCCTATAGACCAGTTCAATTAGGATTTGACATGGCATTGATTGCCTGAAGTTGGGAAGTTGGCGGTGTGATCCAACCCCGTGCCTCGGAGAGCACGTTAAGCCGTCGGTCCTGCGCCTGATCTCTCTCTGGTCGTGTCGGATTCCCGTCACATCGGACTATGAGAGTGAAGGAATAGAGAGTACACTTGTTGTGTACTATGCCTGCGCCCAGCAATGGGTCGTCAATGGGCTGCTACTTATGGTACTTATTGATTTGTTAACAGCTTTATTGATTCTTAGGGAATCGTTGGAGAAGGTCACCGATTTTTTGTTTTCTCAATAACTCGCTTTTTTTCAATTTTACATGAAAAATTGTAATAAACAAAGATGTTAGGAATAAAATTATCTACAATTTCAGTTCTTATCAATTTTTCTCTGGGATCAATATTTTTCGACTTAAACCCCAAAGAGTGTGAATCTTGCACTCATTAAAAGATACTTTTTTATAAACAACTTTTAATAAAGATGTCGTTGTGCAATTTTTAGCTAACAGCTTTATTTAACATATTTAGAATATATATTTATAATAAAATGACTGAGTTTTATTAACAATTGAGAGTTTGAATATTA
The DNA here is from genome assembly GCA_015832385.1 of Elymnias hypermnestra. Taxonomy (NCBI): domain Eukaryota; kingdom Metazoa; phylum Arthropoda; class Insecta; order Lepidoptera; family Nymphalidae; genus Elymnias; species Elymnias hypermnestra. Next base: position 595,024 of record JACTOM010000073.1, read on the forward strand.
TAGAATCAGCTACTACTAGTGATTAGAGAAGCCTGTGATGATGTAGTAATTAAAATTGAGAAAGGGATGTTTAGATGCTTTAGGCACGTAGAGAGAATGAATGAAAGGAGATTAACAAAAAGGATTTATAAGTCAAGAGGAGAAGTTCTTGGACCAAATCCAAGACGTTTTAAATAAGGGCCAGGTCAAGAGTACTCTAAACCGACGAACTTGTATGAGAGGTTTAATGAGAATGAAAGAAGCGAAGGAGATATGCAAGGATCGTGGCAAGTGGAAGGATGTTGTCTCTGCCTACCCCTATGGGAATGAGGCATGATGCTATGTATGTACGTATGTTAATTAATTATAATACTCTGTGGAACGCTAGCGCCATCTGTCTATCGGCGTGCGGCAGAGTCAATAAGTGACAATCCGGTGCGCGTCTCTCGGTAGTTCTCGGGTGACGGGCGCCGGTGCGGTCGATTTTTAAAACTATCGCGTTTCTAGCTATTATTATTAATGAGTTTGTGTAAATTATTATCGGGAACATTAAGTGATTGGACATCATAATTTGAGTTAATTAATAAAGCGTTTGATTGCACCAACAGTACCCACCAACGCCCACAATATGGAAATTGATGTGATTTATGATTGATTGATATCATTATGCTTTATGCTCTCCTTCTTTATAATAATATAATAATATAATTCTAATATAATATTTGATTTTAATGCCAACATTTATATATTTGTATATGTTATTTTAAGGTATAAGTATATATTAGTGTAGGTTTATTCAATCATATTTATTTATATTTAACTAGTTACCTCTTTTTCTTAACAACATCTTCGTAACCCTAAGGTTTCCTGCCAGAAATAGCTAATTAGTGATAAGGTTGCCTTTTTGTACCCTTTATTTAAATTAATAATAGACCGTATCATCACTTACCATTAGGAACGATTACAATCAATCGTTATATGAATAGTTCAATAAGTTTGGTAAGATGGGTAATACTATTTTCTGTTTCATCATAATTATATCTTACACTTTACTCTTCTCGTGCCAAAGATAGTCTCCCTTGAGACACCATCGATTATACCCTCTTGTAAAACTCCCCACTCGAAAAATACCTCCGCCAATCACTGTTGTAATTAACTTTTGACAAAATTTTGAAACAGAATTAAACTGGACATGAAAACGTTTTTAACCGACATCATAAGGAGTTTGTTTTTTTGTGTTTGTTACCTCATATCTTCCGACTGGGTGAACCGATATTGATGATTCTTTCTTTATATGAAAGGTGGTGCTTTCTGTAGGGAGCTATTCCTTTTTGGTCCAGTTCTCATGACGGCATCCATGACAAAACCGGATAAGTCTTAAATTTGCATTAAGCATGTTCGCGATAAATGAACGCATAACTCAAGATCACGCCAACCGATTTCGATGATTATTTTTTATTGGAAAGGGAAAGTATATACTCCAAGGGTTGATCTATAATAGTTTGGTTAGGTTCTGATGATGGATTCCATGACAAAGTGACGGAACTCTGCAATTCTTAGGAAGAAATTAACGATACTCGGCAGAGCCTTTAATAGGCTATCGGGATATTTGAGTCACCTACCTTAACATTGGTATGGTCAAGTAATTGTCAAAGTTAAATATTAAGATCAATGGAACTCCTCAACGGCTTACAGTAAGGCTGCAATTTGTGACAGAATATCTAACGGCCTGTAATCAAATTAAAGTAAGTAAGTAGCAGCCTATTAACGTCCCACTGCTGGGCATAAACCCGCCACGCTGCTCCACTGTGGATTGGCAGGCACAGTACACAAGTGAACACTCTATTTCTTCATTGTTATAGTCGGATGTGATGGAAATCCGACACAACTGGAGAGAGATCAGGCGCAAGACCGACGGCTTAACGTGCTCTCTGAGCCAGGGGGATGGATCACGCCGCCAACATCCTAACTTCAGGCAAATATTGAGAATGTCTTAATAGAAACCTCTATATCGGTTTTTGAATTTATCCGACTCGGGACTCGAACCCCGGACTTCATGTCAGTAGTCGAATATGCTAACCACTAGACCAATGAGGCAGTCATAAGGAGTATAAATAAATAATCTCGCATGTTTTCTTAATGCGGTTAAAAATAAAGCAGAACACGTTGAGTCATTTAGCCTACTATAACGAGGATTCGTTAAGAAGTCGCTTTGTAAGAAGTCAAGAGGGGCAAAAAAGCTTTGAATGTCCGATCGGTTCCAGTTGTCAGGGGCGTGTAGGGGGAGAGGGGCGAGGATCGCTTCAAACCGGTTGCGCCGGCGCAGGTAATTGACTCCGAGCAAACGCGTCGTCGGCTAAATTAAGCCATAACAGAACGTGTATAATCGAAACTATAAACGATCTAACATTTTATTATAATCTTAGCGCCGCATTAATATGGAGTACCCCTTTTAGGTTGTTTTAAAACATGTTATAATGCTTTACGATGTACAGATACGTTTATTATTTGTAAAGAATGTAGTGTTTATACAGTTTAAAATGGAAGCGCGTAAATCTAGTAAGAGGTAATTTAAAAAAATGTTAGGAGCAGCCCATTAACGTCCCATGGCTGGGCACAGGCCTTTTTACTCATAGGTGAGAGTGCTTTTAGAGCATAGACCCACCACGCTGCTCCACTGCGGATTTGCAGGCATAGTACACAGGTGCACTTTCTATTCCTACACTCTCGAAGTCTGAGAGATATCAGGCGCATGACTGACGGCTTAACGTGCTCTCACATGAATCACACCACCGACTTCCCAACTTCGGGCAAATATTAATAGAAAACTCAATATCCATTTTCGAATTGACCCGACCCGGGACTCGATCCCAAGACCTCATGACTTTAGTAGAACATGCTAACCAGTAGAACATACCTCATATTTTTTATTTATTTATTAGGATTCCAAAAGAACTTATTACTAGGCACACGGAAAAAAAATACATTAAGACAAGGTGAATAAGGTTTTAATTATAGGAAACAACGACTTGGTCTATAACAAAAAAGTGCACAGGCATACTACTGTTACAAAATGATAAAAAGAAATTGTATTTAAGGATAAGAACTATACTAAAAACTAAGTGCAAGGTTCCTTTTAAATATAAATATTGTCCCCTATTATATCAACTATATTGTTATTATTATTAATTCTCTCTTAGATTGCCTCGGTCAATATCTAGTTGACATGATACGATAGTTCTGTATCAATCGGGCAATCGGAAATATGAACATCTCTTGTATTATCTTTCGCTTCTCGGTAACTGTCGTTACAAAATATGCGTAGAGATAATACCAGACAGTAGAAAAAATAAAAATATATCAGTTACAAAGTGACCGTTAATAACGATGCGTGTGTCGCGTCGATGGTCGTTAAGTTTTTCTGTGGTATTTTACAAAATGTAAGTGTTTCATAGTGATTATTTGTATTTTATTATATAAGTGATGTGAATAACAATGAAAACATTTGAGGTAAGTTTTAATTTTTAAGATATGAGCTTATACGAACAAAAGAATACTATTTTCACTATCTCTATGTTTAGCGCAACATGACGCTACACTAGTCTTAATTTAATAAACAAAAGGTAACCTTGTATAGTTTAACTATTAGAAATCATAAAAATCATAACATTTGATAGTCTTTCATGAACATTTAAGTCCTAAGAGCCACTTTATCGTCATTCGACCCGCAGGGCAATCGACACAAAAACGTCCGTGCAGGCGGGACAGGTTACTGGTAATGTAGTGACTAGCTACGGCCGTAGCCTCCCACCACTCCAGATTCACACAAATTACAAAATTCAATTTCTTAAATTCGCCCTTATTCCTAAATTATCTGCGCCTGGACCTCTGCTAGTAAAGCAAGTAAACACACCACTGCGCCAGCGAGATCCTCAAAAATATATTATACCCATACACGAAGTCACACACGAAATTATATTTACACGTAAAACAGTGTCTTAATACACAGGTCTACTTTATTATAGTGTTATGGTCGTCTTCTTTTAAGATAATTCGATTAAAGCGGCTTCTTGTGTAGCAGTAAGGTTTTATTGCCATAAAAAAGGGTTGGCTCTCTCTTTTAAAGCGTCAAAGGAATTAATTAACAAAGCGTAGTAATTTCGTAAATAAAATGTCATGAATATTGATATTTTAAGTGACTAGTTTTCACTCTTTTTTGTTCGCTGGGAAATGCTTTTATGCACTATCTCCGAGCCATAGGTCAGTAATGAAGTACTAGATGAGGGAGGAGGCCTCGCATTACCCACTTAAACCCATCGGAACCCTCTTCATCCATGAGTGAGGGTAATGGGGCTTCAATTCCCTGGTTCCCGGGTCCGCTTGACTATACCATCAAGTAAGATCACAGTTAAGCACTAACCTCCGTTTAGCACTACACGATTTCAGGAAAAATCTAATCAATTTGTCTGAGTCTGGACTGGTGGGAGGCTTCTGCTGTGGCTAGTTACCACCCTATCAGCAAAAACGTACCGTTAAACGAAGAGATTTGTGTTCCGATACGATGCTGTGTAGAAACCACAAGGGGTGTATCGCCCCTTACCAGATTAGCGCGTTTCCATCTAAGACTGTATCATCATTTACCATCAGATGAGATCACAGTCAAGCGCTAAACTGTCAGCAATATAAATAAAAAAAAACTAATCTATGAAGAGCCTTGCATGTATGTTTTTATTGAAGTATTTGTTTACTTTATTACATGTAACACTCTATTCACTGACTATTCAGCAATATCTCTAACCGCCTTATTGTTCTTTTCCATGAATATATTTTTTGTGATGTATAAAATAAGTACTCTATGTCTAGTTAAGGGTTTACCGTGTCATGTAAATAAATTAATTACGTAAATATATGTGTAATAAATCTAATCGGGGCTCGCACAAGAGAGGATACCCTTGTCAGAGTAGTAATTTAGGCGATTACCGCGTGTCACCGCGGCCCGACGTGATAAGTTAATCGCGACGTACCAAGCATTGATTTCATCGATCCCTAAGTGACTTAGCGATTTCATAACGCAAATTAATTTTATATACCAGTATTGGCCTACGATTTTACTCCTGTTTAATTTTAAATCAAAAATACCAATCACAAAGTAAGTAGTAGCCCATTAATGTCACATTGCTGAGCACAGACCTCCTCCCTTATAGGAGAGAGGATTTCTAGTGCATAGACTCACCACGTACACATAATATTCCTTCACTCTCATGAATGGAATTTGACATTCGCGGACAGAGATCACGCGCAGGACTGACAGATAACGTGCTCTCCGAGGCACGGGGATGGAGCACAGCGCCAACTTCCTTATTTCGGGCAAAAACTCTACCCTATTTCGGAAAAAAAAGAAAATCTTAATAGAAAACTCAATGTCGACACGAGGACCTCATTTCTGTAGTGAAACATGCTAATCACTAGACCAATGAGGCAGCCACAATGTAAGTAAAACTTTTTAAAATGAGCACGAAAAGAATCAGCTGATCTGAGCGATAGGTGCCACCATATTGGCTTTGGCTGGTGTGACGAGCGCCTTTTGCTTTATCCCAACTCCAGGACCAGCTGTGATGTGATAGATGAACCAAAAACTTGAGGTGGTATATATATTTTGCATGCACTAGGTATAAGAGGAAGAAAGAAAGAAAATGTGCGCTCGTACCCCTCACTCTTGCCACTACAGTAATATACGAAACATCTGATCACGGTTTTTGTAACGCTCTTGCACGCATTTACCAGTTGACTCCATAAGTTTTAGTTTTAGTTAGAGTCTACGAGAATTTACGCATTCATATGGTTGTGAAAACGGACATTCACGTATTTTAGTCATTGTATTATTCTTTCTCCTATGGTGTTCAATAATGCATCCTATCTATTTATATGGATATTTTGCCAAACGTGGTGTTTAAGAAAGGAAGAGGAAGAAAAGCTGGGCGTTTGTCAAAGGAAAATCGAAAGTAGCATGTTAGGATTAAGAATCAAGAACAGAATAATACGAAAATGAACCAAATTAAAAGATGTAATAAAAACTATCAGAGCATTAAAATGGAAATGGGCAGGACACGTGTGCAGACTAATTGACGCAAGATGGACTGAGAAAGTGACAGAATGGATTCCCAAAGACAAGAAAAGAAAAAGAGGACGACAAAAGAATCTTTAGGGAAAGAGTATCCTCCGTCGGACTCATCCGGGACACCAGGGCAGAATGCGAAAGCTGATCACCTGGTGCCTCACTAATGAATGAAGAGGGTTCCGCTGGGTTTTAGTGGGTATTCCAAGACCTTCCATCGCCGAGTCCCACACTCCTGACTGGCCATCGGTCAGGGTTAAGGTTAAAGACATTTTTTAGGGTTAGTACGTGAATTGCATTTCCCAGCGACAAAAAAAAAGGTCCGGATTGGATGCGCCAAGCCAGAGATAGAGCAACCTGGAAGAGTTTGGGGGAGGCCTAACCCGAAGAGGCGACTTATACGCCAGACTAATTTGACTAAATATAGAAGACATTAAGAATATAACACATATTGTTGACATTAAAATTTAAATAAAACGGACAAAAAATTTACATAATTTGTAAGATTACTATTTTTTAAAGTATATTATCAATTGTACTGTAAACATTTTATAACTTGACATTTGTCTGCGTAATAGTGAATAAAGGCTTATCAATACTATTATAATATAATAATATATATTATGCTAACTAATACCATTTTTGGGTTGCCTTATTGGTCTAGTGGTTAGCATGTTCGACTATAGACATGAGGTCCTGGGTTCGAGTCCTGGGTCAATTCCAAATCGATATTGAGTTTTCTACTAAGACTTTCTCAATATTTGCCCGAAGTTGGGAAAAATTTGGCGGTATGATCCACCCCCGTGCCTCGGAGAGCACGTTAAGCCGTCGGTCCTGCGCCTGATCTCTCGCTGATCGTGTCGGATTACCGTCACAATGGTCTATAAGAGTGGAGGAATAGAGATTGCGCTTGTGTACTATGCCTGCCAATCCGCAGTGGAGCAGTGTGGTGGGTCTATGCTCTAATAACCCTCTCTCATACGAGTGAGGAGGCCTGTGCCCAGCAGTGGGACGTTTATGGGCTGCTATTTACCTTTTTTTACTTTAATCCCTTTTTTATGCGAATCAGTGACGCTCCAAAATAGGAGTAACGTTTCATTTTACGATATGTTTCAATATTAAATATATATTTTATAAACGTTAGTAATCTTTGAAAGTTACTTGGTTTAAGGGCCCAAGTATACCAGTTAAAAATAGATGGGATTGGTATAAATCAAAACTCCTATGCTAATATTAAAAGTTATTTACGCGGTGAAGCTATTTATGATTGATGGTATGTGGTCAGGGTACATAAACGGCGCACGAACCGTGTGGTCCGGTTTACGGAGGCCGTCGAATCGTTCTGACACCGTTCAACCACTCGATCTTATCTCCCTAATATGAACTATAGAGTGAGTTGGCAGCTGTAAGATACCGCTATTCGTTAAAACTCATCTACAAAACGCATCGATTGTACATTTCTAAAGATTAAATGCCTATTTTATTCGGAGATAAACTTCGTACAGTCGAATAGTTATTACGATTGTATTTGAGATTTATTTCAAATATTCTTTATTCAAGTAGGCTCAAAAAGCATCTTCGAATTGTCAGTAGTCTGTCCAACTGAAAACTTGAGGCCGCTCAGATGACACTGGTAAGAATCTCAGCTGTAACTCTTTCACTTGAAATCAAGTTTAAATATGTCTTAAAATTAGGTCGAGATATCCAAAACTGATTGTGGTATCTTGTTAAATGATGTTCCTTTATGAATAGTCAGATGGTGTCTCAAAGGACTCAAAGGCAAATGGAGGAGATGAGAGCTTTGGGAAGATGAGTGGATTGAAACTGAGTGACAAAGTAAGAAATAGTGTGATAAGAGAAGGTTGAGTTATAAAAGAAGATGTAGTGACTAAAATTAAGAAAGGTATGTTTAGATGGTTTTGACACGTAGAGAGAATGAATGAAAGGAGACTGACAAAAAGGATTTATGAGTCAAGAGTGAATGCGAAAGTTGGAAGGGGAAGACCAAGAAACGTTCCTGGACCAAATCCAGGACATTTTAAATAAGCGCCAGGTCAAGAGTACTCTAAACCGACGAACGTGTACGAAATGTTTAATGAGAATGAAAGAAGCGAAGGAGATATGCAAGGATCGTGGCAAGTGGAAGGATGTGATATCTGCCTACCCCGAAGGGAATAAGGCGTGATGCTATGTATGTATTTATTAGTGATTTCTGAACCTTCAGCCTAAAGTTTGGTTTTGAAATTGAATATCGATCAAATAAGGTAAGCTAAGTAGCAGCCTATTAACGTTTCACTGCTGGGCACAGGCTTCCTCATTCATAGAGGTTTTTTGAACATAAACCCGTTTAAAGTCAAGTAATAAATCTAAAATTGTTAATGTCATCTAACTAGAAAAACTTTTCGTAAAAACAAAAAAATATAAAACATTTGTATTTATCGACTTGAATTCTCTTTTTTGTCAAGGTATATTTTTTTTTATGAATAATTCGTATAGACGTGTGTATGTCTCTGAACTCCTCCTAAACGGCTGGACCGATATTGTTGCAATTTTTTGTGTCTTCAGTTGGATTCCAGAATGGTTTAGATGGATAATTCGAGCCGATAAATAACGCATTTATCTATATCTCTAAGGGATCATAACTACGCAGGTAACACCGGTAGAAACAGCTAGTATAGATAAATCTCGTGTCACGATGTTTGTCGCAAATAGAATCCGAAATTCATTTTAATTTTACAAAACAATTAAATAAAATAAGTGCGTGCTTACAATGTACACATGACAGAAGTGAAACTTCTTTGGCAAACTAATTTTTTAGCCCTATTTACATTTATAGCAATGAATTCCGAGACTTATGGACAAAGGAAGATATGTTAGAAATTTAATGAATTTATTTGTCATTAAAGATCTCAAATGACGAATTGTAAATAAAAACTCTGTCTGTCTGTATTTTTTGTCAATATTAGTCATTTTTAATGATATTTCGTTTTTGAATTAAAATTTTCGTAAAGAAAATTTATGAAATAGTTTATATTTTATGAAAAGTATATTAAAAGACGAGCGGCAAATTAAAATGCTACAAGTTATTTGTAAATATTAAAACTACATAACTTTCAAAGGAATTAGCACAAAAACCGCTTCATATCTTCGTGACGCTAAAGAAGTATCACTTCAAAATTATCAATTTTATTTAACCGAAAGATCGTTAAGTTTTGCTGTCAACTAAATTATATAAGCACCAATGAGATGGAATAAATGTGAAATGTAAAATGAAGATAACAAACTCTAAACTTTATTGTTAAATATTCAACATGAATTTAAACGTTTAAACAGATTTAAAGCTATGCTAAAGCCGCGTGATTAACGATGACGGTGCACAGAAAAGCAAATGAATAGATGAAACAACAGTACAAAGATTAAATCGTGATTTGTAGTGGTTATTGTTCTGTTGCTATTATTTAAGCTCAAAACACTGACTACAATATCGTTATTGTAACATTTCATAAGCGTAACTTTGGAAGTAAGTTATTCTTTTTCTAGAAAAATCTAGATTTTCGCAGCGAGAAATTGTTGAAAATCTGACGCCACCTTTGAAATTATGGCGGGCAACAATACTCTTCATTTACTCGTGTATTTCGCATGAGTGCTATTCCAGCACTTTATATTTTATATATTTTACTTACTTCTGTGTAAAGTAGTGAGTTCCATTTCTTAAATAAAAATTTATAGTGTAAATATGTTCGCGATTCCATCTGTATGTGTTCATCTAAATTAATATTAATAAAGAGGAAACATTTTGTTTTTGTATGTATGTATGTAAGTAACAAACATGCTAAAAAAATTATTTTTCACTGAGCGACAAGCGAAACTGGAGATCTACGGAGCCTACGTCTGCTCCAGACTGTCATATGCCGCGCCTGCCTGGTACACCTTCTGCTCAGGGTACCAGAAGAGAAGGCTGTAGATCCAGGAAAACAAGATCCTACGTATGATAGTAGGAGCTCCGAGGTACGTCTCAATAATGACGTAATCCACCGCGACACCAGGACGCCTACCGTGAAGGTGTTCATCCGCCAGCTGGCGAAGAGGATGTTTCGTCTAGCAGACTACTCTCGCATACACACCACGGAATTGCCTGCTGTCAGCGCCATTCGACGTGGGCGATAACGGCTTAGGGTCCGTTCGCATAGACCGGCTCGGAAAGTAGAGCAGATTTCGACAGCGATATAGAGTGTTGGTTAATAAGGTCTATATTTACATTCAACTCTTTTGTTGAGGCATTCTCAATAACAAAAGAGGTGAAATGTAAAAATAAACCTTATTTCAATTACATAAAGCTCTATTTCAATCGCAATCGGAATATGCTCTTCTGTCCGAGCCGGTCTATGTGAACCCTTAGACGACGCAACGGCAGTGGCTACACCCGGAAAAATATTTACTGGATTGGACCTGGATGGGCCTGTATGACATCACGGACAAAAATAAATTAACGAGCATCTGCGTGATGCTCGAGGCTAAGCCCGGGTAATGGGGCAAATCCTCAACCAGATTTGAGACAAACCCGAGAGTGAGCAACAAAGGCTTTACTACTTTGGCAAAAAAAATTAGGGATCGCTAATAAAAATGCATTAATACAACCCAAGGTGTGAAAAAATTGCTTGTGCTGCAGAAACTATTGGGGATAGACCATAAAAATGTTCTACAATATTGAAAAAAATATTAATATTTACAAAAAAGTCCGTAAGATCATATGTCCAATTACTGTAGTTATGTTACTATAACTACTTTTTTATTCAAACCATATTATTCATACCTCTGTATTAATCTTTATCCTATTAAAAGGCCGTTTCAATACCTGTAAAATTCTTTTTAAATGATTAAAATCGGACATTCTAATCAAAAGATATAACGAATTTAAAAATGTCAAACTAAATAAAACTGTAGCGACCCTTATAACTGGGCCTGCGACTGGTGAGTTAGCTTATATTCCAAGGATACAAACATTTTTCAATACCTGTATCTAAATTTTAAAACGTTTTAGTCAGATAACCCTAGTAAAGTAAAATCTGTATATTTATTAGATTAGAACGTAAGTGTGTATCTAATAATCTGAAAGGAAGTAATTAAAAACTAAGTGAAATACAACTTTTATCATCATCATTTACTTGCCCTTATCCCACTAAGTGGGGTCACTATCCTTTCGTCACTTCACTCTATCCGCTGTCATTTCTACATTCACACCCCTTAAACACATATCGTCTTTCACACAGTTCATCCACACTCTTTTAGGTCGGCCTCTCCCGGCCCTGCCGCTTACCATCATATTTAGGGAGCTCTTGCATACATGGCTAGCCCATACCGGGATAGCCACTCCTTAACTTCTCCGTCACTGGTGCTACTTTCACACTTCCTCTAATATACTCATTCCTAATCTTATCTAATATTGTCACTCCACACATCCATCTCAACATTCGCATCTCCACTGCATGCCATTTCCTTTCATTCTCCCCTTTGGTGGCCCAGCACTTCGATCCATACATGATGACAGGTTTTAGTTCGAGGGGCATTCTGATTTTTATGTTAACAAAAATATATCTATCGTCCGACTTAATACTTTATTATATTGAAATCTAAGAAGAGCAGTATTAATCTACATAAAATATACAACGTATGTAATGTATGTAATTGGATAAGGAATAATACTGTATTGTATAAAATAGTTTGGTAGCCAACACATTTTTTTGTTGTAATATGTAAAAGACAAAAATCGTTACTGTGGCTTTTCCTTTAGAGATTAATATATGCAATTGCGGACTTTTTGATCGATCTTCTTAAAATATACAACTATGTAGTACATTAATTTGATCTATCTCGTATGGTTTATTCAGCGTTTACTATTTAAACTACTAAAAATATGTTTAATGCAACATATTATTACATTTCTTTTTCAGCTATTTTGAACTATATTATATATGTATTATACACGTAAAGCATCTTCTAGAATTAATCTGCTGATAATTGCATTAAATACATAAACTAATGCAGAAAATCCACTACATATTCAAAAACCCCTAACCAAATAGACAACGCTTGCGACTTCGTTTTATATTATTTAAGATATTGTTTTTCTTCAAATATATTTTTAAAACTTGCAGTGGATTAAAGTTGATTTCTCAAATATAAATTTCAATTAGGATTACTTCATTATATAAACTAATAATGCAAACGAACCACGTGATCTATTAAAAGCTCATTTAAAAGGTTTAAAGTCTTTCTTTCTATAATAACTTCTAGCTAAATGGCTTAGGTTTTATACTTAAAAAATTTAATATCACTTGTTTTAATAGAGTTTACCATGTTATTTATTATTAATCCTATTCTGTTGGATTAATATAAAAAGATTTTTAGATATTTTAAATCCTGTTCTAACTAGTTATTTATCTTAACTGATCAATAACAGAAACACAAATCTAACAGATTGTCAGATTGAAAGTTACATTCACTATTGTTTTGTACTATTGGGAATTCAAATATTCAGTTAGAGAGGCTTTATTGGGCGTGTAGCAGCCTCGCGGAGGTTTGTGTAAATCGAACTGACAGACGTGCACCTCGGAGTGAGTGACGCGGCTTGAACCCTTCTATATCCGAGATAAATCACTTCCAGTACAATGTAATTTGAAACACGTGTGTTTCACAAGACGTGAATAAAATTAGACCGTGTTTTGTCAAGTTAACTGACACGTTTTGGTGTCTTTAATTAGAGGTGACATTAAAACTTTGTTTACAAAGTGGAACACGATAGCAATTTATCTGACAGGGAAATCAAAACATCTCTCGCTGGGGACTTTATTTTGTTGTTTATATACGAATTACGTAAATCAAACCTACTGTATGAAATTAAGTTAAGTAAATAAGAGCCAATTATTGTTTTACTTCTGGGACAAGTCACCTCACTCATAAGAGTAACATTTTTTGGAGCTGCGATACATGAAGCCGTTCTAATCTGACTTAAAAGGTATCATATTCATCAGAATCCCTTCCTCAATATGCAGGAATCCTCACAGTGTTATGTCCTATAGAAAATATATTGACTTTTATTGATAATATACACATGCCTTCATATATGCATGCTAATAACTGCCTCATTGGTCTAGTGGTTAGCATGTTCGACTACAGACATGAGGTCCTGGGTTAGAGTTCCGGGTCGGTCCAATTCAAAAATAGATATTGAGTTTTCTATTATGATTTTCTCAATATTTGTCCGAAGTTGGGAAGTTGGCGGTGTGTTCCACCCCCGTGCCTCGGAGATCGCGTTAAGCCGTCGGTCCTGCGCCTGATCGCTCTCCGGTTGTGTCGGATTACCGTCACATCTGACTATGAGAGTGAAGGAATAGAGAGTGCACTTGTGTACTATGCCTGCCAATCCGCAGTGGAGCAGCGTGGTGGGTCTATGCTCTAAAAACCCTCTCTCATATGAGTGAGGAGGCCTGTGCCCAGCGGTGGGACGTTAATGGGCTGCTACTTACTTATATATGCATGACAGATAAATTGAGTATATTAAAACTATATAAAACAATGTCGCGTTAGTTGGACCACCACTTATAACTGAAGAACGGCTGATCCGATTTTAATCATTATTGATTTATTAGGTTCCTGGACTTAGATCCAGAATATTAGAAAAACTGTTAATATCGGAAAAAGTAACAAAAAAGCTAAGCGATCTCCAAAACTATTCGATCAATTGCAGTAACTTTCGACTAATTATTATTTCTTTCGCGACGTAGACTAATTAACCAAGATTCAAGTAGGCTCAAAAAACAGTTTTGAATCCTCCATAGTCTGTACGTTGGTAACAAATCCGCTGAGAAGAAATCGGCAAGAAACTCAAAGGTTACTCTTTTCAAGATAGTTTTCTATGTTACAATGTCTAATATATTGCTTCTGTGAGCAACTGCAATCAAATCCAAGCATTTCTAATGCTTAAATAATCTTCAACATCATCCTAATATAAAATAATATTTTTTACATGTTTCTTAAAATATGCAGAGGTGAATCTAAAACTGATTGCGGTATCTTATCAAAAATGCGTATGCTTTAATCGACAAATGATTTCTGAACTTTCTTCACTCCAAATATTTATTCTTATTATTATTATTAGAAAGGAATGAAAGGAACGAAAGTTATGCTTTTTGAAAGAGATGGATCTGTGATGAATGGCAATATTTTGATAGATGAGGAACAAGTGGAAGAGGTGAAAGAATTCGTATACTTGGGATCTAAGTTTACAAAAGATGGACCGTGTAAAAGTGATATCGAAAGGAGAGTGAATGCAGGGAATAATGGAAGGGAATGCAGGTAAATGGTGCCCTTCGCGCCTTTATGAATAGCCAGATGGTGTCTCAAATGGCCAGACTGGCTGTGCAAGCAAGTGTTGGTACCAATACTTATGTATGGTAGTGAAAGTTGGGTACGGCAGAAGAATCAGATAAGTAAAATAAATGCGGTAGAGATGAGAGCATTGAGAAGTATGAGTGGATTGAAACTGAGTGACAAAGTAAGAAATAGTGTGATAAGAGAATGTTGTGGTATAAAAGATGTAGTGACTAAAATTGAAAAGGTATGCTTAGATGGTTTGGACATGTAGAGAGAATGAATGAAAGGAGACTGACAAAAAGGGTTTATGAGTCAAGAGTGAATGCGAAAGTTGGAAAGGGAAGACCAAGGCGAACGTTCCTGGATTTAATGTGCATGAAAGAAGCGAAGGAGATATGCAAGGATCGTGGCAAGTGGAAGGACGTGGTCTCTGCCTAGCCCTATGGGAATGAGGCGTGATGCTATGTATGTTTGTTATTTTACCCATATACCTATGGTATTGGTGTTTATAATCGAAATACGATCATTTACTGCGAGATCTCTAAAACTATTCACCTGATTGACTTGAAAGGTATGCATAAGAAACATTCCTTACACGACGTAGATACTGACTATATTTTTCCCTATATTGAGAATTGAGAACTACACGAGTAGTATATAGATACAATTTTATTAAATGATTATGACAGCATAATGATGATGACAGCTTCGCTATTGCAGTGGTGCGAGATTCTTTTATTTTTACCTTTTTTTCGCTAGTTACCACCCTACCAGTAAAGAGGTACCAATACAGAGATTTGTGTTGCAGTACGATGCCGTGTAGAAACCATAACAGGTACATTGCCACTTACCAGATTTGTGCGCTTAAATCTGTATCATCACTTATCGCAGTTAAGCGCTAATAGGTGTCTGCAATAAAAAATAATAATCTTTTAAAATGACACTTCAATTTATTAATTAAAATTATCAATACGTATCATAAACAATGTCAATTTACCAGCAAAATCCTGCGGTTTCATCTGCAGGCCTGATTCATATTTGAAATTTGGCAGTACATCAAAAATATTTTCAGCCATTTAAGCAGAAACCTTTTTTATATAAGCCAAATTATTTTATTCAGATAAATTTACCATATGATCTACTTAATTAATTACTTTTACCTATAAGACATATATGTCTGATTAGAGGGGTTGGGGCCGGACATCAGAAGAAAACATTGATTATAAGAAAGTAATATATTACTCAATTAATTAAACTGAAATATTGGAAGGAATTTATTAATTAAACTAGGATATGACAATAATTAACTACACAATGTAATTATTAAATATAATGAGATGGCCTATATAACAAAGGCAGAAGTCTGGTCAATTTAATTTAGCTAAGAATGCGTATCAAACCCGCGATCTCGGCTCCCTTTATTGCACCCCTAGTTCGGCCTCGGATCCGATGCACGTGCCTTTAACAAGTTATTGCCGTCTCTTTCTATTTAACTATCCAATTGCTTTAGCAATATGTACAAACATCTACTTCCGTTATATACATACATACAAAAACACAAATGTTTCCTGTTTATAATATTACTTTAGATAAGTAGATTGGGTTATATCAATAGGTTGTTAATAATTGTACATATACTTTCTCCAAACAAGAAATATTATACAGTACATATCTGCTCACCTGTGAGCAAATAGGACCACTTAGGCACACTGTACGTAGCTACTAACTGGTTTTGTACAACGAACGTCGTTGTCTATAGAATATGTAAGCTTCGTAGACGAGTATTGTCATCGACTATCGAACATTAGCTCGGTTGCCTGTCGATACGAGAGACATGACACTCATTCAGTAATACGACCTAGGCTCGGCACCGTTATCCGACAGCAGCCGGAGGAAATGTCAAAGGCACCTTTGTAACTATAGCCTAGAATTAACAGTGCATTGATAAACCCAACTAAAACAATTTTATGTTTGTTGACAACGAGGTTAATACATGTTAAATATAATATACCGTTGCTTTCTATGAATCTCGTCAAGGAGACGGAGATCCAGAAAAGTTTCCAAGTGATAACTTCTTATAGCATATGTCTTGGTTACGTAACGCGTTACGGCGCCAGTCTGTCTGGTTTCCCTTTCACTTACACATACGGCAGCGGTAGGCAGGCCCTCTCACTCTAACCCAACGCTAACAGCGCCAGCCGTATTTTGGACAGATGATGTGGTATAAAAGAAGATGTAGAGAAAGGTATGATTAGATGGTTTGGGCATGTAGAGACATTGAATGAAAGGAGACTGACAAAAAGGCTGACTGATTTATGAGTCAAGAGTGAATGCGAAAGTTGGAAGGGGAAGACCAAGGCGAACGTTCCTGGACCAAATCCAGGACGTTTTAAATAAGGGCTAGGTCAAGAGTGCTTTAAACCAACGATCTTGTATGAAAGGTTTAATGAGAATGAAAGAAGCGAAGGAGATATGCAAGAATCGTGGCAAAGGGAAGGGAATGAGGCTATGCAGTGTTTAGTGTGCGATAGACATATACCGTTGAAGATTATACAAGTGACAAAGCTTTGTGTTTGATTCAAGTTCCACATAAATGGTAATTTCGTTGTAACCTACAAAAACTATATTTAAAGGAGTAATCGTTGAGTTTCTTGACGGTTTCTTCTCAGCGGAATCAAGTTTCTGAAACGGTGGTAGTTTTTGACTAATGACGATTCAAAAGTCCTTTTTGAAGTCTACTTGAACAAACAATATTCAGATCAATGTCGTAGCACATTAATATGAGCTATCTTTTAAGGTTTAGCTAGAAATATCTTTATTACGTCATCACATAACAAATTTAAAATATGTATGTATTATACATATAAACTATCATCTTGAATGACTCTATCTATTACTGAGAACACTATATTAGAATTCGTTAAATAGTTTAAAAGATCTAAGCAAACAGACAACGGAAGCGTTTTCATTTTGTACTATGTAAGTCTTTTCAAACTTTCACTGTTAGTTTCCCAGAAAGATTTCTTTGCAACCAGAAATTCTAGGCAAATCACACTGAGCTGTAGTTTTAAACGATTGTGTTTACAGTTATAAAATAGAATGAAATATGCAGTTTATTATTATATTTTAGAAAAAAATTCAGGGTTCATTTTATAAGAGAAATCTCGTATATTTTTCATCGGGTCATAAAACGCTTACTATACGAGTGTAGTCTCAAAGAAACAATATTTTACCTACGATTTTATAGCCGTCGTTAAATTATCTCAAAGGCAGACCGATAATTTGATACTAAATATTTTTAATATTCCCTTTGATGCACATAAAACACGTAAATAAATTGTTAGGAGATTAAAACAGCGTTTCAATGATTAATTATTTTAACTTTTTGACCCTATATCCATGATACACTATTATTATCCTGAGTAAATACATAATAACATTAAAGAACGACTTCCTTCGCGCCCTGATCTGAGAAGAGCCCACAACAAACTCAGTCGGGTGTACATTTTTTGTGCGGTGTGCTGCAAAATTTATTGATGATTTGAATTTAATTTTATCTGTAAAAATCTTACCCTCAAGAAGTTTCACTTCAAAAATAGCTATTTAACTGTATAGTAAGTCACATTTTATCAAAATCAAAATCAAAATCAAAAATATCTTTATTCAAGTAGGCATATTACAGCACTTTTGAATCGTCAAATTATATTTTTTTTTCCCACACTCTGATTCTAATATACATCTGATGATGGTACTCAAGATCGGCCTAAAATCTAAAGTTACGAGGGTTCCTTCGCGCCCTGATCCGAGAAGAACCCACAACAAACTCAGTCGGGTATTTTTTTTTTACCATCATCATTACAATAACAAATTAGTTTACTATATTTTAATTAAAATTAGAGCAATTTGTTCACTCCCAAGCGTTTCTATCGTCTAGGTAATCTTGCAACTTATAATACGATTTTTCTATCAACTTTCTTTTAACAAAGACTTTGAATTTATTAATTGACATCTTTAGAACGATCGATTTAAGTTCTCTCATAGGTACTAACAGTCGCCATCCCGATCCGTTATAATGAATTAAAAATGGATGCCCGACAGTAACTCGATATAACCCAAAGGCAATTATTTCTATTTTTTGCTACTCATACCTGCCGGCTTGTGTTTATGGCAGCGCTTAGTTGAGTGGAATGATTTTGTAAAACTGTTGGACCAGCTCCAACGGCCCCGGGAGAACAAACGATACAAATAAAGTCAAATGCGTGAATCTACCGGGTTTCAACGGAGGGAAATCAAATTATTTCGCTTGATTCAACTGCAAATACGAAAATATTTTATACAGGGATCTTTATTTATGCATAACTTCTATCAGAGACGTCGATAGTTCACGTTGAAACGGGAATATCATTCCAGTAGAATTGAATATAAAGTCTCGTGCACACTACAAGGTTTTTAAACCGCTCATTGTGTTTACTTATACGGATGGAATTTCCTGATTAAATTGTTATTTTTTTTAATCACCCATTTCAAATTCCAGAGAATAAAATCTGATATTAGGAAATAATTAATAGAAATCTCTGTTATTTTTTTATAAATAATACTAGCTATGCTTTATATTGACATTTTTAAATTCGTTATATCTTTTGTATGGAATGTCAGATTTTAATAACTTAAAAAGTATTTTATTTACAGGTTTAATATTAGAGAAGAGATTTATTTTTAATACTTTATTGTCTCAGAACTTTCCTTATACACAACATTTCACGTAGTTTTCTTTATTAGGGAGTTTGATTCGGGATACGTTATTTTCTTTAGATTGAGATTTTTAAATTCGTTATATCTTTTGAATGGAATGTCCGATTTTAATAATTTAAAAAGTATTTTACAGATATTGAAAGGGTCATTTAAGGATAAGGATTAATACAGAGGTATGAATAATATGGTTTGATTATTGTCGACACTTTTATTAACTTTTCAAATGTATAAAAGTAGTAATAGTGGCATAACGACAGTAGTTGGACATATAGTATCTTATACTTATTTGTAGATATTAACACGTTCTATGATGCTGTAGAACATTTTTTTGTTCTATCGTCAATAGATTTTGTAGCGCACGCAATGACAGATTTTTTGTGACAAATTTTTTCACACCCTGGGTTACGTTAATGCGTTTTTACTAGGGATCCCTATTTTTAGAGAAAGTAATACAGCTTATGTCACCCAGTTGAAATAAATCCTTGTAAGGGTGAAAAATTTTTTTAAATCGGTCCAGTAGATCTTGTGTGAAAACATTACAAACATACATACAAAAACAGTAGTTTTCTCTATATCATATTACCTTAGATATACTACATTCTCTTTTGTTATTCTTATGTATGGTTAGTACATAAGAATAGCAAAAATACACATATGTATAAGTTATTACTCTTAATTAAAAAATAATTGATTTAATTGGTTCTTTATATTGCATCATATCGGAATGCAACAGCTTTTATTTCTTTTGTTATATAGCTTTTAGGTATGCCAACTGGCCATAAATTATCACGTGAGTCTGAAACTTGACGGTTTGTTTAGTTTATAGTCACAAATTCCTGAATTTGGCCCAACGGAAATTGAATCTGTGATCTGAACCAGGTGAAAGGTTTTATGACACCGACAAAGTTATCCGTTCTTTACCTGTGCCAACTACCGGATTTCTTGTAGTAGATTGCCCGTGTCCACTAATATTTATCATGATAACATAGTACTGTCTCAACTCTGGCAATCGGTAGTATAGGCATCTCTTCCTTTTTAAGTCATAATGTGCATTATCTATTTCGCTTCTTTGTAACTGCCGTAACATAATATACGTAGAGATAAGACCCAGAACATTGAAAAACTCAAAATAAATCAATTACAAATTGACCGTTAGTAACGGTGCGTGTGTCGCGTCGAAGTTCGTTAAGTTTTTTTTGTGGTATTTTATAAACTGTGAGTGTATATTAGTTATTTGTGTTTTTGAATATATAAGCGATGTGAATAACAATGAAATCCCTTAAAGTAACTTTTAATTTGTAAGATATGAGTCTATGAATACAAGACCGCCTTTTTCCAATATTTCAAAGTTTAGGGCAACATGACGCTACACCACAATCTTAATTTAATAAATAAAAGATGACATTGTATCGTTTAACTATTAGCAAACAAAAAAATCATAACATTTTGATAAGACGAAGACAATTTAAACACTTAAAGAACCAGTCAGACAGACAGACTATCACAGTATTATATTGTCTGGATCGTGGCAAATTTAAAAAATAAAAATTAAAAAATCGCCATCGTGATATGTACCCGTTCAAATAGTCAATATGTTAATAAACCACGAAAATTTAAGTTTAAAACTATCACAGTATTACACTAGTTAACCCTTCAGCAGATAACAACAGACAAGCCCCCATCCGGCCACGCATCTCTTTTTAACTACCCACTGCCCCTCTTCTTCCCCCGTCAAAATGCCGCGAACATCGCTCCACGAGCGCCTCGTCATCGTCTTCCGCCGGAAGCCTGCGCGTTTTAACGGAAGACAATAAACTCGTATGTAACAATTTGGTAGTCGTTCATGAACATTGAAGTCCCAAGAGCCACTTTAGCGTCATTGGAATCCGCGGGGCAATCGACGCAAAAACGTCCGTGCGGTTCGTTAGAAAATCACCACAAACGGTTACTGTTAGCTTTTAATGTCCAAACGTGTAGACGAAACTACTTGGGCTAACTTATTTTTATTTTCTCACGACTTCGTATAAATTTATTTAGATTCTAGCGAATTCTATTTTACTGTTATAGGCTTATATACGAATTGAGTTCGCGGAACTTAAACAAAGTTTAGTATTTCAATTGTGTTTTGTTAGAACGTGAGTGTAAATAACATCGGCCGCCTATTGTAATAGTCGGCGGATATTTTCTATTGGATTTCCTCGAGGCGTGATCGCGGCAATCTAACGGAAGTGATAAACTACCCGCAAATTTCTTGTTTCTGTGCCCATTGTTCGATTCATTGTTAGTGAAATCTGTTTTTGATATCTTAATGTGTTTTTTGTCTGACACTAGAAGTGGTATCAACGTTTTTATTAGTATTATGATATAAATAGTCTAAAATGAAGTTGTTTTTACTTTTGTGGCACATGAAGCTTCTTATAATGTGTAAAAAAAGCGGTCTTGACGCTGAATGATGACTTCTTCCAGGTAAAATTTTGGTTTTAATATCAAATATTAGAAAACACCAACTTAAATTAACTAACTACTTTTAGTCTCTCCACTATTTAAATATACACAACTTGCACTACACTATTAATTACTTCACTATTTATCCAATTTAGCAATACTTCTCTAAAAACAACTACTTCAAGAGACACAGCTTGAAAGACTATTTCATACAATGGATCCGTTTTTTAAAATTACCTCGTAGTGCATAACATTTCATAATATTACACAATGCATTTTGGTACTTTTAAGTGTTGCCACTATTTTACTAAATAACTCCCAACATCTAACTATCTGTAGTCTAATAAAAACATAGTTAATAGCATAAACATATTTCCAAACAAATGTCTATATGCTAATAAACATCTACCATCTTGAAACATACATGTATTCAACTTAGTATCTAATCTCGTAAACTTTTCAGCAGACATTAATGTAGTATTCAACGATAGATTCCAAAGGAAAGTTTATATGTATAATACATACATATTTTTGTGAGCTTACAGAGACCACGTCCTTCCACTTTTCACGATCCTTGCGTATCTCTTTCGCTTCTTTCATTCTCATTTAACCTTTCATACAAGTTCGTCGGTTTAGAGTACTCTTGACCTGGCCTTTATTTAATATGTCCTGGATTTGGTCCAGGAATGTTCCCCTTGGTCTTCCCCTTCCACCTTTCCCATTCACTCTTGACTTATAAATCCTTTTTGTCAGTCTCCTTTCATTCATTCTCTCTACTTGCCCAAACCATCTAAGCATATCTTTCTTAATTTTAGTCACTACATCTTCTTTTATACCACAACATTCTCTTATCACACTATTTCTTATTTTGTCACTCAGTTTCAATCCCAAATAAATGCGGTAGAGATGACTCTACCGCATTTATTTTACTTTTGTTCTTCTTCTGACAAACCCAACTTTTTCTACCATACAGAAGTGTTGGCATCAACTCTCCTCTATGCACAGCTAGTCTGGCCCTTTGAGACACCATCTAGCTATTCGTAAAAGCAGGCAGAGCACCAGTTAACATATTCCCTGCAATTCAATTTCAATATCACTTTCACAAGCACCATCTTTTGTAAATTTAGAGTCCAAGTACACAAATTCTTTCACTTCTTACACTTGTTCTCCATCTATCAAAATATTGCCATTCATCATAAATTCATCGTCCTTATGAGATAGATCAAAATAATGTAATGTGGAATTGTATAACTTAAAATAATCGATAAAAAAGTCAGCGTAGATATTTATCTCTTAAAGATAACACACAGTAACATTTAATGGACTTAGGTGGAAAGAATTTCTGTATTTTATCTACATAAACTAGTTTATTTTAAATTATATTTAATAACTTAATTAAATATGAGAAAAAAGTACAGTGTGTTCTATTTTATGCTTCTCTTACTTATTTGATAGCTGTATTCATATTTAACGATCTCCATTGAGGTTTCTCTATCTATAAAAGAGAATCAGGTGATTGATTGTTCTTACCAATCCATCATTGTGATTTTCGGCAAAGAAAAACATCGTGAACAAACTTGCATATTCCATGAGAGATTCTGTGTCAAACCACATTTGAACTGCGTGGTGGGTCTGTGCAATAATAACCCCTTCTTTGAGTGAACATTGAACCACAAATAGGCTGTTACTTACTATTTTCAATATCTATATTTTGTATTACCATATTTGATTTGAATAAAATAATACAACACAGTGTCATTCTGTTATAAGGTCTTCTTCTTTCTCTTTTCTTATTTGGAAGAGAATCAGGTGATTGATTGTACTTTCCAATCCATCATTGTGCTTTTCGGCGAAGAAAAACATCGTGAACAAACTTGGATATTCCATGAAAAATTCTGTGCGCAACCTTAGAGCAATTTTGGTGGTTGGCTAAAGTGCCAAGCCACAATTGACCAGCGTAGTGGGACTGTGCTATAATAACCCCTCGTTTGAGTGAACAATTAACCACAAATAGGCTGTTACTTACTATTTTCAATATCGCCAAAAATCGCCACAGTTGAATTTAATAAAATAATATAATACAGTGTAATTCTATTATAAAAAAATGTCATTGGACACGGTGGTTCCTCACATGGCAGGTTTTCTTCTTTCTCTTTTCTTATTTGGAAGTGCCAAGGCTAATTTTCGTGGACCCTTTTGCACCTCATCACATGGTCAAACCACTATATGCGTTTTTCAGTCATGTATTCTGTGACCGGAGCGAGTTCGAAAGGAATAAAATAATATATATGTCGGAGAATCAGAGAGAAGTAGCGAAGAAGCATAAAGCACTGGGGCGTAAGGTTCTCCGCCGACATCGTTATTAATTGGATCCATTATTTAATTTGATATTATGTGGGCGTTCGTGGGTAAAGTTGGTGCAATCAAACACTTTATTAATTAACTCGGATTATAATGTTCAATCACTTAATGTTCCCGATAGCAATTTACACAATCTCATTAACACTAATAGCTAGGAACGCGACAGTTTCAATAGTCGACCACTCCGGCCGACCGCCACTTGAGGACTGCCGAGAGACGGGCCGGACCGCCACTTATTGACTCTGCCTCCACAGACTATTACACACGGACCAGCGATCCACAGACTCTTGCACTCCGACATATATTTATTTTTATGTATACTTAGATTTGTATTAATAAACATTAAAACCAAGTAGCGTGAACTAACCTCGTAGGAAAACATAACGATATTTTTATCGTCTCATTTCCTTGCTTTTATAGTGCCTAATTTTACGCCTTAATAGAATCCTGACAGTAGTAAATTGCGTGTTGGCGCTGGGCTGGCGTAGTTCCAGTCATTTCAATTTTATCCCACGGGACGCTGTTTGTAAACATCCCTAAATGATAAACGCATAATTTAACGCCCCGAAACATGAAAAATTGTTCACCCATTTATTTTCTCGATCATAGAAGCGTGAAGACGTTCATTTCAGTAATTTATGAGTACATATAGAGCCCGATATAACCGGTATGAAAATGTATCGGTCTTATATTTATGTTCATATAAAATTTATTGTGTGAAACGCCTTATTGCTCTCGAGTCTTTATTGAAATGTTGCAAGGAAACTGAGATTGGATGAAATTTATTACACATTTTCTAAAAACATTTCAGTATAAACTAAAAGTTAATTTCGTGGCGCTTTGCCAGGCGATGCACTTAATGCTGTATGAGAATTAATTTAATGTGAATATCGCTAAGTATATCTAATTTTATATAGCAGTTTCATGTCTTTTGTTGTATTGGGGAAGTAAACCTGACGGTAAATATAAACGAATATATTTTGGGAAGTAATAGGGGCGAAAACAAAACCAAGCCTTAACAGTTTAACTTTTCTTAGTAGCTATTAACATAAATTCTTCATAGAAGAAGAATGAAGATTTGTCTCAAAGGGCCAGACTGGCTGTGCATGGAGGAGTGTTGGTAGTGAAAATTGGGCACACGAAGCATAAAAGTAAAATAGATGCGATAGAGATGAGAGCGTTGAGAAGTATGAGTGGATTGAAACTGATTGACAAAGTGATAAGAGAACGTTGCGGTATAAAAGAAGATGTAAGACTAAAATTGAAAAAGATATGCTAGATGTTTTAGGCACGTAAAGGAAATGAATGAAAGGCGACAAAAATGATTTATGAGTTAAGAATGAATGGGAAAGTTGAAAGGGGAAGACCAAGGCGAACGTTCTTGGTCCAAAATCCAGGACATTTTAAACAAGGGCCACGTCAAGAGACGAACTTGTATGAAAGGTTTAATAAGAATTAAAGAAGCGAAGGAGATATGTAAGGATCGTGGCAAGTGGAAGGACGTTGTCTCTGCCTACCTCTATGGGAATGAGTCGTGATTCAATATATGTATGTTCGATTCCCGGTAGGGCGAGTTTAGGAAAATGCATTTTCTAATTTATCTAAGTCTGGACTGGTGGATGGCTTCAGCCGTGGCCAGTTAAACCTACCAGAAGAGGTACCGCAAAGAGATTTGTATTCCGGTACGATGCTGTGTAAAAACCGTAACATATATTGCCTCTTAATAATATAACAATACAAAAATACAAAGAATACGAAAGATATTGTTAGTAATACAACCTTAATATATGTTAGTATGTCTTATGTACTAGATCCTAAACTACTTGACTCTCCCAAGCCCGTTATGTATACCGTTCCAGTGTCTCCAGAGAGGGCTTACCCACTTATTGGCTCACGTGTTGAGGAGGATGTTGGTGCTACCTATCACCCTGCTCATCATTGAAGAAGCATTATATCATCACTTCCCTTCAGGTTATCATAGTCAAGCACTAATCTGTCAGAAATAGAAACAAGTTAAAAGTGCGTGCGTACAAAGTACACATGTCAGAAGTGAAACTTCTTTGGCAAACTAATTTTTAATTCTTGTTTGTTAGATATTTTAGGAATGTAACGAATTTAATTGTACATACATACATACATAGCATCACGCCTCATTCCCATAGGGGTAGGCAGAGACAACATCCTTCCACTTGCCACGATCCTTGCATATCTCCTTCGCTTCTTTCAATCTCATTAAACCTTTCATACAAGTTCGTCGGTTTAGAGTACTCTTGACCTGGCCGTTATTTAAAATGTCCTGGATTTGGTCCAGGAACGTTCGCCTTGGTCTTCCCCTTCCAACTTTCGCATTCACTCTTGACTCATAAATCCTTTTTGTCAGTCTCCTTTCATTCATTCTCTCTACATGCCCAAACCATCTAAGCATACCTTTCTCAATTTTAGTCACTACGTCTTCTTTTATACCACAACGTTCTCTTATCACACTATTTCTTACTCTGTCACTCAGTTTTAATCCACTCATGCTTCTCAACGCTCTCATCTCTACCGCATTTATTTTACTTTTGTGATTCTTCTGCCATACCCAACTTTCACTACCATACATAAGTGTTGGCACCAACACTCCAGCATGCACTGCCAGTCTAGCCCTTTGAGACACCATCTGGCTATTCATAAAAGCATGCAGAGCACCATTTACCATATTCCCTGCATTCACTCTCCTTTCGATATCACTTTCACATGTTCCATCTTTTGTAAATTTAGATCCCAAGTATACAAATTCTTTCACCTCTTCCACTTGTTCCCCATCTATCAAAATATTGCCATTCATCATAGATTCATCTCGTTCAAAAAGCATAACTTTCGTTTTGTTTACATTCACTTTCATTCCTTTCCCTTTCAAAGCTTCATTCATAATATTTAGCATCTCCTGAAGCTCGTTAGCGGATGACGCAAGTATTACTTGAATTTAATTGTCCTTAAAATATTAAGTGTCGAAAGTGAATACATACAAGTCTCGGAAATATAAAGTTTTACATTTGTATAAATATAAGATTTAAAAATTAGTTTGCCAAAGAAGTTTCATTTTTGACATGTAGACTTTGTATGCACACACTTTTCATTTTTTATTAAAGAAATCAAATTTCTATTCCTGGCGTATAAAATATACAATACAATGAGACGTTTTCCCCTTGTATGTTGTTGTCAGATTTGACATGTCGAGGCACAAAATCCAATTCCCACGAAGCAACAATACATGAGAGCTGAATTCACGATAGCATCAGAGCCTTCGTCGCCGCTGCACATAAATCTGGCTTTGATACATTTTGGTATGAAGCCAAGTGAGGCGCATCGTACCGCACGAGTCGACCCAAACATTTCGTTCCTGGCTATGAAAAATAATCATTTTCAGGGCACACTCTCTCCCGTCTTTATATATTTTTTATATATCGATCCTGGAAAGCAAACACATCCTCTTATACTAGCTGAACCCACGACTTCGTCTGCGTGGAATGTTTTCTTGGTCGCATTTTCGTTTGATAGATTCCATTATGTCAAAACAAATTACGACCAACTTTTACACACCATAAAAAATAGCTTGATAATGTGAAGTTTTAAAGTAGATATTAATACATTCTATAATACTGTAGAACATTTTTTTTGATCTATATTCAATAGTTTACGCAGCGCACGCGATGACAGATTTTATGTGACCAAGTTTTTCACACCTTGGTTTACATTAGTCTATTTTTATTAAAAACCCCTATTTTTTGAGAAAAGTAATATAGCTTATGTCACTCAGTGAAAATGTAGCTTTCTAATAGTGGAAATAATTTCGTAATCGGTCGGTTTTTATGTGAAAACGTAACAAAAACACAAATTTTTCCTCTTTATAATATTGATTTAGATACCTGATTGATTTGGTATTGAAATATTTAATATAGTAAGTAAGTAGCAGCCCATTACCGTCCCACTGCTGTGCACAGGCCTCCTCATTCATAGAAGATAGACCCTCCACGTTGCAGGCAGGGATAGTACACAAGTGTACTCTCTATTCCTTCGCTGTTATAGTCCGATGTGACGGAATTCCAACACGATCAGAGAGAGATCAGGCGCAGAACCGACGGCTTAACGTGCTCTCCGAGACACAGGGGTGGAGCACACCGCCAACTTCCCAACTTCGGGCAAATATTTCAATTTTCACGATCCGGGACTCGAATCCAAGATCTCAAGTCTGTGGCTGAACATGCCAACAACTAGACCAATGAGGCAGTTTCCCTAGAAACCTATTCTAAATATCAAAGGTTCGATGGATGTTACTGACGGTTAAGTTTTGACCACACTTACATACTTAAGTTGAAACATTCTGCAATTATCAATCAGCTGTTTTATTTATTGCTTTTGAAGCGGTACTAAGATTGCTGGGTCAGCTAATATGTATATCAAAGGTAAAATTGTTTACGGTAGTATCTTTACTGTAATCATTAGTACATGTTATGTGCTCATTTAATAACAACAAGTTATTAAGATTTTTCCGTGTAATATCATTTTAGTTTGTTTCATCACAAATGTTTGTCTTCAAATCGCTGAGTGAATCAAAGTTGCTTAATACCGTATCGTTATGCAAATCCGTTTGAAGCATCTTATGCAATAGACTATTGTCTTATTTAGTCTTATACTGAAACGATGTCATTTCGCAATGTCTTTTTAAAGAGATGGGTAGGGTTTTTGACTTACGTTATGAATGTCTTCGAGCCCACGTTATTAGATATCAATCTTTATATATAAAAGAAAGTTGTGTTAGTTATAACTCAAGAACGGTTGGACCGATTTTGCTGAGAATTGGTGGGGAGGTAGCTCAGAGCCAGAAGAAGGACATAGGAGTTTTTTTTACCATTACACAATTTAAAATTAAAGATTGGCTTCGTAGTTTAGCATTTCGCATGATTCGAAACATAAACCAACCAAAACTGACGAACAATGTGATTTACGCCGCGATACTTATAGCAAAATTCGAGGAAGTTCTTATTCTGAGGATCCCAATAACCCCAACCTATTTACTGGCTATGCCATGGCTAGCTTGGCCATATAATGGTTAGGCCATTATAGCCTAATAGTCAGCTAGGCCTTATGAGACATGGCGGCACAGTAAGGCATGGTGATATTATAATATGCCGTGATGGTCTAGTAAGCCATTATAGCCTTGTAAAACACGCTGACCTTGTAAAGCTTAATAAGCCATGATGATCTAAAAAGCTGTGATTGCCAAGCAAACCATGATCGCCTAGTAAACCATGGTGGCCTAGCAAGCCATGATGAACTTGTAAGCCATGGTAGCTAAGTATGCTTTAATAAGCCATGACGGCAATTTGGTAAGACACGTGGATTATCGTTCACAGATGTCACAAATTTAAATGGAAAATCTTTATAAAATGAGTGTTTTTTATTATTTTTCTAACAAACCCATCATAGTATTTGTCCGTGAAGGAAAAAAGCGTGGTGGGTCCATGCATGTATGTCTATCTCTTATGATCGAGGAGTCCTGTATACAACAAAGGGAAGTTAATATTGCTGCTTAACTTTTACCTTTATTATACATTTTCAACATAACATTTAACTTGTATTTATGATGACATTATTGTGCCAAACATATTTCGCGAATTTGCAGATTATTAAAACGATCGTGAGTGAAATATCAGCCCTCGCAGTGACTACAAAATTAATTTGTCAGGAGCTATGATATTGATATTGAAAAATGACCCACTTATCACTCCACTGTTAAGGTAAATTTTAACCGGCAATTATAAACGAAGCAAATGCTTCTCATTTATTAATTTTACCAACACATTAATCATATCAATTATTAATTATTTATATGACGTGTCAATTGAAATACAAAATAATTGGTGAACGTCAATCAAGAGTTCGTTTTAATTATACTTTTCATGTAATGGATTGAGTACTCGGTTCGTTAGTAGGGTGTCCAGAGTTTACTTTTAAAAGTAAATAATTCTTTATATCACCTGAACTAAGACCAAAAACTTCGTTAAAATCAGTACAACCCTATAGAAGAATTCGATATAAGAAAATTAAAAAAGGTATAAAGTTAGCATAGATAAGGTTATAGTCAGCGAACTTTAAAACTGTCCATGACTTTTTTTAGAACTTTTCGTCGTCATCGTCGTCGTCGTCGTCGCTTCAACTGATGGACGTCCGCTGCTGGACATAGGTCTCACGTAATGACGTCCTCAAGGGCGTTCTTACCCCGCCTGGCTCCAGCGGCTATCGACGACCCTCTTTATGTCAGCGGTCCACCTTGTGGGGAGTCTGCCTACACTGCGGCGTCCGCTACGGGATCGCCACTCCAGCATTTTCGGCCCCAAACGTCCATCAGTCCTTCGGACTATGTGCCTCGCCCATTGCCACTTCAGGTTCGCGATTCGTAGGAATGTCGGTGAATTTGGTTCTACTACGGATCTCTTCATTTCTGATTCAATCACGTAGAGAAACTCCGAGCATAGCCCTCTTCATCGCACGCTGAGTGACTCTGAGCTTCCGCATGAGGCCCATAGTCAGCGACCGCGTCTCAGAACCGTAGGTCATCACTGGCAACACGCACTGTTCGAAGGCTTTGGTTTTCAGGCACTGAGGAATATCGGACGAAAATGTCTGGCGTAGTTTCCCGAACGCTACCCAACCAAGTTGGATTCGGCGGTAGACCTCCTTCTCGAAATTGGACCTACCTAGCTGGACTATAGTCCCAGGTAAGTGTACTCGTCAACAATTTCGAGAACTGAGTTCTCAACGATGACTGGGTGTGGCGGTACATGGATATTGGATATATCTTTCGTCTTATCCATGTTCATATTCAGGCCCACCTGTTGAGAAACTCTGCTGAGGTCATCGAGCATTGTATTGAGATCTTCGAGAGTCTCTGCCATAATGACTGTCATCGGCAAACCGTAGATGAGTGATGTACTCGCCGTTGATGTTTATTGAGTGTTTAGGGAGACCTTTTAAAGAGGAACAATTCTCTAATACATAATTTTTGTGCAACTTTAACCGTTTACGAAGCACACAAAGCGAAAGACAGCAGAAGTAAAAAATCTGGATTTTGAAACATTATTCATTGGTACGCGGCTCATATTGCTCTTAGCGTTGATGATGTATAGTTTAAAAACGTCCTCGATAAATAGGCAATAAAAACAAACATTCCAAATGCAAAACGTTCTTCTATAATATTAAATAAAAGATTTATTTGTAATACTTTATTGTCTCGAAACTTCCCTATACACAACATTTGACATAGTTTTGTTTTGGAGTTCGACTTGGAATACGATATTCTCTTTAGATTAAGATTTAAAAATTCCTTATATCTTTTGAATAGACTGTCCGATTTTTATAATTTAAAAAGTATTTTACAGATATTGAAACGGTATTTAATGAAGTATTTAATAGGATAAGGATTAACACAGAGGTATGAATAATATGGTTACATTATTGTCGGCACTATTATTAACATTTAAAATGCAATAATGTAGTTATAGTGGCATAACTACAGTAGTTATATATATGGTATCGCTGAATTTTTGGAGATATTAATACGTTCTATAATATTGTAGGAGATTTATTTGTTCTATCACCAATGGGTTTGGCAGTGCACGCGACAACATATCTTTTTTTTCACAACTTGGGTTACATTAATGCATTTTTTTTAAGGATCCCTATTTTTTTGAGAAATTAATGTAACCTATGTCGCTCAGTGAAAGTGCAGCTTTCTAATGGTGTAAATATTTTTGAAATCGGTCCAGTAGTTTTTATGTGAAAACGTTACAAACATACAAACAAAAACAAAAATCTTTCCTCTTTATAACATGAGTTTAGATATATATAACAAGTGAAGTTATTGACTTAGGTTTACAAAAATCATTTTGCAATGCTACCTAGACTGCTGTTGCTCTCGTGGCTTCAATTAATTTGGGTTTAAGGCAGCTGACGTGGAGAGATCACGCTCTATATCAGGATATTTGCGATGCGGCAACTTATATTCATAGACACATCATACTGTCGAGTTGAGGAACATGGCTTCTCTAGTGTTGATCTGTAAAATTGATTTTCATTCGCCTTTCGACGAATTCAGGTTTAGTTATAGCCCTAAACAGAAAATATAGTAGCCTATTTACGCTTTAATACTAAATAAAGGTCTTCTTCTTCGTAAGAGGGAAGATTTTTTCTATTAAAGACTCATCAAGCACTTTTAAATTGTTGGTAGTCTATCTGGTGGCACTTAAAGTTGATTCTTTTGTGAATAAACCGGCAAAAAACTCAGCAGTTACTCTATTAAATATAGTTTCGTATGTTACGTTGTTTAATTATGCTTCTATGTGCAACTGGAATCAAGTCCAATCATTTTTATTGCTTAAATAATCATCAACATTATAATGTGCGTTTTGTAAAAGGATGTTTTTGAAATATTTCTTAGATTATGTATAGGTAAATTCAATACTGACTGCAATATCTTATTAAAAATCGATACGGTTCACCCAACAAATGGTTTCTGAAACGTTTTCACTTTAAAATATGGCATTTGTAATGCCATATTTTTACTTCTTCTTTTTGCTGTAATAGTAAATATTTTTACGAATATATAGAAAATTTGCTCTTCTGGGAATCGAATTCAAGATCTCTACGAGACGAGGAAACTATTTACCCAAAAAGCCGGTCTAAAGCTGTACTAAATTGGTCGCTTCTTTTCTTTTGTGTGAAAAAGTAAAAAAGGACGGAAACGCGAAATGGAAATTTTCCATCTATATCTTTGAAGTGCCCTTATAGAAATCGTTTTTATGTCTTTGTGATCTTATTTAGTATGTATTTCATAGGGCCGTCGGCTGTGCAATACAAGCAAATTGAATTTCATAGGAATATTTTTGTCGATGTGTATTTGAAAGTCCGTGAAGCAAATAGTCATAGAAAAATTCGATGTCGAATTGAGTGCGACGCAATTTTAGAACAATGTGTTGGGAAATTGCTTTTGATCGTATATATAACGCGTGTAAAGCCTTTTTTAAAGGCTTTTTTCTTGTTTTCAGACGTTGGATCGCAAATAAGTACAAAATTAAGGATATGTCTTCTTGAAA
The DNA here is from genome assembly GCA_015832385.1 of Elymnias hypermnestra. Lineage (NCBI taxonomy): Eukaryota > Metazoa > Arthropoda > Insecta > Lepidoptera > Nymphalidae > Elymnias > Elymnias hypermnestra. The sequence goes on from JACTOM010000073.1 coordinate 628,183, forward strand.
ATGTTTTTTTAAACTCTCTCCGGCCACAGAAAAGATGAGCAAAAAACGCCTGCGGTGGTTGGGTTATGTTTCATTATAGAGACGACCATGCATTTAAATTAGCCTTGGTGCTTCTGTACAACTAGAGAGGAAGAGTAGCTTCCTCTTCCTATCGCCAGCCACGTAGTGTTTTAAGATTTGGACTAAGAAATCTTATCTTTAAAGACAACCCAAATCAAAAGCGCTTGGCGCCTAACAACGAGGACAGACGACCTTGAATGAGTGGAATAAGGCATTGGAGAAGAAGATATTACTAGCTGGTCCCTGGAAATATGGGGAAACGTGTTCTTAGTCTTAGTCAACCTTGCAAATGTTTGCGAAATTTTAAACAAATTTGTTGAATAGTTTTGGATACATGGAATCGAGTATCCCGATCCCGTGAGATTATGAGTCATGTAAGGAATATTTATGCTGAATTTGAAGTCAATAAGGCGAATACTTTTAAAGATTTTGTGATGAGTGTAGATAGGTACATACTGGATGATCCAAAATGATGCAAGCCAATAGATTTGTCATTTGGACCTTTTATTTTTTTTTACATATCGATTCGAGTATTTATCATGTACTTCAATATTTTTCTAGATTAGTATTTTCTATGTAAATATTTTATATTTCAATAGCTATTCTGCTAATCAAGCTGCACACACAACACAGCATCGGTTCTTGAATTATAAATGATGCTATTTGGGTTTGTATCCAACTCTGTTTGGTCGATCGTTTTTCCCGCGCACCCGCAAAATGTGGAATCATCTTCCAGTAACGATGATCCCTAAAGATCCCTAAAGACTTGCAACCGTTTAAGGGACGTTTAAATTCTCACCTTCTGGGCAGCAACGCAGGGGCTGTGATAATTTTTTATCAGGAGACCTTTTTTTACGCTGGGAAAAGCCTTTACGCACCCCGTTCCGACAAAATCTAAACTCACTGACTAAGAATGTGGTACACTGGCAGTAAGCCAGAATACCCACTAAAACCTAGCGATACCTCCCCATCAATTAGTAGAGCTCCAGAGGAGCTGTTACTCCTGATAACACAGTCATCGTTGAGAACTCTCGAAATTGTTGACGAGTACACATACCTGGGACATATAGTCCAGCTAGGTAGGTCCAATTTTGAGAAGGACGTCAACCGCCGAATCCAACTCGGTTGGGCTGCGTTACGCCAGATATTTTCGTCCGATAACCCTCAGTGCCTGAAGACCAAAGTCTTCGAACAGTGTGTGTTGCCAGTGATGACATACGGTTCTGAGACGTGGTCGCTGACTATGGGCCTCATGCGGAAGTTCAAAGTTACTCAGCGTGCGATGGAGAGGGCTTTGCTCGAAGTTTCTCTACGTGATTGAATCAGAAATGAAGAGATCCGTAGTAGAACCAGAGTCACCGACATAGTCCTACGATTCGCGAAACTGAAGTGGCAATGGGTGGGGCACATAGTCCGAAGGACCGATAGATGTTGGGGGCTGAAGGTGCTGGAGTGACGACTCCGTACCTGACGGCGCAGTGTAGGCAGACCCCCCACAAGGTGGACCGATGATATAAAGAGGGTCGCCGGTGGCCGCTGGAGCCAGGCGGCGCAAGATCGGGCCTAGTGGACGTCATTACATGAGACTTATGTCCATCAGTGGACGTCCATCGGTTGAAGCGACGACCCTCCCGACCTCCTGCGGCGAAGAAGAGGAGCGTATATAAATTGAAATGTAGCAAAGTGCCTCCTAATGACTAAGTACGATTTCCCCCATATTGCCATGAGATAGGGAAATATATGACTGACACTGAGAAAAGCTAGTGTTAATATACATTTATGCAACACGGCATAACCAATTTCGATTTAAATATTTGTAAAAGACAATCTTATATCATCCGGCTATACGTTTGTTTGTCGGGTCTTGGGACCGTAGAAGTAATCGTATTCGAAGGACGCCATCGTAAATCTGCCCGAAGCGGAACGGGTTACAGGAACGAAACCATAAATTGACCATCCATACTTTACGATGCACTTCGAAAGGAAACAGGGTCCCGAGTTCACATACAGAGATACTTGAACTTTGCCAGCTCGTCTGTTATTTATTTATCCAGGTATTCCGATTTGTGGTTGGTGAAAATACTCTTAAACATTCAGGGCTTTTATCGGAGCCACGGTTCAAGTGAGTTTTACATTATTCGGGTTTTAGTTAACGACTGAAGCGAGCCTTCGAGTTGCACCGAAATTTAAACTCTGAAAGTCTTTAAGTTTTGTGTCTTTTAGCAAAATCTATGAGTTATATCATAGCTACCACATATTTCAACAATAACTGCCTAATTAATTTAGTCAGCTACAGGTCATGAATTCCTGGATTTTCTACTGTTTTTTTTAATTTATACATGTAGTTCTCGATCCTGTAAGTTGTCAATCCAAATCATACTTGAATCTATTAGAATACACATAAATTATATCATCAGAAACGGCTTTACCGTTTAGGTTAAGTTCATTCACGTGTACAGAAGAATTATAAAGATACATAAATAAATAGATTCACTTGTTAATGAAATATTTGATATCTAGTAAATAGTATACACCGAGGGCCTAAAGTATAATATTGCGGACTGCGTGATAATTGTGATCCAAACGCCAAATATGTTGACTTATAAAAGAAGCGCGCGTTCGTCGTAAATTTGAATCCAGCGCACTTAAACTTAATATTAGGTTGACTATAGATATTTTTAAACTTAAAAGAAACGTGTATTTAGCCTTGCATCGAAAATTGAAATAGGCGCCAAGATTCGCATTAATTGAATCGGGAGGCAATGTGCCACTTTCAACACTCAAAATAGGGCCAAAAGTGCGAACTTTCGATGAGAGGTTTTCTATTTGTTTATCATTCTATTATCCAAAAATATTTAATGCCAAAATTAATCAAATTGGTTCAACTGTTTTAAAGTTTTAGCGAAGTCAGAAATAGCAAATTCCTTGACTATTTCTTGGCACACACACACGCACTTGCACAGACACACACGCATACACACACAGTAGTTATTTTCAATAGTTAATGCAGTTTTTTGAAATATTACTCCAATAATTAAATGAAATAATTGTATTTTTGCGAAATTTAAAAGTTTTTTTTTGTTTGCAATGGCTTTAAAAGGTTCTATATACAGATTTAACAGTGAAGCACGTTTGCCAGTTAAATATATATTAGTATACAATTATACCCAAGTATATTGTGTAACCCATATTAAGTTTGCGAAATGCTCTAGCCATAAATTGTGATAGCATTAGCTACGAAATGTTCTACTTTAGTTATTAGAGTCATTTGTAGAATGCCGCGAAGGCGCCTGCGTTGAATCCACTAATTAAAACAAACCGAGAGTTATGTTCATTTCGTGTACGAAAGGTCCCGTTTGGTTATTTCAATGGGTAACATAATTTCATTGGTTTATTGGTAAGCTTGTTTGGCTACAGACTTATCCCTAAAAGGGTCTAACCGTGTTTTTTATTGGCCCCTGTACTTTCCCCGCGCTTTAAACGGAAATAACCGTTACCTGCCCCACCGGACGGTTTTGCGTCTATTGCCCGACGGGTCGAATGACACTAAAGTGGCTCTTGGGACTTAACTGATCATGAAAGACTACCAAATGTTTAGATTTAAGTTTGCTAATAGTTAAACTATACAACGTTTAACTTTGAGATAGGGTAAAAGTTATAGGCCCATATCTTAAAAATTTAAACTTACCTCAAGGGTTTCCGTTATTCACAACAATTATATAATCAATAACACAAATAATCATTAATAAACACTCACAGATTATAAAATACGACAAAAAACCTTAAAGACCTTCGACACGACACACGCACCGTTATTAACGGTCACTTTGTAACAGATTTATTTTTTATTTTTTCTATTGTCTGGCGTTATCTCTATTTATATTTTGTTACGATTATGTTATCAAGAAGCGAAATAGATAATACACATTATGAGTTAAAAAGAAAAAGATGCTTATATTCTTGATTGAGTTGGGACAGTACTATCGTATCATGTCCACTAGTAATTGTCACGGGCAAGATCGGGCGAATTTATATTGATATATATTGAGTTTTCTGTAAAGAGATTTTCAGTATTTGTCCGAATTTGTGTAGTTGGTGGTATGCTCCGACCCCGTGTTCTGAAGAGCACGTTAAGTTACCAGTCTTGTGCCTGATCTCGCTTCGAACTAGACGGATTCCCGTCACATTGGACTATGAGAGTGAAGGAATACAGACTGCACTTGTGTTCTATGCCTGTCAACTCTCAGTAGAGCATTTTGCTGCTACTTCCCTTGCCTTTATCATTTGTATCAAATACAAATAATTGTTTCTACCTGTGTACATTACATACATTAGAACTATCATAGAGAGATCAAAGCCGGGCATCATTTAAGCTTATTATTTTACAAATAAAACACATACGCATAATTACTTTAATAGCAGTGTTTCACTGCAAAGAGCTTATTGTCCTTTCTGAGGCTCTAGACTATCTATGTACGGAATATAATCTAAATCGGTTGAGTACTTTTGGCGTGAAAGCAGGACATACAGCCATAGTTATTGTCGCATTTATAATATTAGTAAAGATTGTTATTTAAGACCCGGGTATAACTTTTACAAACTTTCAATGTCATATTTACTTAATCGAATCAATTGCCTATAAATTAAGTTTCAAGCTTCTATCTCTAAAAATCACGATCTTACGAGTCTTTTTCGCATCAAACTGTAGCAAATGCCCTTTCTTAGGTTCTAACCTATCTGTGTACCAAATTTCATTGAAATCGGTTCAGTAGTTATGGCGTGAAAGCACGAAATACAGAAAACTTATTTTCGCAATTATAATATTAGTTACACCAAAAAGTTTATTGCGCTTTCGTAGATTTAGAAAAGGCCTATGATCGAGTGGTGAGGAATGAGCTGTGGTCAACGTTATCTACGTATGGGGTGAGCGGTAAACTGATCCAAGCATTGAAGTCTCTCTATGAGGGTTCTAGTGCCTGTGTCAGAATAAACGGAGCGTACACGGAGTGGTTTCCTGTCGAAAGAGGTGTTCGACAGGGATGTGTTGCGTCACCATGGCTGTTCAACCTTTTCATGGATAAATGTTTGACAGATTTAAAAGAAAGTATGTATGGGTTAAGAATGAATGAATTACTCATCAAATGTTTACTCTACGCTGATGATCAAGTAATACTTGCGTCATCCGCTAACGAGCTTCAGGAGATGCTAAATATTATGAATGAAGCTTTGAAAGGGAAAGGAATGAAAGTGAATGTAAACAAAACGAAAGTTATGCTTTTTGAACGAGATGAATCTATGATGAATGGCAATATTTTGATAGATGGGGAACAAGTGGAAGAGGTGAAAGAATTTGTATACTTGGGATCTAAATTTACAAAAGATGGAACATGTGAAAGTGATATCGAAAGGAGAGTGAATGCAGGGAATATGGTAAATGGTGCTCTGCATGCTTTTATGAATAGCCAGATGGTGTCTCAAAGGGCTAGACTGGCAGTGCATGCTGGAGTGTTGGTGCCAACACTTATGTATGGTAGTGAAAGTTGGGTATGGCAGAAGAATCACAAAAGTAAAATAAATGCGGTAGAGATGAGAGCGTTGAGAAGCATGAGTGGATTAAAACTGAGTGACAGAGTAAGAAATAGTGTGATAAGAGAACGTTGTGGTATAAAAGAAGACGTAGTGACTAAAATTGAGAAAGGTATGCTTAGATGGTTTGGGCATGTAGAGAGAATGAATGAAAGGAGACTGACAAAAAGGATTTATGAGTCAAGAGTGAATGCGAAAGTTGGAAGGGGAAGACCAAGGCGAACGTTCCTGGACCAAATCCAGGACATTTTAAATAACGGCCAGGTCAAGAGTACTCTAAACCGACGAACTTGTATGAAAGATTTAATGAGATTGAAAGAAGCGAAGGAGATATGCAAGGATCGTGGCAAGTGGAAGGATGTTGTCTCTGCCTACCCCTATGGGAATGAGGCGTGATGCTATGTATGTAGGTAATATTAGTTACGATTGTTATTTAACACCCTTGATGGTATAACTTTAACAAACTTTGAATGTCATATTTATTTATATCGAATCAATTGCCTAAGAATTAAGTTTCAAGCTTGAAGCTCTAAAAATGGCGATACTTTCATCAGGTACAAGTCTTTTTTCGCATAAAAAAGTAGCCCATGTATTTTCTGAAGCTCTAGACTATCTGTGTTCTAAGTTTCATTGAAATCTGTTCAGTAGTTTTGTCGTGAGAGCATGAAATACAGACATAGTTATTTTCGCATTTATAATATTAGCAAAGATTGTTATTTAACACCCTTAAGGGTATAACTTTTACAAACTTTGAATGTCACCTTTATACTGAAATATATATTGTGATATGTGGCATAATGCATAAATAAATGTATTTTCTTTCTTTCTTCTTTTATCCGTTACAAGCCTTTTTTCGCATTAAAATGTAGCTTATATCTTTTCTGAGGCTCTAGACTGTCTGTGTACAAAATTTCATTTAAATCGGTTCAGTAGTTTTGGCGTGAAAGCACGACATATAGACATAGTTATTTTCGAAATTATAATATTAGTAACGTATATAAACATTGATTGTGATATTTATTTATATCGAATCATTTGACTAATAATTAAGATTCAAGCTTCTATCAACGATACTTATGAGCCTTTTTTCGCATTGAAATGTAGCTTATATATTTTGTGAGGCTCTAGACCATCTGTGTACCAAATTTCATTTAAATCGGTTCAGCAGTTTTGTCGTGAAAGTACGATAGACAGATAAGAGTTAACTTCGCATTTATAATATTAGTAAGGATAACGGGAGGTTTTCTCCACGTTTATTTTACAAAATTGAAGCCGATGAATTACGTACGAATAGCTGGGGTTCAATAAAATCCGTCTAAAAAGTAAATGGCAAGAATGAGACCCCAACTGAATCCCAAGCAGGTAGAAATTATTTCCTCGAGTCTAAATCAATCACAGTTAGATGCGTCTTGAAGGCTCATTGAAATGCAAGGGACCCATTTATTACTTCGCATTCAATTTACGGACCCTCTGTTTTCTTTCGATGAATTGCTAATGAAAAGGCCTATTAGACTGTATTATTTGTATTTGCGGTATACCTTTTTATGATAGCTTATTTTAAAGTTGAAAAAGCCATGTTTATTTGTAATCTTTCCTTCCCTTATTTTACAATTTTAAGAGTATAATTTATTAATACCAATTTCTAGATTAAGGTTGTATATATATGGATTTGTGTAGTAAAACTTCTTGGGATGTAAGCTAGTGGATGCGTGATGAGAGGGTTACGAAGTGTTATGGAGATATAAATTTGTGAAGATGGAGAGTGGCCTAAAGACAGGCTTGCGGACATAGATTTTCTTTCTCCGTTTCTTATCAAGTATTTAAAGCACTTTTCTCTGAGTTAACATGCAGGTGTCGCAATCGCTGAAATATAAATATATTAATGATTAATTAACCATGATAACATTATATCGAACCTTAATATTAATACAGAAAAAATAAAAGGTTTTAAAATGCGCCATCAGAAGCAAATGGATGGGTGCCCATAAGGCTGGCAGCATTACCTCTTTGGACAGCGATACTTATACGCTGTTCGAAGAACCACCCGGTTTTAGGATCAGGAGTGGCATCAACTAAGTAAGTAAGTAGCAGCCAATTAACGTCCCACTGCTGGGCACTGGCCTCCTCTCTCCGAGGAGCGAGGGATTTTAGAGCATAGACCCACCACGCTGCTCCAGTGCGGATTGGCAGGCATAGTCCACAAGTGCACTCTCATAGTCCGATGTGACGGGAGAATCGGACACGACCGGAGAGAGATCAGGGGCAGGACCGACGGCTTGCATTTTTCTTAGAGATCCCTATATTTCTTGAGAAAGTAGTACAGTCTATGTTACCCAGTGAAAATGCAGCTTTCTAATGGTGAATTTTTTTTTTAAATCGGTTCAGTAGTTATTTTGTGAAAACGTTACAAACATACATACATACATACATACATAGGCAAACACAAATGTTTCCTCTTTATAATATTAGTTTAGAAAATAAGTTTTATAATATATAATTGTATAATGGTATAAATAAAATATAATTGATTTGTTTTTCACACATTTTTGTAAGTTTTTACTTCAACCAGTAGTCTTTATAACAATTTTTTTCTTTTTATATTTGGTTTTAATTTTCAACAGTTTTTAGGTTTTTTTTTCATGACACGGTTTTTTTATACTAAACGTTGTAGCACATATAAAATATTGTGTTGTCGATGTACCTTAATGAATAAATAAATTTAACCTTCTTATTCCTTATTATAAAACCAAAATTCTCCACCACAACAGCTGTTCGCGAAAAACTCTAAAATTACTGAGCTGGATTTTCATGAGATTCTTTCTAATATATAGAATTGTTCACGAGGAAGGTTTCTATATATGATTTGTTAAGGTTTTACGTAAAGTGATTAAAATATAAAGATAAAAAACAAGCCGTCTGGTATGTGTTACAGAAAACGAAAACCTTTTGTAGATATAACAAAATGTATTTTAGGATCTCTCTTTTATAGCTTTTAAGGATAACTTCCTACACTTATTTTATCTTCTAAAAACATAGTAACAAAAAACGGTAATTGCGGTAGTTTTTGAATTTCCATTAAGCCTAATCAGCATATTTTGAAGAATCAAACTATTGCTACCTTACGACAAACACAACATAGGCATTATAATGCACGTGTCAGAAAAAGAACAATAATCATAATGATTAGTAAATTAATAATATGTTCATAATTTTAACTATTAAAAAAAAATAGGATTTTTATTTCATAATAAAAGTCAATAAACAAACTAAAATATTCTTTAGTTCCAGTACACTCAAACTCAAAGGCTGTACCACCGGTTCCTAACCTAACCGACTACAGAGAAGAATCCGGCAAAAAACTCTATAGTCATTTACTCTTTCTTTTATCCATGTTATATTTAATATAAATTACAATAAAAATACATCATCAACGTCCATTATCATTAAATATAAAAATCAATAGCATACAATTATCATTATGACATAATAAAGAGACATCAGTTATAATTTATACAATTAGCTTTGTATCGCAGAGCAGCCCTTTTTACCGAGACAACTATCTTAAAACACAATAACTGGTAGCTAACGTTGATTAAAAACTAAGGACTCTACTAACTTCCACGGATATATACCTTTCTTACTGATGAGGCTATTACGGAAAATCACCAATAAGAGTGTTTGGCGCCAATTACATTTCTTAATTATTTTATTTATTAAGAAACTACCACTCCGTAATTCTAATTGTTTACAAATTCACTAATAGGAACGAAAAGCCGGGGCAGGTTGATTGTATCTATGTATCTATGTAGATACATCAAAATAGAGACAACTGGGTTCCGCTACTGCATGAAAGCGTTTTAATGATGCACATTTTACATAGTAACAATGAATATTTTACTTACAATTTAACAAAGGAGTCCGTGGTTGTAGTTTATATTTCGGAAGGCTTTTAAGCGTTGGTATTTTAAAGCGAAATATATTTAGCGTTTGCTTTCAGGATTTGCAGTGATACACGGAACGGTTGTTGTTTATTTATTTAGACGGATTAAACATGTACAGCTTGAATAGTAGAGTGTATATAACGAGGTCTCTTCGTACTTAAACTTCGCTAAAAAGCGCTTTGTTGCGATTAATGAGTGAAATAGGTAAAAACGTAAGTCTATTATTGTTCCATTGCTGGACATAGGCCTCCTCATTCACAGGACAGTGAGGGTTTTTCGTTCATAAGGTCTACATATAACTGCTGGTTGGCAAGCCAGTGAGTGTATATTGAATCGAACTATTTATATATGTTTTCCACATTACAGTACATTATAAAAGGAGTAACAATATAAATTCTGTGCATTTTTTGTCGCTGGGAAATGCATTTACGCGCCCCGACTGTGGGATCGGGAGTGTGGGACTCCGCGAGGGGGAAAAACTCGCAATACCCACTAAAACCCAGCGGAACCGTCGTCAACCATGAATGAGGACCCAGAGGTTCGTTGAGACATTCCTCTCTGGCCCCTCGGTTGTAACCGGCTTGCAGATTTTCTACAGAGGGAGGAGTTGTATGAACCTTTTTCCTACACCCTCTCACAAAAGGAGGCTATCGCTCTCCAGACCTACTCACTGATGAGTATTGCACCTATAATACTAGCCAGTGATAGATCTGTGCCGATCAGCGCCGTCATAATGAGTGGCTGAGAACCCTAGTCCGGACATTTTGCCACAGTGTCGTGGGCTGTGTCTGACGAGGCACCACACTCGTGACATCTGGCTGACGGCTCAAAGCCAGCAGTTTTCTACAGGTATTTGCCGAAGCAACCATGACTGGTAAGCACCTGTACCAATCTGGAGGAGAGTGACCCGTGCTCTCTGCACTTGTCCAGATGAGAGCGGATGGCTCCTACTAAGGCCACGCCCGCCACTGGGCACCTGAGATCCTCCTTCAACCTTGGGGTCAAGGCTCTGTTAGCTAGAACCCTGACCCTCATTATTTCGTTAGTGTCTGGTAATTCCCCTCTGGTTCTATTGGCTACTCTGCACTGGTAAGTAGCCGTGAGAACTTCAGTTCTGAGCTCCCATGGGGGATCACCTTCCAGGGGACTGAAGCTTGAACTAGATTGAATCTTTGCTTCAAGTCACCAGGCCCTTTCCCGGTTTGTAATTTTTAGTATTAATGTTGTTATTATTGAAAAAAACTACACAATTTCCATTGTTTTATGCTCTTTTTTATACATTTTGGCTTACATAATTACGTGTTATTTTTGTTAATATTAATGTGTGTGTATATGTGTGTATCGGTGCGTGTTTTGTAAAATGTATTTAAATGTTTTTGTTATAGGTTTGTATATTTCTTTTGAAGTGTACTTAATAGGCTTTCTGTGGTATCGTAATCCATGGTATTTAGCCAATTTCTTATCAATATTTCACACTCAAGCTTTTTCAAATTGTATTAATTTACAATTTTATTTGTATTATTATAGAGGTAGCGCCTCAGAATACATGGGAATTTATTTGTGAAGAATTTGTTTTCTGACCTTCTGAATTTCGGCCACGGCGTCCATTTTCCTACAGAGATTAGCCATCTGCACATTATAGTGCACAAGTGTATACGACTCTTATCTAATATTAAACAATTTATTATAATCAAGCCAAAAGTTATTGGATCGATTTAGAAAATTCTTTCAATACCAGTAGAGTATTTTTAAATTTGCTAATATCGGACATTCTACTTAAATGATGTTACAAAAAATGAAAAAAATCAAAAATATCTTTATTCAAATAGGCATATTACAGCACTTTTGAATCGTCAAATTATATATTTTTTCCACACTCTGATTCTAATATACGTCTGATGATGGTACTCAAGGACGGCTTAAAATCTAAAGTTACGAGGGTTCCTTCGCGCCCTGATCCGAGAAGAACCCACAACAAACTCAGTCGGGTATTTTTTTTTACCATCATCATTACAATAACATATTAGTTTACTATATTTTCATTAAAATTAGAGCAAGTCGTTCACTCCCAGGCGTTTCTATCGGCTAGGTAATCTTGTAAATACGAATATATGTGCAATACGAATTAACAAATGTATTATTTAGATGTTTATTCGTTGTAAAGTAAAATCTGTATTTTGATTGAATAATGTGTGTATCTAATAAGGAAGTTATTAAAAAATAAGTGCAATACAACTTTTATGATAAGATAAATAAATCTATATTCCGATTTAGTAGACTTTCCACTGCCACGAAATCGGTTTATAACTATATACATTGTTGAGTACAATTCATTAAACCGCATTGATTATAAAACCCTAATAGGTTGAGTGCTTGAATGATAACAAATCTTAATTAAATCCACTTAAGTTATTAGTTGTTTGAAGATTTATTGGGCAATCTGTTGATGTATTGAAAACAGATGCCGTGTCTATTACTAATAATTAAGCTACAGTTTATTTTAAGGAAATCGTTCATAAAAGTATAAACCTTACCAAAGTTACCTTAGTTAACTATCTGTTATAATTTTTTGTATTTTCATATGTTTTATTTTTATAAATTAAGCAGTTGTCTCTATATGAGTAAGCCGACAATTAACTAACTTTTTTTTTAAATTTTTTTTTCGTACGTATATGTATGGACGTCGTCGTCGTCGTCGTCGCTTCAACCGATGGACGTCCACTGCTGGACATAGGTCTCACGAAATGATACCCACAAGGCCCGATCTTGCGCCGCCTGGCTCCAGCGGCTACCGGCGACCCTCTTTATGTCATCGGTCCACCTTGTGGGAGGTCTACCTACACTGCGCCGCCCGGTGCGGGGTCGCCACTTCAGCACCTTCAGGCCCCAACGTCCATCGGACTATGTGCCCCGCCCATTGCCACTTCAGGTTCGCGATTCGTAAGGCTATGTCGGTGACTTTAGTTCTGATACGGATCTCCTCATTTCTGATTTGATCACGTAGAGAAACTCCAAGCATAGCCCTTTCCATCGCATGCTGAGTGACTCTGAACTTTCGTATAAGGCTCATAGTCAGCGACCAGGTTTCGGAGCCGTAAGTCATCACTATATATGGTCATCATATGTATGGTATAATGTATTTATTATATTTAATAAATTAGTCACCACACTCTACCACTTCTCTTTTAGCAGTCTCTCTAAGGTTGCCTTTATTTTAAGTATTTTCTGTCTGTATTTTTCTTGTTGTGTACAAAAGTGTTATCTATCTATCTATCTATCTATCTATCTAGTAATCTCTGAAAAAGATTTATACAAACGCAAGATAATCAGCGCAACTTCCTCTGCGTTACACAAGATAACATATTTGATAACCTTTAAAAACGGTTTTATTCTGTCAATTAAAAGATAGATATATGCTGTCTTAAACTATTTTTTTTAACTTTTATTGGGGAATAATTCTGTCATACATTATTTTTGCGTAATTCTAACCGTTTACGCAGTTCACGCTGGAGAAGCCTTCTAAAGGAAAAATCCCGATATTGACATATTCCTCATTAGTACACCACGTGGTATTAGTTTTAGCTTAATAATATGTAGCCTATAGCCTTCCTAGATAAATGGGCTATCTAAAACTAAAACATTTTCTTAAATCGGCCTAGTAGTTGCCGAGATAAGCGTGTTCAAGCAAACAAGATTGTTATGCGTTTATTGAACCAAATAAAAATGTGACTGACGTCTTAATTGGCTTGACCGATTTTAATGAAATTTTTTCTATGTATTGTGCTAGTTACAAGCATGGTATACATTGATAGTTTGTTCCGGGTATTTCCATATTTCTACGGGTTCGGGAACTACGTGGAAATATGTTTGAAATGAAAATTACTCTGTAAAACGTATCTGTATACCCGACGTTTTTAGCTATTTATTTAATGTGGATGTTTGCGCAATGGATTAAAAAATGATACGGATTTTTTTAACAACTTTCCAATTAATGCTTTATAAATAAATCTGTCTGGTTTTTCCCGCTGTTTGTCTGTTGTTCCCAAACGAGTCGCATTTGCCTTCGGGAATGGCTCGAATAAACAATATATCAAATTACAATGAATAAGAGATGTTCATTTATATTGCTTTCACAAGTCAAGATCTGCAAAACGATTTGTAGTGATTAATCAAATATTGAAAGGCGATCTGATAATGATATTTATAAAGAAGATATATAAGTTTTTTATGAACCCATGAGCTTATAGTTGTTTGACACGTAAGTTAAAGATATTGAACAGCTTTTGAACGTCCCACTGGCGGACAAAGACCTTCTCACTTATAGAAGAGAAGGTTTTAGATTATAGATAAATATACCCTTGAATATGCAGGTTTTCTTACAATTTGTTCCTCCACCAAAAAACACAATAAAGCATGTATATATAATGAAGAGAAACTTAACAGAATCCTGGACAGGCGCCATTGTTTATAGAAATGAAGAAAGAAAGTCAGCATTCTTGTTCTTTTCGTAACGACGCTCAGTAAGATTAGATTTATGAAACTGATTTTTAAGTTTTGTTTATATTTAAACAAATCTAAAACTTGAAATTTCCGAGACTTAGAGGAAGAGAAAAAGGAAGGTATTTTAGGAATTTAATGAATTTAATTGTCATTAAAATATTAAAAGTACCGAAAATGAGTATAAATAATTTATTGAAATATCAAATGACGAATTGTAAATAAAAATGCCACGTGTTTTTTGCCAATATAACAAATTGTCGAATGGAAAATTAAAATGCCACATGTTATTTGTAAATATTAAAATCACCTAACCTCCAAACGAATTAGCGTAAAAAACGCTGCAAATCTTCGTGATGCCTAAAGAAGTTTTAGTTCATAAGGTTAAGTAAGTAAAAAGTATGTAGCAGCTCATTAGCGAACCACTGCTGGGCACAGGCCTCCTCACTCGTATGAGAAAGGGATTTTAGAGCCTTGACCCACCACGCTGCTCCACTGCGGATTTCGGGCATAGTACACAAGTGTACTCTCTATTCCTTCACTCTCATAATCCGACGTGACAGCAATGCGACACGGCCGGAGAGCGATCAGGTGCAGGACCGACGGCTTAACGTGCTCTGCGAAACATGGGGGTGAATCACACCGCCAACTACCCAACTTCGGGCAACTATTGAGAAAATCTTAATAGAAAACTCAATATCGATTAGCCCGACCCGGGACTCGAACCCAGAACCTCACGTCTGTAGTCGAACATGCTAACCACTGGACCGATGAGGCAGTTTCCTGTCATAATAAGGTAAGTAGCAGCTAAATAACGTCCCACAATTGGGCACAAGCCACCTTACTCATAGAAGACATGGTTTTTAGGGCATAGACCCACCACTCTACCCCACTGCGGGTTGGCAGGCATAGGATACTAGTGTATAAGTTAAAATAACCCTTCTCCCGATTCCTTCACTCTCATAGTCTGACGGAACTTGCTCTCCGAGACACGGGATACACGATTTCGGGCAAATATTGAGAAAATCTTGATAAAGAAAAACAAAATTCAACTGCCTCATTGGTCTAGTGGTTAGCATGATCGACTACAGACATGAGGTCCTGGGTTCGAGTCCCGGGTCGGGCCAATTCAAAAATCAATGTTGAGTTTTCTATTAAGATTTTCTCAATATACGCCCGAAGTTGGGAAGTTGGTGGTGTGATCCACCCCCGTGCGTCGAAGAGCACGTTAAGCAGTTGGTCCTGCGCCTGATCTCTCTCCGGTCGTGTCGGATTCTCGTCACATCGGACTATGAAAGTGCACTTGTGTACTAGCAGTGGAGCAACGTGGTGGGTCTATGCTCTAAAAACCCTCGCTCCTCGGAGTGAGAAGGCCTGTGCCCAGCAATGGGACGTTAATGGGCTGCTACTTACTACTAGAAAATCAATAATGATTTTCGATTTGGTGCAATCCAGGGACTCGAAATAAGGACCTCAATGAGCTGACCACTAGAAGAATGTGGCAGTTGTGGATGGTAGAAAATATGGTACGATTTCTAAAGTAGACATTACTCCTTCTGTGCTCGTTAAGATTGCAAATTTTGCACAGATTCCTTTGTCTTATTTAACGTTTATTTACGGTGTATTCGATTTAAACAGCGCGTCTTTTACATTTTATCGCTGGAGAAATTGCCCGAGTTGGACCCCGGCTCCGTCCTATTTAAATTTGTCAGTTTTGCTCTTTTTACTGTTGGGGTGATTCAGTTTAATTACAGAGATTTTAGCTGCTTATAAATAATTTTATTTTAATACCCTCGAAGGCTTCGTGGCCTTTTCTTTTTTTAGTATTAAGGAAACAAAGAAAATATTTTTTGTATAAACCTACGTACTGAAGACCTGATGACCATGTCGCAAGTGTCTTTACAGGGGTATATATACTAGTTATACTTCTATATAATATCGCTTATTTGCTATTGAAGATTCGTGCAAAATGGGTTCTTTCCTATAATAACATTATTTAAAAAGAGGCTTTTATAATTCCATGGGCATAAGAAAAGAGGCTGTTATTTATAACACTTGATATGTGTAAATTCGTTTTTTAACCACATTCACAACAGATATATATTATATTGTTAGCGATCATTATTATTTTATTTGTAGATTCCTATTAAATTACTATATTTGTTTATTATACTGAGGTCTTTGTAATTATATCAGTAAAGTACTTACATGTGCTACAGTCGGTTTAACGCTATTCCGGAAATTCTCAAATTTAATCAAAACTGCTGTTTAGTCGTCGTCTACACGACGACTGTGATTGGTGGACTTATTATTTTTTAAGTGAGGAGTTTTTACAAGTGGGTATAAAAAATGTAGCACAGGGGAATGAAGGAACATTCGCCTAGTGACAGTTTGTATCAACGATGTATGAGAGTATTACTTAACCTATAAATTAGTGAGCGACTCTAAAATATTAATACGTAAAGCAAAAACTTTGTACCCCGTTTTACCTAAATTTTCCGGACGAAAGAGTATGAAATTTCCTATACTTATAGTGTATACTAGCAATGATACCGATCTCGTGGCAGTGGAAAGTCTACTAAGTGGGATTATATATTTATTTTCGTTAACATTAAAGTTGTATTTCACTTAGTTTTTAATAACTTCCTTTCAGATTATTAGATACACACTCACATTCATAATCTAATCAATATACAGATTTTACTTTACAACGAATATATATATAAAATACATTTTAAATTTCGTTATATCATTTGAATTGAATGTGCGATTTTAATAATTTAAAAAGTGTTTTAAAGGTTAAAGTTTATTGCGCGTTCGTAGATTCAAAAAAGGTCTGTGATCGAGCGGTGAGGAATGAGCTGTGGTCAACGTTATCTACGTATGGGGTGAGCGGTAATCTGATTCATGCATTGAAGTCTCTCTATGAGGGTTTTAGTACTTGTGTCAGAATAAACGGGGCATACACGGAGTGGTTTTCTGTAGAAAGAGGTGTTCGACAGGGATGTGTTGCGTCACCATGGCTGTTCAACCTTTTCATGGATAACTGTTTGACAGATTTAAAAGAAAGTATGTATGGGTTAAGAATGAATGAATTACTCATCAAATGTTTACTCTACGCTGATGATCAAGTAATACTTGCGTCATCCGCTAACGAGCTACAGGAGATGCTAAATATTATGAATGAAGCTTTGAAAGGGAAAGGAATGAAAGTGAATGTAAACAAAACGAAAGTTATGCTTTTTGAACGAGATGAATCTATGATGAATGGCAATATTTTGATAGATGGGGAACAAGTGGAAGAGGTGAAAGAATTTGTATACTTGGGATCTAAATTTACAAAAGATGGAAGATGTGAAAGTGATATTGAAAGGAGAGTGAATGCAGGGAATATGGCAAATGGTGCTCTGCACGCCTTTATGAATAGCCAGATGGTGTCTCAAAATGCCAGACTGGCAGTGCATACAGGAGTGTTGCTGCCAACACTTATGTATGGTAGTGAAAGTTGGGTATGGCAGAAGAATCAGATAAGTAAAATAAATGCGGTAGAGATGAGAGCGTTGAGAAGTATGTGTGGATTAAAACTGGTTTGGAACGTTGTGGTATAAAAGAAGACGTAGTGACTAAAATTGAGAAAGGTATGCTTAGATGGTTTGGTCATGTAGAGAGAATGAATGAAAGGAGACTGACAAAAAGGATTTATGAGTCAAGAATGAATGCGAAAGTTGGAAGGGGAAGATCAAATCCAGGACATTTTAAATAAGAGCCAGGTTAATATGCAAGGATCGTGGCAAGTGGAAGGACGTGGTCTCTGCCTACCCCTATGGGAATGAGGCGTGATGCTATGTATGTATGTATGTTTAGAGGTTTTGAATCTGTCTTTAATAGCATATTCGTTGATGCGGAGGTAAGAATAATACCGTTTGATTATTGTTGGCACTTCTACTAACTTTTGAAATGTAAGAAAGTGGTTTTATTACCATAACTACAGTAGTGGGACTTATCTTGGAATTATTAATTAAAATAATTATGTAGATATTAATACGTTTTATAATATTGTTTAACATTTTTTTGTTCTATCTTCAATAGATTTCGCAGTGGAAGGACGTGGTCTGCCTACCTGTATAGGAATGAAGCGTGATGTATATAGCTGATTTTAACCCTTCTTTAATCGACGGGAGCCTAATTTACTTAAACAAGTGCTAGACAGTCGTGTGTTTCGACTGATCCGCATTCAAAATAAAGTACACAGTGCACATAAAAGGGAAATCCCTTTAAAAATTGGTGAAGTACATCAGAAAAACTGTTAAAATTAGGTAAATCTTGAGGTTGCCTTTGGGAAATGAGAAACGAATCACAGCGAGCGCATTGCGGACTCGGGGCACGTCCGAAATCCGACACTTGGCACGGTTGCCCCGCCGAGCTCTTACCCGTAATAGAAAATTTAACTTTTAATTGCAACTCTTTAAATTTACGTTCATAATCATATATATAAATGAGACGCTGAACACTTGCGAAGACAATAACCCATTAAATAACATAACAATTGCAGTAAAATCTAGCCATAATGTTGAGTTAACGTGTTACCATCAATATCTTCTTTTTTGAACTCGTACTGTTACACCAACGAGGCACTTACTTCGTTGGTTCGTTGATTGTTACACGTACCTGTTTCATAGGTCTTTTTTTATTTGTCGCTGGGAAGTCCTTAATTATTTTATTTATTTATTTATTTATTTATGAGAACGTTGTGGTATAAAAGATGATAAAGTGACAAAAATTGAGAAAGGTAGGTTTAGATGGTTTGGGCACGTAGAGAGAATGAATGAAAGGAGACTGACAAAAAGGATTTAAAAGTCAAGAGTAAATGGGAAAGTTGGAAGGGGAAGACCAAGGCGAACGTTCCTGGACCAAATCCACGACATTTTAAATAAGGGCCAGGTCAAGAGTACTCTAAACCGACGAACTTGTATGGAAGGTTTAATAAGAATAAAAGAAGCGAAGGAGATGTGCAAGAATCAGGGCAAGGGAACACGTGGTCTCTGCCTACCTCTATGGGAATGAGGCGTGATGCTATGTATGTATATAAATGCTTTATGCACGCCGGGTGAACTATAAATTTGCACCCGGGAGTGTGGGATTCTCTGGTTGTACCAGGATACCCACTAAAACCCAGCGGAACCCTCTTCATTCAGGTTTTGCGATTCAGATGTCCGCTAATGCATTCAGCTCTGGCGCCCCGGATAAATATGACTTAAGGGTTTAGTTCAGGGATAGCAGACGAGCAAAATAACGCCTCCTCCTCCGACGAGAGAGCGTAGTGTATGTCATAAGCTGCCTTTGCCTGTTTAGGGCCTCCTTCTGCAGGATGACAGCGTCGCAGAAGGAAGCCACTGCTCTCCAACCTAAAAAGGTCTAGTGGTCAGCATTTTCGGCTACAGAAATAAGGTCATGGGTTCGAGTCCTGGGTAGGGCGAATCCAAAAATCGATATTTAGTTTTCTATTAAGATTTTCTTAATAAGTCTTCAGTCCTGCACCTGATATCTGTCCAATCCTGTCGGATTACCGTCACAACAGACTATGACTGTAATAGAGGGTGTACTTTTGTACTATGCTTGCCAACCCGCAGTGAAACAGCGTGGTGGGTATGTGTTCTAAAAACCCACTCAGATGACATGTGTACAGCGGTGGAATTTTAATGGGCTGCTATATATATATATCTGCTTCAATCGTTAATAAAACACATTATTTACTGATCTATTCAAATATATTTTCTTAAAATTGAACTTTGATGTTAATACAGTTTTTTGAGAGATTAATGAAGTTCATTTAACGAAATATTGTTCAGCGTTTTCAATATAAGCTCCGTAAAAAGCTTAAAGTTTCTTTCTATATAATAAGTCTAAGAAAGTTAGGCTTAAGATATTGACTTTTTATATAACTTGTTTATTCTTTACTCTAAGAACATAGGAATGAAGAATTTTCACCATAATTTATAATCAACTTAAAATGTAACAACCTCCTTTTAAAATAATTATATTAAGATTGGCATTAAGAACGATATCATCAGTAGGACTTGTAATTTTATTTTGTTACTTGTATTGCTTCCTGTACTCTTTGCAATTTGGCAATTTAACCTTTTGTTCATAAGGTGTGCAAATTTCCATTTTAGAAGCTATTCTGACGTTATGGCCTTATCGATATATCAAAATAGGTGTTGTCAGCCGCATGCTACCCCACACAACAGTGACAAAACCTGCACAATGAGAAAGCATGACGTTAACAAAAAGGAAAGAAGGATCTTCTCAGAAAAGGGTGAGAGGCAAAACTCGTGACTTTAAGATTCTAACATAGCATCAAGTCTCATTCCCATAGGGGTAGATAGAGACCTCGACTGCTTTGGAAAGTTCCTGCACCAAATTGGCCGAGAGGAGTTGCCTGCTTGCCACGAGTGTGGTGCAGCTATCGACTCAGCACATCACACTGTGGCAGAATGGGGACCTCAGCCACCGCTTGGTGGCGCTGATCGGCGGGGAACTCTCGCTTGAGAGTATTGTAGGTGCGATGCTGTCAACTGAGAGATGTTGGGCGGAAGTGGCCCTCTTCTGCGAGACTGTAATCTCGTTAAAGTAGGCCCACGAGCGAGATAGAGAGAATGCAGTTGACGCTCCCTCTCACCGCCGAAGGAGGCGGGATACTAAGCGGCGCTTGTTTGCGCACCTGCTCCCACCTTCATGAATCTTTAGTCGGACTCATCTGGATCACCAGGGAGGAATGCGCTAGCTGAACCTCTGGTATCTCACTTACATATGAAGAGGGTTCCGCTGGGTTTTAGTGGGTATTGCGGAGTCTCCTCCCACGCTGAGTCCGACACTCCTGACCCATTCAGGTCAAGGTAAGTACGTAAAAGCATTTCCCAGAGCAAAAAAAATGGCAGAGACCTCGTCCTTTCACTTGCCACGATCCTTGCACATCTTCTTCGCTTCCTTCATTCTCATTTAACCTTTCAGACAAGTTCGTCAGTTTAGTACTTTTGACCAGGCCCTTATTTAAAATGTCCTGGATTCGGTCCAGGAACACCCGCCTTTGGTCTTCCCCTTCCAACTTCGGCATTCACTCTTGACCCATATATTCTTTTTGTCAGTCTCCTGTCATCCATTTTATCTATGTGTGCAAACCACCTAAGCATGCCTTTCCCAATTTTAGTCACTACATCTTCTTTTATACCATAACGTTCTCTTATCACACTAGTTCTTACTCTGTCATTCAGTTTAATCCACTCATACTTCTTCTCAACGCTCTCATCCTTACCGCATTTATTTTACTTTTGTGATTTCTCTGCCATACCCAACTTTTACTACCATACATAAGTGTCGGCATTGACACTTCGCCATGGTGTTTCGCCCTTTGAGACACCATCTGGCTATTCATAAAGGCGTGCAGAGCACCATTTACCATATTCCCTGCATTCACTTTCAATGTCACTTTCACATGTTCCATCTTTTGTAAATTCAGATTCTAAGTCATTCTCTAATATCAATGTTAGTCATACATTGGCATGAATGTCTGGTAAAATGTAAAATGGCGATACAAAAGTATTGTAAGCCTTACTAGAATAAAGAGTTTTTGAATTTGAATAATCATAGTTCATAGTTGATGAAGGAGTTCTAATATATTTATAAGTAAATAAATAAGACGCGGAGTCTTGAACTTTAACTTTTAAGACTCCGTTAAGTTTTAATTAACTATGACTTCTTTTTAAAATATTACTAACAGCAAAATTCAAGATTGTCTTTTTTCAAATAGGCCTTGTTAGGACCTTCCATGGCCGAATGAATGTTTTCCAACTAATGATGATATCAAAGAACGACTTACAATCTAAAGTTAGGGTTCCTTTGCACTTAAGAAGAGCCCACAACAAACTCTATTGGATATCCATTTAAACCATCATCATTACAATATAATATTCATTTATTTTATTAACATTGGATCAATTCATTCACACCTACGCTTTTTTAATATCTACTGTAAGTAATCCTTTAAATTTTGTTTCAATTAATTGTCTTTTAATAAAGAATTTCAATATATTCAATTACGTCTATAGAAATATTATAATTAAATTGAATGACCTTGAATGACCTTGGCTATTATCATTATTTTTTTTTGTTTTATTTGTTATATTATTGTTTTCATCGCTAGACATTTATGTTACCATATATTATTATTGTATTTTTATTTCTTTCTATCTCTGTTATTTTGTAGTTCTGTAAACGACATTTCTTACACCAGAAAGGTTGGCTAGTAGATAAAGATGTATAGCTTTAAGCCCGCCGTTTGCACTTTGTCCAATAAAGTTTATATATAAATATTAACAGTTATGTCGTTAAATTCTATTTAGATATTCAAAATTAGAGAGGTACAATTAAAAGTTAAAATTCGTATTAGAGCAAGCGTTGGAAAGGGTAACCATTCCAACTTTTAGATTTTAGACGTGCATTGACTAGCAATTCGCTAAGTTTGGTAAGCTTTTCGAACTTGTGGAGTTCTAGCTAAACCTATTTGTGGTCCCTAGCTTAATATATTCCAATTATTTTAGCAGTCTTATGTTCTCCAGTTATATGTGCAGTTATGAATCTTTGTGTTTTTGTAAGTATGTATGTGTTTGTTACGTTTTCACACAAAAACTAATGGATTTTTTCACCATTTGAATGCTGCATTATCACTGAGCGACAAAAAAAAATTGGTCACAAATATCTGTAATCACAATATTGTAGAAGGTATTAATATCTACAAAAAAGTCCTTGATACCATATGTCTAGCTACTGTGGTTGTGCCGCTATAACAACTTGTTTGCATTTTAAAAGCAATAAAAATTCCGATAATAATTAAGCCATATTATACATACCTCTATATTAAACCTTACCTAATAAATTAAAGACCGTTTCAATAGCTGTAAAATACTTTTTAACTTATTAAAATAGGCCATTCCATTCAAAAGATATACCGAATTTAAAAATGTCAATTTAAAGTAAATTGTAGCGACCCTCATAAGTGGGCTTGAGACTGGTGGTTTAGTTACCTCATATTTCAAGGATATCAATGAAACCCATCGATATTGTTTAATTTTTATCAAGATAAATATTGATTTCTCATTACCTCTTTTGAAATCAAGAATGTTTTAATACCTGTAGAGCAAATATATGGTATTTATTGTAGATGATTCGATTTCTGGCTTTCTGGGAGATTCCCATCGAGACAATTTTAGGAATACCATTTTTTACTTGTTGTGGACTAATGGGAGTCCTATACCTTGGCTAGTCACCAACTTACCAGTAAAGTTGGAATCAAAGTATAAGCAAAAAATAATGTCTTCATCATAACTTATTAGCAGGTGAGATTCCAGTCAAGCACTGTCGTTAACTAACTAACCTGCAAGCAATGAAAAAATGTAATATTCTGATAAATCTATGTATAAAACACAAAAATTATCTCTACCTATGTTCGTTATAACAGATCAGGTAGTAGATTGATTATCAACGGACAGATTTGACCATTCAAAGGAGCTTATTAAGCTCGTGTCTAGTTACCAGCCTAATAATACTGGTGTTCCGGTACGCTTAGAAACCATTAAGAGATATCTGACATTCTGTAATTCTGTAATCAGTGTACTTAAACTGTATCATCACTTAGTATTAGTTGAGATTACAGTTACTAAGTAACATGTTAGCAAGTCAGTAAAAAGTTAAGTTGATATATTTTTATTTATTTGTAACTTTATTGCACAAAAAGACAAAAAAAAAATGGGGTGTGGCTATGTTATAATCATATTTAACACTGACAATACATTTCTCAGAAAGTTGACTATAGTTATAATTAATATAATATTTCTAAACTTTAATTTTTAATGTAGTATAACTGCGATTTACATTTAAAAATACTTTAACTCACATTAATTAACAAGTTTTATTGCATTATACTAATAATTAGTTCACCATTTGAATTTATACAATTTAACACTATTTCTCTTAAAACAACTACACCACGAAGCAGATTGAAAGATTATTTTCACAAAATTGTCCCCCTCGTTAAAGCTATCTCGTATTGCATAGCATTTCGTTGTAGTGCACAATGTTTTTTGTTATTTCTAAATGTTGCCATTATATTAATCAATAACTACCCAACATTTCAGATTTATTAGTGTTGTCACCTAATTATCTATAGTCTGTCACTGTGGATGCCATTTTAAAGATGTATTCACATCAAAAGAAATTACAAATCAGGTAATTTAAAATAATTACTAATAGAGTTCGTAATGGAACAGAGAAGAGGAGGACAAGTAACATTTATTATTTAGATATACAATTTTAATTCAAGAAATAAAACAAACTAGTATGAGTTAGTTACTATATTAGAGTGAAGAAGGTTCAGAAATCATTTGTTGGGTTGAGCATACGCATTTCTAATAAGATGCTCGAATCACTTTTGGATTTGCCTTCACATGAAACGTCCTATTACAAAAAAGTATATAATGTTGATGCCCAGTCCGTTCCACTCCAAAAGCTTAAAAAGGTCTTCCAGCGCCGCAGTGAAAAGCTTCGGGGAGATAACATCTCCCTGTCGCACTCCACGTTGCAGTTGGATAGACGCTGTGCTTTGGTCCTGTATACGGACTGACATGGTGGCGTTTTCGTACAAGCACTTCAACACGTGTATGTACCGGTAGTCAATTCGGCATCTCTGTAAAGATCTCAACACGGCCCATGTTTCCACCGAATCGAAGGCTTTCTCATAGTCCACGAACGCTAAGCAAAGTGGCCGATTATACTCTTCGGTCTTCTGTATAATCTGCCGCAGCGTAAAGATGTGGTCTATGGTACTAAAGCCTTTTCGGAAACCGGCTTGTTCGGGGGGCTGGAAGTCGTCAAATCTGCGAGCGAGACGATTCGTAATGACTCTCGAGAACAGTTTGTAGACATGACTTAGCAGCGCGATAGGTCTGTAGTTCTTCAATAAGGTGTTGTCGCCTTTCTTGAAGAACAACACTACCACGCTCCTATGCCATGCCTCCGGCACTGTGCCATCGAGGATGACGGAATTGAACATCCGCTGAAGGACTTTGAGTACCGGTTTTCCACCCGCCTTCAGGAGTTCTGCTGTGATTCCGTCATCACCTGGTGCCTTGCTGTTCTTCATCTGTTTGAGAGCCATACTAATCTCGTACAGACTGACGTCCGGGATGTCTTCAGTGTAGTGTCGGGTTAGTTTGGCTCTGGGATCTGCAGCCAAACAGTCAATAGGCTTGACAGTCGATGAGTATAGCTGTCCATAGAAATTCTCGACCTCGCTCAAAATCTCTGGTTTCGACGCAATGAGCTTGCCATCACTGGTCCTCAGCCGCGTAAGCTGGCGCTGACCAATAGACAGGTCTCTTGCGAACACTTTGGAGCCTTTATTGCGTTCAATAGCGTCTTTGATGCGCTCCGTATTGAAGGTTCGCAGATCACGTTTTTGTGATTTGGAGATCTGTCTGTTGATACGCCGGTAATCGGACGCGTCCGCTGCTGACTGTAAGCTCATTGTCTGTCTTTGCTCCATGAGATTGAGAGTGTAGTCAGAGAATCTCTTGGTTTTCTTTTTACGGGCTCTGAAGTACTTAGTCCCAACCATATGAACAGTTTCTACTAGCCTATTGTTAACCTCATCCACAGATTCGCATTCTTCAAGGCCGTCGAAGCGGTTTTGCAGCTCTAGTTGAAAGCTCTCGGGGTCTTGGATTTGGGCACGAGTAGGTCGGAGCGTAGACTTCACCAGTCTGAACCGTTCTCGATGGACGTTGATATTCAATGTGCCTCTTACCATGCGGTGATCGCTCCCANACGTGGTCGCTGACTATGGGCCTCATGCGGAAGCTCAGAGTCACTCAGCGTGCGATGGAGAGGGCTATGCTCGGAGTTTCTCTACGTGATCGAATCAGAAATGAAGAGATCCGTAGTAGAACCAGAGTCACCGACATAGTCCTGCGAATCGCGAACCTGAAGTGGCAATGGGCAGGGCACATAGTCCGAAGGACCGATGGACGTTGGGGGCCAAAGGTGCTGGAGTGGCGACCCCGCACCGGACGGCGCAGTGTAGGGAGACCCCCCACAAGGTGGACCGACGACATAAAGAGGGTCGCCGGTAGCCGCTGGAGCCAGGCGGCGCAAGATCGGGCCTTGTGGGCGTCATTACGTGAGACCTATGTCCAGCAGTGGACGTCCATCGGTTGAAGCGACGACGACGACGACGACGTTATAATGTTGAAGATAATCTAAGGGACAAAGATGTTTGGACTTGAATCCAGTTGCACATGACAACTAGACACATTGTAACCAACAAAAAACTAAATTTAAAGGAGTAACCATTGAGTCTTTTGCCGGTTTCTTCTCAGCGGAATGAACTTTTCAAACGGGTGGTAGATTTGTTACCAACGGACTTACTAAAGTTGATTCAAAAGTGCTTTTTGAGCTTACTTAAATAAAGAATATTTTGATTCTGATTTAAATTCTGCCTTATCGGTCTTGACTACCTTATTGGTATAGTGGTTAGCTTCTTCGGCTACAGACATGAATTCCTGAAGATGGTTTGAGTCCCGGGTTCGGTGAATTCAAATGAGATATTCAGTTTTCCGTTCAGATTTTCTCAATATTTTCCTGGTGTGCTCCACCCAGCACGATAAGCCGGTTGGAGAGCACAATAAGCCGTCGCTCCTGCGTTCGATCCCTCTTCGGTCGCGTGGGATTCTAATCACATCGGATTATGAGAGTGAAGGAATAGAGAGTGCACTTGTGTACTATGCCCGCCAACACGCAGTGGAGCAGTGTGTTGGGTCTATGTTCTAAGAACCCTTTCTCCTATGATTGAGAAGGCGTGTGCCCAGTGGGCCCTTAAGTAGGGGTGTGCGAATATCGTTCGAAACGAAATATGAATAACCGATTCGAAATTCGAATCGAATAATTCAAACTATTCGAAATATCACGACTAATTCGAAAAATTTAAATAAAATCGCGAATTGATGAAATATCTATGAATTTTCAATTGTTTCTATTTAAAAAAAAATTATATCGTGAATCGAAATATTCGACTTACGAATAATATACTTTTCGTTTGAAAATTAATTGATGAGAGAGATCAGAGATGTTCATCTCTGTCGGTACCATAACAAAGGTCATTTCATTCTCTTTAAAAAAAAAAAAAAAACTTTAGTATAATAATTGTTCTATGTGTAAATCTAGGTGTAAATAAATTTCATGGTTTGAATATAATGTATATAGACTAAATTTATATATAAACATCGACCATAAAAAACCCTGAAATGAACAATTCACTAATGATTTTAAAATTTAATAGTTAATGAATAATTCCGAAAAATTCGAAGTATTCGAAAAAAAAATCGAATTATTCGGGAACTTTCGAATTTCGATTAGAGTTTAACATTTGATTCGAAACGTATAATTCGTAGGTTGGAATTATTCGCACACCCCTATTAATAAGATCTACCGAGGTGTGCCAGGGGTGTGTCTGCGCCGTTGACACGGCCCAACACACGCTTGAGGCGTGCCCAGCCGGGACTGTTCAGCGTGTCGCGCTCGTGGCGGTTATTGGTGCCGATCTTTCACTCCTCACTGTCATTGGAATGATGGTAAGCAGCAAGAGAGAATGGTGTGCTACGCTCTCCTTCTGCGGGGATGTCGTGATGCGGAAGGAGATGGTGAAACGATTGAGGGAGCCGAACGTGACCACTTCAACCGTTCCCAGGAGAAGGCCGGAAAGGAGGCGAGAGGCCCAAGATCGCCGTCTCCCTCCTTAGTGGTGACCTTTGGGTAACGGAAGCGGGGTCCGTTGCCCAACAAAAGAGAGGTCTCGCGAGGTGGTTGGTGGCTTGCCAGGTGCTCCAGGCAATCCACCATCGGAGTAAGTTTTGGTCATTGACCGAGTTGGGCCTAAACAGGCACATCGCTGGCGGGGTTGCGAATGTCTGTCAGTCGCGTTAGGAGCACCGCTGGGTTTTAGCCGGTATGAGGCCGGCATACCCTGGAACATCCTCCCGAGCATTCCAGGTATCCACGACGATTTCCCAGCGTTAAAAAAACCCCCTATTAATAAGCTTTTACTTACCTTATTATATTTTGTTCAAATGCACTTTAAATAGTATTTAATATCTTTATTTAAATAGTCAATTTTAAGTCATTTGTGTCTTGGGAGATTAAAAAGCGTACTCCAGTAAAAGGGCTAATTAAAAGCCAGGTACGCGACACCGTAGTTGTACCCCGACCTGCCCCGGGGTTGTTTGCCCTCGCTGCCTTTACGTTTTACATCAAAAGTATCCGTCTATATAAATAAGATATTCATTTTACTCTGCTGAATAAACGCTACTTTTATTTGCCTTTTTACGATTTAAATTAGAAATGCAGTCGCGTTGAAATACCTGGCTTTATTTTAACGCTTATCTATTTTAACTAATACTATAAAGAGGGAACATTTGTATGGATGTTTGTAACGTTTCACACAAAAACTACTGGACCAATTACAAAACTTTTTTCACCATTAGAAAGCTTCATTTTCCCTGAGCTAGATCCCTAATAAAAATGGATTAATGTAACCCAACCCAAGGTGTGAAACACATAATCTTTTATCGCGTGCCCTGCGGAAACTATTGATCTACAATATTAAAGAACGTATCAATAAGTAGAAAAAAAGTTCGCAATATCAAATGTATAACTACAATAGTTATGCCACTATAACTACTTTTTTACAAACAAAAGATAATATAATCTCCGACAATAATCAAACCATATTATTCACATACAGACATAGCATCACGCCTCATTCCCATAGGGGTAGGCAGAGACAACGTCCTTCCACTTGCCACGATCCCTGCATATCTCCTTCGNTCTGCCATACCCAACTTTCACTACCATACATAAGTGTTGACACCAATACTCCAGCATGCACAGCCAGTCTGGCCCTTTGAGACACCATCTGGCTATTCACACAGGCGCGCAGAGCACCATTTACCATTTTCCCTGCATTCACTCTCCTTTCAACATAATTTTCACATGTTCCATTATTTGTAAGTCTAGATACAAGTATACAAATTCTTTCACCTCTTCCACTTGGGTCCCATCTATCAAAATATTACCTTCCATCATAGATTCATCTCTTTCAAACAGCATAATTTTCGTTATGTTTCGTGTCACTTTCAATCTTTTCCCTTTCAAAGCTTCATTCATAATATTTACCATCTCCTGTATTGCTTGATCATCAGCGTAGAGCAAACATTTGATGAGTAATTCTTAACCCATACATACTTTCTTTTAAATTTCTCATACGTACATAACGTTGACCACAGCTCATTATTCTTTATTCACATCTCTATATTAATCCTTATCCTATTAAAATATTTCATTAAAGACTGTTTTAATACCTGTGAAATACTTTAAATTATAAAAATAGGACATTTCATTCAAAAGATGTCAATTTGAGAAAGTAAGTCCGACTTAGTAGACTTTCCACAGTCACGAGATCGGTATTTGGCCGATTTTGATTAATTTGGGTTTTAAAGTTAAATAAATTTGAAAAAGAAATACTTGGAACATAGTAAAAGCAACAATTTGGATTTTCCTTACAAATTACTGTTACCTGTCAAACATTTGACATTCATTCCGTCTTTTAGAAATCAATTTAATAGAAAAGTCGTTAAAAAATCAAATTCAATTGAAACGTGAAGTTGTTTTTAATTTTTTTTTATTTTGAATGCCAAACGTTTGATATTCGTCTCGTCGTTCAGAAATTTAATTAAATTTAAAAGAATATTTTAGTTTTTTTTTGATGTGAAACTTCTTTAGACGCTTGAGGGTAAAATTGAGGGATGAAAAAGCGAAAATGTATGAAATGGATGAAAAGTAAAATTTGCAGCGTTTTTTAAGCTAATTCGTTTGAGGGTTAGGTAGTTTTAATACTTACTGGACGACGCAGTGTAGGAAGACCCCCAACAAGGAGGACCGACGATATAAGGAGGATCGCCGGTAGCCGCTGGAGCCAGTCGGCACAAGATCGGTCCTTGTGGGCATCATTTCGTGAGACCTATGTCCAGCAGTGGACGTCCATCGGTTGAATACTTACAAACGACATGTGGCATTTCCTTATGTGATCTCTTACAGGCAACCTTACAGACTAGTCTTACATTTTACTAAATTATTTGTATTAGTTTTCGACACTTTTAATATTTACAATTAAATTCATAAAAGTTCTAACATACGTTCCTTTTTCCTTCCTTCTAAGTCTCGGAAATCTAAAGTTTTACATTTGTATAAATATAAACAAGATTTAAAAATAATATGCCAATGAAGTTTCGCGAAGAAGGTTTTCTGGGTGTTTGTTATAGAAACGTGTACAATCATATGAATGGATTGAATAGTTAAATGAATTGTTAAATTTATATAACCTATTATCACCTTAAAATTTAATTATTAAATTTAACAAAGATGTGAAAGGGACCCTTCGGTATTTTGATGCTGACTATGCAAAAAAGACAATTGTGGACATCGAATACACGGCCATTTTTATACTGAACATATTTCAAATTTTACACGGGTTAAAAGTTGCGAGATTTTAATTAATGCTAAAATATTTTGCACGTCCTTGATGTGAGTTTATCACGGTGTTTGTTATTGTAATGGAATATTGTTTATAGACGAAAAGTTACGCGTCAAATATACAGTAAAACTTTTTATTGTAGGGAAGAATTTTCGTTACACGTTACGTAACGGATTAAAAGACTCTTGACTAAACTAATATATTTTATAATGGCAACAATACAGTTTATAATGTAAGCGCGTGCTAATCTAGTAAGAGATAATTTATCTCTAAGTTTCTACACAGTACCGCACCGGAACGCAAACTTTTTCCCTGACAGCACATCTTTCGTTGAAGGTAACTAGCCAGGTCTTGCGACTCCAAGCAGTCCTAATTTACCCTACCGGAAAACGAGTCTAGGACCTCTATCATCTGAGCGAGTTCTATCACTTACATGTCATATACACGAGGCAATAGAGGTCAGACATATACACATTTTTATTTGCTTCACTATAGACTGCCATTTGTTGTTCCACCAATATCTTTGTAACATTTGTGGCCTGCAACAATATATCCTCATAACATTTGTGGCTCGCACCTAACATCCTACCCATCCTCATTTTGACGGCCTCGCTGGCGCAGTAGTGCGAGTACTCGCTTTGCTAGCAGAGGTTTTGATCCTCGGTGAAAGTTTGATCCTCGGTAGAACGAATCTAGAAAATTGTATTTTCTAATTTGTCTGAGTCTGGTCTGGTGGGAGCAAAGACGTTCCGCCAAAACAAAGAGATTTGTGTTCCAATACGATGCTGTGTAGAAACCGCAAGGGGTATGTCGCCTCTTACCAGATTAGCGCTCTTCCATCTTAGACTGTATCATTACTTACCATCAGGTGAGAGCACAGTCAAGCGCTAAACTGTCAGCCATAAAAAAATCTTCATAACATTTTGTGGGCTGCAACAATATATCCTCATAATATTTGTGGTTTGCACCAGTATCTTTATAACGTTTGTGGTTTGCATCAATATTTTAGTAAAATTTTTGGCCCCCACCAATGCCCATATAACAATTGTGGCACGCACAAATATATTTATAACATTTGTGGCCCGCACCAATTAATTTATAACATTTGTGGCCCGCACCAATATATTTATAACATTTGTTGCCCGCACCAATATATTTACAACATTTGTGGTCTGAACCAATATCCTCGCAACATTTGTGGCCTGCAACGATATTCTATAATAGTTGTATCCCGGACCGATCTCTTTATAACATTTGTGCCTCGCAACTAACATCCTCATAACATTTATAGACTGCAACAATATATCCTCATAGCATTTGTGGTCCGTACCAGTATCTTTATAACTTTTGTGGCTCGTATCAATATTTCAGTAAAATTTGTGGCCCCCACCAATTTGATTATAATAATTGAGGCACGCACAAATATCTTTATAATATTTGCGGCCCGAACCAAACATCCTCATAACATTTCTGGCCAATCCGATATTCTCATAACATTAGTGGACCGCACCAAACATCCTCATAACCATTTGTGGCCTGCAACAATATATCCTCATAGCATTTATGTGGCAACAGGATATTGTATCCTTATTATATTTGTGGATGGCACAAATAACCCTTATTGCCTGCAACACTGTCCTCGTAAAATTTGGGCCCTTTAACAATATTCTCATAACATTTGTGGCCAATATTTTCTATGCATTTTCATAGCATTTTTAAGAACAACTATCGTATTATATTAAGTTGCGATTTCTAAAACCTTCAGTACATTTAATCAGATTTCAAGTAAACGTGACCTTATTCCAAAGACGTAATTCGCACGGAGCGGTCGCTTCCACGCGTCTCTTGTGAACGCACTACGGGACCGACTCATAGTAAAATAAATATTTTGCTGATTCGCGTGGAAATTTGCAAGTGTGCCAAGAATATTCGTACCAAATCGTTTTCCTATAATTGGAGTACATGTGAATTTTGTATTCAGTAGCGCATCCACGGCGGATGAAATTACGCTATTTCGCGGGAACCTCGCCCTCCATCAAGCGTGCTTATTGAAGTAATTTATGTACAACTGATCATATTCCCTACGATCTAGACGACCAGGTTACGATTAAAATTTGACGTCCTTGGTTTGCTAGCAGAGGCTTTGGGTTCAATACCCCACAGGCATATATTCACGTCGTTGCTCAGAGGAAACCTTTTCTGGAGGGCAAAGTTGGTGCAAAACTATCCCAGTAATTAAATAAAAGTGGAGGGCAGTGTTTTTCTTCTGCGAAACTGTATTTCACTGAAGGAGGCAGAGAGAGGACGTCATAGATGCTCTTCTACTAAGGCACAGGCGTTAGAGGAATCTTCTGGAGTAACTACATTCAGGCGTCTACCGATCTTCTGGTGCTCCACAAAAGAATGTCGAAAGTATCCCTGGGTTTTAGTGGGCTTGCCAGCAATTTCCACTCTCTCGACATGATTTTAGGTCTGATTGGGGTGCGTAAAGGCAATTCCCAGCGTAAGAAAAAGAGTTCTATACCTGGCAAGGCAGATTTAAGAAAGGCTCAAGCTTCTGCCGTGGTTAAGTGATAAATTACCAGATCTACGCGCAACCATCGACTGTATCAGATTAGGTAACGTTGCAAACAATCGCTTGTATATAAAAAGGGAAGATAATCCAAAAATCTTGTTAATAAAGCATCAGCAAAGACTTTAAGATACGATGGTGTGTAGAAACCATTATGAAATAAATGACATCTTACCAGTTTAATGCGCTTCCACCTTAGGCTGTAACGTCACTTGCCCCAAGGCGAGATTGAAGTCAAGCACTAATCTTTCAACAGGAACTAATCTCTCAGTCGTTAATTATATGGCTGCATATGCAAGCAACTCACGTAGCAAACGATAGCGAAAAAGCTTGGACTTTCTCTATGCTCTCAAATACTTGTATGCAAATTTAGGTCAGTCAGCTATATTGGTGACCTAAACTCTCTTATATTAAAGTATAGTATCTCCTATGTACAATACAAAATACTTTATAGCACACAAATCAAAAAACATAACGTCTAAACGTAGTAACGTCGATTAATGCTGAAAGATGGTTGTCTTTAAAGGTCACATAGAGGCAAGCTATTTATGTTGTAAAAAATCTTATTTATATATTTTCTCTTAAGATATTCTCAGTATTTGCCCGAAATTGAGAAGTTAGCGGTATACTCCATCCCCGTGCTTTGGAAAGCACGTTAAGCTGTCGGTCCTGCGCCTGATCTATCCCCAGTTGTGTAGGTTTGCGATCCCATTTCACTTTGGCAGTAAGGCAATGAAAAGAATAAGGCAAAGAGTGTGCCCTTGTGTTTGTGCATACCCTTGTGCACTATAATATCTCCTGCGTAGCCCTGTACGTGCAGCCCTGAGGTTATCCTACGGTGGAAGGTGGCGGCTATGATCTGCGCATTTGAGCCCAATCCTCCCGCGTGTGATGGCGGGAGCGATTGAACCACATATCGGGAATCTTATGCATATTTCCCTGGTTACGTCGTTTCTTCAGAACAACTTCGTTTTTTAAAGTTTTCTAATCATTTCTAGGAGTTTTCCGGGAGGTAATCCGTAAGAACCTATTAAATATAATAACCATCAGCAGAAGATTGGGATGTCTACATATTGCCCTCAGTTGGCATATTGCTTTTATTATAAAAACACAACCTGTGCTGTATTAATATTACTTCACTATTTTAATGTTTACAAATTAGCACTATTTTTTTATTGCCATCCGTTTAGCGCTCGACTGTGATCTCGTCTGATGGTAAGTGATGATACATGGGTAAGATGGGAGCGCGCTAATCTAGTAAAAGGCTATTCACACAATTGTTCTGCTCGTTAAAGTTACCTCGTAATGTATAACATTTCGTAAAATTGCACAATGATTTTAGTATTTTTAAGTGTTGCCACTAAATTAATCAATATTTTAGAGCTATCAGCGTTGTGACCTAATAATTGACAGTCTATCACTGAGGGTTTGTTCTGTCTTGCTTTTTTTTTCTCTTGCAGTTGTTAAGTGTACTAACATTCATTTATTAATATAAATATAACCATAAAAAACTCAAACGTTTTTTAAATGCTCAATAATTGCGTTATAATATTTACTCATGGAGATACAAAGCGAAGTTAATAAAAGTACATATAGTAAAGCAATACTAACAGTAAAAGAACATCTTCAAGCACCATCCATCTCTGATAAAAATATGATGTTTTAAATACGCATTATCCTTATACCGACCATAGATATTTGGAACTTCAGCGTTCATAAAATTCAACGGAGGCGTTCACTTCTCCGTAACTTCATAAATTATTAAGCCGACCCTCAAGAGAATTTGTCAGTCGCCGTCTTTTATAGACAGGTCCGCCTATAAAACAAATTGATCCGCTGTGGCCGGTCGAGCTTTATCAGTACTTTACTAAACGGAAAAAAACCATACATATGCTAATAGTTTATTAAATAAACATTTAAAGAATACAGCTGCGGTATTTGCGGATTTGACAGTGCAGTGCAGTGGTGAGAGTACTTGATTTGCTAGTAGAGGTTGCATGTTCTAATACTCTGAGTCTGGACTGGTGGGAGAATTCGACAGTAGCTAGTTTCCATCCTACCAGAAAAGAGATTTGTGTTCCGGTACGATGCTGTTTAGAAACTAGGAGGTAAATTGCCACTTACTATCTTAGACTGCATCATCATTTACCATTAATTGTGATTCCAGTCCAGCGGTAACGTGTCAGCAATGAGAAAAAGGTCAATACTAATTGTTCAGCTACAGATCCCTTTTTTTCGCTGGGAATTGCATTTACTCACCCCGGATGAAAGTTATACCTACAACCAGGAGTGTGGGACTCGCTGAAGAACAGAATACCCACTAAAACCTAGCGGGACCCTCAGTGTCCTGAACAAGAGTACCAGAGGTTCATGGATATTACGCTGTGGGACACCGTACATCTGTTACGACCATTCAGAATGCCAGGAGACGCGCAAATTTCTCCTCCTACGGATAGAGGTGGCCTCAGCATCAGCTTCCCTCTTCCTCTGTGATGCCTCCTTCTGTGAGATGACATTATCACAGAAGGAAGATACCGTCCGACATCCATTTTCACTGCTGAACATATAGACGTCTGTGCTCATCAGCGAGAGCTCACCCCCAACTAGAGACATCCGGAGGTGCCTTTGGGCCAATTGAAAATTGTTATTGGATTTTTGCACCCCTTCCTCTTAAAATAAAATAAGTAACTATAACTATTGGTAACTAAATCGCCTTTTTTGTCGCTGGGAAATACAATTTACGCTCTAACCCTGACCGACGACTGGTTAGGAGTTTGGGATTCGGCGACCACCATACCAACAAAAACGTACTGTCAAGTAAAGAGATTTGTTTTCCAGTACGATGCTTTGTTGAAACCTGAAGAGTTAAATTGCCTCTAACCAGATTTTCGCGTTACCACCTTAGGCTATATAATCACTTACGGTGAGATATTAGCTGAAATTAATATTTTATACATAATTCAATCAGCTGGAGTGACGTCATATGGATAAGGTGACGTCATACCTTTTTAAAACCAGTGGTCCCTCCTTCGTGATTTATAAACGTCTGAATAAAAAGTTTACTTTTTACATCTCATTATGCGGCGCGGCGTATATTCATTCTTAGCAACGCATTACTTTACCTAATTAGCTAGATTCATGCAGCTGCCTACATTTTTTCTTTTTAGTGTCCCCCGAGATTTAATGTAAATTAGGAATGCTTTTAATTTTTAAGCCATCCTAGGTACTTTATTCAAGCGCATTCTGATATTTTTCTAGTTCTGGTCTAAGAAATATTGGACGAATTTAAACTTTTGCACATTTTTCGTATAAAATTCTTACGTAACTCATTACTTAATAAGAAACCCCATTATACATTTTGTAAGAGCTTTCGTTAGATAATCTTTATTTGATCGTGAACCAGTATAGTGCATTCGTGGCTCATAATGGTTATTGCTGGCGTCGCCAAAATAGATATAGCTCTGCCAAAAGCCTTTACCCTATGACGAGACTGGTTGTAATGCAACATGCAATAGATGTACGCACCCCGACTGTGGGGTCTGAAGTGTCCGCGAGGGGAAAGAACTCACAAAATCCACTAAAAGCCAGCTGAACCATCATCAACCGTGAGTAGAAAGCCAGAGGTTCATTGAGGCATTCCATTCTGGCTCCTTAGTTGTAGCCGGCTCACAAAAATTCCCCAGGGAGAGCAGTTGTATGAATCTCTGCTTTCTGTTTCCCATCCCTCTTCGTTCGAGCTGGAGTGTTTCGGCGGCGATGACAGTTTTGCAAAAAGAGACAACCGTTCTTCAGGCCTGCTGACTGATAAGTATAGCACTTATAATACTTGCCAGTCAAGGTCTATGCCGATCAGCGATGTGATAATGGGTCGCTGAGATACCAGGAACGACATTCTGCCACCGTGTGTTTAAGGAGGCACCACACCCGTGACACAACAGTTTGGTACTGGTATTTGCCGAAGTAACCATTACTAGTAAGCACCTATATCACCTTTAGGTGAGCGACCCGTGCTCTCTGCTCAGCCATTTGTCCGGGTGAAGGCGGATCACTCCTACTATGGCCCCGCCTGTAACTGGAGACCCGGGATCCTCCTTCCATCTTTGGATAGTCTGTGTTAGTTAGAACCCTGACCTACCTTACCTCGTTAGCGTCTGGTAATTCTCCTCTGGTTCTCGCGGCTACTCCGTTAAGCAGCTGTGACAACTTATGCTCTGAGCTCTCATGGGGCTCATATGCTAGGAGTGCTGTTGCCGTGTGCGATAGATGGTTGAAAAATTATGAGGCCATTGTAAAAGTTTGTGTTTAAATTAATTGAATGCGACAGTTAACAAGATAAAGACACAAAGACAGTAAATTTAGACGCAAACAGGAATAAGACATATCTCCAGTTTAAATATCATAAAACGCGACATAAAACGATGGATATAAATTGCTTGTTATTCCACATGGGAATCACTTAAACAAACGAGCACAAACGAACAGTACTTCGTTGCTGTTGACAGTGGGTCATATTAATTGCAGCAATTTCGCATTGCGTAATTTGATTTGTAACTAATACACCCGGTTTATTTATATAAATACAGGAATAGAGATTAAACAAATATTAATTTGTGTAATTGTTAAACTGCACATAATAATAATATACTTGTTAGTTGTATGTCGACATTGGAACTTCAGTATCGGCTGCAGTTATAATTTTTGGACACTATATTTAGGTTTTTGTTGTATTTAGATTTAGAAAAGGCCTATGATCGAGTGGTGAGGAATGAGCTGTGGTCAACGTTATCTACGTATGGGGTGAGCGGTTGTCTGATCCAAGCATTGAAGTCTCTTTATGAGGGTTCTAGTGCTTGTGTCAGAATAAACGGAGCGTACACGGAGTGGTTTCCTGTCGAAAGAGGTGTTCGACAGGGATGTGTTGCGTCACCATGGCTGTTCAACCTTTTCATGGATAAATGTTTGACAGATTTAAAAGAATGTATGTATGGGTTAAGAATGAATGAATTACTCATCAAATGTTTACTCTACGCTGATGATCAAGTAATACTTGCGTCATCCGCTAACGAGCTTCAGGAGATGCTAAATATTATGAATGAAGCTTTGAAAGGGAAAGGAATGAAAGTGAATGTAAACAAAACGAAAGTTATGCTTTTTGAACGAGATGAATCTATGATGAATGGCAATATTTTGATAGATGGGGAACAAGTGGAAGAGGTGAAAGAATTTGTATACTTGGGA
>JACTOM010000073.1:668586-782896 GCA_015832385.1 Elymnias hypermnestra
GGATTTAGAAGAGGAATGGGATGTACGGATCAGGTCTTTTCTTTACGGTGCTTAACTGAAAAATGTTTGGCTAAACACCAAAAAGTTTATTGCGCGTTCGTAGATTTAGAAAAGGCCTATGATCGAGTGGTGAGGAATGAGCTGTGGTCAACGTTATCTACGTATGGGGTGAGCGGTTGTCTGATCCAAGCATTGAAGTCTCTCTATGAGGGTTCTAGTGCCTGTGTCAGAATAAACGGAGCGTACACGGAGTGGTTTCCTGTCGAAAGAGGTGTTCGACAGGGATGTGTTGCGTCACCATGGCTGTTCAACCTTTTCATGGATAAATGTTTGACAGATTTAAAAGAATGTATGTATGGGTTAAGAATGAATGAATTACTCATCAAATGTTTACTCTACGCTGATGATCAAGTAATACTTGCGTCATCCGCTAACGAGCTTCAGGAGATGCTAAATATTATGAATGAAGCTTTGAAAGGGAAAGGAATGAAAGTGAATGTAAACAAAACGAAAGTTATGCTTTTTGAACGAGATGAATCTATGATGAATGGCAATATTTTGATAGATGGGGAACAAGTGGAAGAGGTGAAAGAATTTTTATACTTGGGATCTAAATTTACAAAAGATGCAACATGTAAAAGTGATATTGAAAGTAGAGTGAATGACGGGGGGAATATGGTAAATTGTGCTCTGCACGCCTTTATGCATAGCCAGTGTCTTAAAGGGCCAGACTGGCTGTGCATGCAGGAGCGTTGGTGCCAACACATATGTATGGTAGTGAAAGTTGGGTATGGCAGAAGAATCACAAAAGTAAAACAAATGCGTTAGATATGAGAGCGTTGAGAAGTATGAGTAGATTGAAACTGAGTGATAAAGTAAGAAATAGTGTGATAAAAGAACGTTGTGGTATAAAAGAAGACGTGATTAAAATTGAGAAAGGTATGCTTAGATGGTTTGGGCATGTAGAGAGAATGAATGATAGGAGACCGACAAAAAGGATTTATGAGTCAAGAGTGAATGCAAAAGTTGGAAGAGGAAGACCAAGGCGAACGTTCCTGGACCAAATCCAGGACATTTTAAATAAGGGCCAGGTCAAGGGTACTCTACATCGACGAACTTGTATGAAAGGTTTAATGAGAATGAAAGAAGCGAAGGAGTTATGCAAAGATCGTGGCGAGTGGAAGGACGTTGTCTCTGCCTACCCCTATGGGAATGAGACGTGATGCTATGTATGTATGTATGTATATTTATGTTTTCTTGCTAAACATACTGACTGCAGTGAAACAGGTTTTGTTACCCACACGTTTGCACATGACTGTGATGGTAAATGATGATGCAGTCAAAGATGGAAGCGCGCTAATCTGGTAAGTAGCAATTTACCTCTTACTAAATCAATTAAATAATATACAAATTCATATATTCTTTATTTATCAACCGAAGTAATCATGTTTTTATATTATATATATATAGCGATATTATCGCTATGAAACATATAAATAAAAAAGGTTGTACGAGTATAGTGATAAAATTCATTACTCTATTACTTTTTGTACTAATTGCATGTTTTAATAGCTATATATGATTAAAAATATGATGTCCTAGGTGGATGAATGTGGTGATATTATCATGAAAATTACAAAAACGTCAAAGGGTCTAAAATACAAATTGACTCGTTATACGTAGGGGTTAGAGATATACGCATATGTGTATAACAGTTACTATATTTGCACTAGGAAAGTGGTTGGATTTTTTTCCGCTGGGAAATACTTTTATGCACTGGCCCCGACCGTGTGTCAGGAGTGTGGGAATCGGTAGACAAGCAGGCCTCGCAATACCCATTTAAACCCAGCGGAACCCTCTTCATCCATGAATGGTGTCCTTGGTGTCCCGGATCAATCTGACTGAGAATTCTCGACGACGGAAGGACTAACAGATGCTGCCTTGAAGCACGTCTCTTCCGGCGGTCTGAGGGAGCATCCATTGCAATCTCCCTCTCTCGTTCGTGGGCCTCCTTCTCTCTCACTAAAGAGCGTCGCGCCTACAACGCTGTCCAGTGAGAGGTGACGCTGAGGTCCCCAGGCTGCACAATCTGCCAAAGTATACTTTGCCGAGTCGATGGCAGAGCTACACTCATGTCTGGCCGGTGACTCTCGCGACCAATTCTACTCAACCTTTTATCAAAAGGGGCCATAGACAATGTAATTTTCTATAAGTAACTATGAACAGATTCATCGCATTTATTTCAGTTTGTAAAATCTCTGTGGTAATAAGCGGGTGTTAAATTGAAAATATGTTAATAACAACCTAAATTAAACGGCAAATCAACACGGTTTCATTGAAAGCATAAGTGCCACAAAAGCCTGGAGGTATCTTTGAAACCATTGGAATTTGACTTGGAATTTAACAAAGTTCTTTCGCAACGTAAACGTTCACTGTCTATCGAATTCCCTATATTCCTTTAGGATCAGGAGTACGGGAAATTTTATTTAGGCACTATTATTGCATTATACGTCCCTTGACACCTGTCACACCACATCATAGACGACGGCTGAAATAGTACTGAAAAAGGCGTGACAGAAATACCCACGATATCATGTATACGGACAAGTGTCTAGTGAATGGTGACATAGGTCTGAAATACTTACCTATAATTTAAACATCGTAATACACTTTTGGGTATTATATTTTTAAACTCTCACTTAAGTCGATTATGACTCAGTTCTATAATATGTCCAGAATGAATAAATAATAATAATAAAAAAAACTAATACATAATACACGCTTTTATAGTAAACCGAACTAAAAACTTGATAATAACATTTAATAATAAGTTATAAACAGAATCATTGAATTCAGAGCGAAAGCCGTGAGGTGCTTGACATATTCAATTCATTCTATTCGCAACTGTCTATGAAAGGAGAGTTATGGGAATGTTGTTAAATGCACCTCACGCTTTTCGCTATGAATTCAATGATTCTGTTTATAACCTATTATTAAAAGTTATTTTCTAGTTTGTAGTTTGGTTTAGTATTTTTCTACACATCTAGTTAGTTAGAGTTCCGGTCTTCTTGATATAATTAAATCACCTTCAAAAAGACTCTTTCGATAAAGTCTTCTGAGACGGCAGATCGCGAACTGGCTCTGTCCCTTTCACTCCCTCATAGAGGATCTATGAAAAGAATATATTAATCCTGGACCTAACGAGGATATTGCGAAATTTTTAACGATTTATGGCATTATCATTGGCACTTAATGTGTAAGCAAAGTTTTGAATTACTTAGACTTCTGGAGATAGCTAAAAGTCGCGCTCAAAGATTCCGTTATACAGTTACATACATACATACAGCCCAGGCTAATAAAAGCGTTTTAAAAAGCCGAATGATAATTACAGAATGTTTAAATTTTAGTAATAAATTTGATCAAAATTGAACCGGAACAAAGTGAATTCGTAATCAAAAAAACATAACCTTCAAATCCATATTCCCGCCAAGTTGGTTGTCAATGTCAAATGTCAAAAACAAATGGTATTCTTTAAAATTTTATTTGATTTCTGAACGACGGGACGAAAATCAAACGTTTTAATTATGAAACAAAATTAGAATAACAAATCTTCACTTTTAAAGTCAATTACAATTTTGAATGACTTTGAAGATTAAATTGATTTTTGAACCACTGGCCGAATATCGAATGTATGACAGGTAGGAATAATTTCTAAGGAAAAGCGAAATTGTTGTTTTTACTATATGCTAAGCATTGTTTTTTTAACTTCAACTTCCCTTTTAAACCTTCCCTGAACTTCCACATATAATTCGAAACAAAAATTAGCCAAATCATTCCAGCCGTTCTAGAGTTTTAATGAGACTAAAATACAGCAATTTATTTATATATGTAAACTATCATTGTAAAGAGAAAAAAATTGCATTTTTGTATGTATGTATGTATGTTTGTTATTCTGACTGCCTCATTGGTCTAGTGGTTAGCATGATCGACTACAGATATGAGGTCCTAGGTTCGAGTCGCGGGTCGGGCCTATTCAAAAATCGATATTGAGTTTGCTATTAAGGTTTTCTCAATATTTACCCGAAGTTGGGAAGTTGGCGGTGTGATCCACCCCCGAGCCTCGGAGAGCACTTTAAGCCGTCGGTCCTGCGCCTGATCCCTCTCCAATCGTGTCGAATTCCCGTCACAGCGGATTATGTGAGTGAAGGAATAGAGATTGCACTTGTGTACTAGGCCTGCCAATCCGCAGTGGAGCAGCGTGGTGGGTCTATGCTCTAAAAACCCTCGCTCCTCGGAGTGAGGAGGCCTGTGCCCAGCAGTGGGACGTTAATGGGCTGCTACTTACATACTTTTTTATGGATGTTTGTAATGTTTTCATATAAAAAAAACTACTAAACTGATTTCAAGAGTTATTTCACCATTAGAAAGCTGCATTTTCATTGATATAAATGCATTAATGTAACGAAATGTGGTAAAAAATAAGTCATAAATAATCTGTTATCGCGTACGCTGCGGAAATTATTGATCTACCAAAAAGCCTGCAATACCATATGTCCATATGTCCAACTACTGTAGATATGCCACTGTAACTACTTTTTACATTTTAAAGGTTAATAAAAATGCCGACAATTACCAAACCATATTATTCATACCTCTGTATTAATCCTTAACCTATTAAATATTATTAAAGACCGTTTCAAAACCTGTGAAATACTTTTTAAATTATTAAAATCGGACATTCCATTCAAAAGATATGACGAATTTTAAAATCTCAATCTAGTATGTATAAGCTCGTAATAAGTCTGGCTAGAACGGATATTTTCGCAACACAGTTTGTATAATTAAAACAGTACACATAAATAACGTGAGTTTATAATAAATTGTATCTTTAAACGAATGTATACAGGTAAGATTACATGTGGTAAATATAGTGCCACAGTGTCGCTGACAGAAGGTACACGGTTTCATATTAATAGCTGTAATTTGCATCACGCAATATGATTTTATGTGATATCACACTGTATAGACAAAGCGAATGAGGATA
This sequence comes from Elymnias hypermnestra, assembly GCA_015832385.1. Taxonomy (NCBI): domain Eukaryota; kingdom Metazoa; phylum Arthropoda; class Insecta; order Lepidoptera; family Nymphalidae; genus Elymnias; species Elymnias hypermnestra. The sequence continues at coordinate 673,631 of JACTOM010000073.1, forward strand.
ACCGAAAGCATGTATAAATACGAGCTGATGTTCATTTCGAATCAAATCAAAAATTCTTTCGAAGTGTCACATTTTAGCGTCACAAAGATGTGCAGCGTGTTTTATGCTAATTCATTTGAAGGTTAGGTAGTTTTGATATTTACAAAAAACTTTATTTTATTACAATTTTTACTTTATTTTAACTTTATTTTATATACAATACAAAAAATTTAATTTATTATTTATATTATTGACAAAACAGACGTGGAAATCAAAAGTTTCACATTTGCCACGGGAGGGACAAAGGAAGATATGTTAGGAAATTAATTGTCATTGCCATTGTCAATAAACTGCCTCATTGGTCTAGTGGTTAGCATGTTCGACTACAAACATGAGGTCCTGGGTTCGAGACCCGGGTAGGATCGATTCAAATGAAATCAAATCAAAATATCTTTATTCAAGTAGGCATATTATAGCACCTTTGAATCGTGAAATAATATGTATATTTTTCTCTTTTCACACTCTAATTCTAATGTACGCCTGATGATGGTACCCCAGAACGACTTACAATCTAAAGTTACGAGGGTTCCTTCGCGCCCTGATCCGAGAAGAGCCCACAACAAACTCAGTCAGGTATTTTGTTTTATTGTTACCATCATAATTACAATATCATATTAGTTTAATATATTTCAATTCAAATTAGAGCAGTTCGTTAAATTCAAATCGATTCAAAATCGATATTGAGTTTTCTATTAAGATTTTTCTCAATATTTGCACGAAGTTAGAAAGTTGACGGTATGCTCCACCCCCGTGCCTCGGAGAGCACGTTAAGCCGTCGGTCTTGTGCCTGATCTCTCTCTGACCGTGTCGGATTCCCGTTACGTCGGACCATGAGAGTGAAGGAATAGAGAGTGCACTTGTGTACTATGCCTGCCAATCCGCAGTGGAGCAGCGTGATGCTCTAAAAACCCTCTCTCATATGAGTGAGGAGGCCTATGCCCAGCAGAGGGACGCTAATGGGCTGCTACTTACTTTTTACAAGGACAAGACAAATGGCAAATACATGTGTTAAAAAGGTATTTATAATAGCAAATCATTTAACGCACTTTAATTGCGTGTATTGTTAAAAGTGTCAGCTGTAATACAAGCAACCTCAGGCTTACAAAACCGTAGGTGTAAGTGATATTATAATAAATTTTGCATTTTGTTATACGATTTATGGCAGCTTTAGTCGTCTAGATTTATCAAGAAATACGTGAGATTACCATTAAGCTAAGGTTTAAATTGTATATATATATACACACATATATTACTAACAATACTAAGTTGAAAGTCTACTAAATCGCATTATAGATTTATTTTCATTAACATAAAAGTTCTTCCTTTCAGATTATTAGTTACACACTTGCATTCATAATCTAATCAATTTACAAATTTTACTTTACAACGAATATATCATTTTTGTCGGACATTAGTAAATTTAAAACAACTCTACAGGTATTGAAATAATTTTTTAAATGCGTCCACTAATTTTTAGCTTAAATATAATAACCTAGCTGAACCCGCGACTTCATACGCGTGGAATGTTGTTTGGGAGCATTTTCTTTGAGGGTTGATTTTCCTAAAATAGATAGATGTATACTTTATCGAACACCACTGAAATAGGACAAAAGAAAAATACAATAACTTAAAATTTAAACTAAATTTAGGTTAGGGAGACAGTAAAGTAAAAGAGACAGAAGAATAAAATACTTTTAATATTAGAATTTCGTAAAATCCGTCCTTAGCTGACATCTACTCGGCAAAAGGAATATTCTTACCAAATTTCAAGTCTCTACACCTTGTTAACAGTCGGCCATCCCACTTCTGAACTTTTAGAGTCTCTCACTAATTTGCAGGTTAAGTAATACTATTCTCAGATTCTTCTTTATTATATTACATACATTGAAGGACTTAACACACAATACAAACGAAAAACTGTCACTAGGCGAATATACACACTCAAAAATAATAAGTACACCAATCACAGTCGTCGTGAAAACGACTTCTTAAATTTGAGAACTGATAACGGAAACTGGATATAGTGCATGTAAACGTTACACCGATATAGTTATAAAGACATCATAATAATAAACAAATATAGTAATTTAATAGCAATCCACAAATAAAACAAATATGGTCGCTAACAATAAATATCTTATACATATTACATAAAATTATTAATGGGGGACATTGACAACCCTAAATTGTTAAACAGAGTAACACTGGCTGTTCCAAAATTTAATGCAAGACCCCATATAAAGGCAAAACAAACATTTAGGCCACGACTATCAAAAACTAACATAGGAGTAAATGCTGCCATAAATAGAACATGGTTAAATACAATGAGACATTTAAAAAATCTAATATACATATCTTTGGCGACTCCTCCACTTCATTCAAGCGTAAATTGAAATCGTATTTAATGAACACCTAGTTTATTTTCGAACTGCCTCATTGGTCTAGTGGTTAGCATGTTCGACTACAGACTTGAGGTCCTGGGTTCGAGTCCCGGGTCGGGCCAATCCCAAAAGGGATATTGAGTTTTCTATTAAGATTTTCTCAATAATTGCCCGAAGTTGGGAAGTTGGCGGTGTGATCCACCCCCGTGCCTCGGAGAGCACGTTAAGCCGTCGGTCCTGCGCCCGATCTCTATCTCCGGTTGTGTAGGATTACCGTCACATCGGACTATGAGAGTGAAGGAATCCGCAGTGGAGCAGCGTGGAGGGTCTATGCTCTAAAAACCCTCTCTCATATGAGTGAGGAGGCCTTAATTACGTTAATGGGCTGTTACTTACTTACTTTACTTACTACTAGTTTATTTTCTTTCGTTTTCACCCTTTTTTATAGTAGTTCCTTTTTTTTTAAATTATTATATATACGTTTTTAGATTTATTACTATTTAAGTTTATTTGTAGACGTAACATATTTGTATTGTGATATTCAATGTAGAACTTTGTTATTATATGTAATATGTTTTAGCATAAGTAAATATTGTATATAACGTTGGCTTTCTAATAAAATAAAAATAAAAATATATATAGATTATTAAAAACAAAAATGGTCTTATAATGTTAAAGAAGATAAGATTTATTTGAAATTCTTTATTGACTCATAACTTTCCTTTACACGATATTTGACACTCTAGAGTTCGACTCGTGATACGTTTAGATTGAGATTTTTAAATTCGCTATATCTTTTGAATGGATTGTGCGATTTTAATAATTTAAAAAGTATTTGAGAGGTAATGAAACGGTCTTTCTTAAAATATTAATAATAGGATAAGGATTATTACAAAAGTATGAATAATATGGATTGATTATTGTCGGGACTTTTATTAAATTTAAAAATGTAAAACCGTTGTTATAGTGGCATAACTACATTAGTTGGACATATGGTATAATGACGTTTTTTATAGATATTTATACGTTCTATAATATTGTAGAACATTTTTTTGTTGTATCATCAATAGTTTCCGCAGTGCACGCGATTACAGATTTTTTGGTTCACCTTGGGTTACATTATCTTTCTAATGTTTATTAATTTGAAAAAAGGCTTATACAATACTTGTATTTAAGAAACACCGTTATTTTGTTAATTATATGTATTATTTTCGATATTTTGAAGTGAAATAAACTGCAATATCACGTCACGTTCATGTGATTAGAGATTAATTGGTCCACGTATATTCGATGTCTATTTGTTTAGTCATATTCGAGTTTCGTGTCACGAGCTTTGCGGCATACAAATGGCTTTAGATTAGTGATTTAGTAAATATTCAGTTACCTCTGAATATAAATGGTTTTTGTGTTGAATAACATTTTATTCATTTATTTATATACTTTTAAGTATAGACAAAGCAAAAGCTATTTAAGTTTTTTAAAAGATTAATGCTGTATCCGTCTGAAAAATTTTCAAATCACCGTGACATTTTTCTTAGAAGATAAAATGGATACAGTGATATCCTTAAAAGATATATTTTTAATGCAGTACTGATTATGGGAAAAGCAATTTAGCTCAAACTGATAATACCATGATAATAGCAGCATATCCTCCCTTTTTAACCGATTAAAAAAATGGAGGAGGTTATCAATTCGTCTGTATTTTTTTTATGTTTGTTACCTCATATTTCCCGACTGTGTGGATCGATCTCGATGTTTTTTTTTAAATGAAAGGTGGTGTTCGTCATAGGGTCCCATTTTTTTTAAATCCAGTTCTGATGATGGCATTCATGAGAAAACCGGATAAGTGTCAAATTTGCAATGAGCGTGTACGCGATAAAAGGACGAATAACTTAAGATTACGTCAACTCATTTCGATGTTTATTGGAAAGGATATACTTCAAGGATTGTTTGATGGTGATTTGGATAGGTTTTCATCATGGGATCCATGAAAAAATAACATAACTCTTCAACTCTTAGGAGCAAATAAACGGTATTGGGCAGAATCTTTTATAGCTCATCTGGATATTAGAGTCACCTACCGTAACGCCGGCGCGGTCAAGTGATTGTTGTAGTAAAATATGATGTTCAATAGAACTCCTCAATGGTTTACAGTAAGGGTGAGATTTGTGGCAGAATATATAACTGTCTGTAGTCAAATGGTAATGTGCTTACGTTTGCTGCTGCATTGCAATATTTATAAGGTGTATTATCTGTGAAGCGGTGGTAGTAGAGTTAAACTTTTGCGTGTTAGTGATGAGTACGATTAGCATATAAAAGACTGGTGTTAGCTTGATCAAACACTCAACCTCGTTTATGTTGCATAAGCAACAGATATGCAACGTATGAGGTTGCGGATACGTTCCTGGGTTCAACACGTTTTTAGGTGTTGAACCCGGGAATTCAGATTTAAAGATATTATAAATAAAAGAAAATTAACAAAAAAGAAGCGCCTCCAAAATTATTCTGCAAAATATTATGCTCTAAAAAGTAAAAAATGATTACATCCTTTTTCAGTGTTCTCCTAATGCCGACTTCAAATATAATAATAATTGTAACTACATTAAATCATCGTAATAATTTGATAGTTTTAAGGAGTCCAATATTTTTCATTTAATATTGTTTAGGAGAACTCTATAAAAGAATACGTAATTATGTTTCACTTTTTAGACGATATTAATTTGTTTTGAATGTTTTTGTTTTGGACGCGGTTCTTTTTTTGTTAATTTATTTTATTTATTGATATTTTTAAGAGATTAGGCAGCGTTATCTATGAAAGCTCCCAGGCGGCTTGACTTTTTCCGATACTTTAAACAAGCACCGTTATATTTCAACCAATTTATACAGAACCTTGACAAATTATGTACAGAAAACATAAAAATTCGTGGTAAAAATTAAGAGTTTATCACGTAGATACAAATGCAGAGTAGGATTTTGTTTTATTATAGAATTCCTGTATTAAAAAACATTTATTTTATGGTTTATTTGTGTATTAACAATTACAAGTATTTTTTAAACCAAATCAAAATATCTTTATTCAAGTAGGCATATTACAGCACTTTTGAATCGTCAAATAATATTTTTTTTTCCACACTCTAATGTACGTCTGATTACGTTACTAAAGTTACGAGGCTTCCTTTGCGTCCTGATCTGAGAAGAGCCCACAGCAAACTCAGTCGGGTATTCTGTTTTTTGTTACCATCATCATTACAATATCATATTAGTTTAATATATTTCAATTCAAATTAGAGCATTTCGTTCAATCCCACGCGTTTCTATCGTATAAATAATCTTGCAACTAATAAAATGGTGTTTATATAAACTTTATTTTAACAAAGACTTTGAATTTATTAACTGACATCTCTAGAACGTCTTGTGGGAGTTTATTATAGAAACGTATACGTTTGAGTTAAATATACCATTGATGCGTTGACTATCAATACAAATTTTATATTTAATATAACTGTTTTGCTTCTTTAGTTTACGAGAGCCAACTTTAAGCGTATATATATAGCCACACGTGACGGCCTGAGCTTATATATAACCGGCTTCAAAAGAAGGAGGTTATCAATTCGTCTGTATTTTTTTATGTTTCTTACCTCATATCTCCCGACTGGGTGGACCGATCTTGATGATTTTTTTAAATGAAAGGTGGTACTCGTAATAGTGTCCCATTTTTTTAAAATCCAGTTCTGATGGTGGCATCCATGAGAAAACCGGATAAGTGTTAAATTTGCATTAAGCATGTGCGTGACAAATGGACGAATAACTCAAGGACACGCCAACCGATTTCGATGATTCTTTTTTTAATGGAAAGGATATACTTCAAGGGTTGTTTTGTGATAGTTTAGTTAGGTTCTGATGATGAATTCCATGACAAAGTGACGGAACTCTTCAATTCTTAGGAACAAATTAACGATACTCGACAGAATCTTTTATCCGGATATTTGAGTCGCCTACCGTAACTTCGGTATGGTCAAGTGCTAGTCGTAGTTAAATACGAAGATCAATGGAACTCCTCAACGGCTTACAGTAAGGGTGTGATTTTTGGCAAAATCTATAACTGTCAGTAATCCCATGGCAACCTTACGTTTGTTGCTGCATTGCAATATTTGAAAGGTGAATTAAGTGTGAAGCGGTGGTATAAGGGTTTCGAGTTCGATCCCGGGTGTGGCGATATGTAAATTTAACTTTGTAAAGTTGTTTCATTTGAACGGTACTATCTCATATGTTGTTAGTTTACTTCAGATTCACTAAAAACCAAACAATAAATAGAAATTTTAACAAAAAAAGAACCGCCTTCAAAACAAATATACAAATATATTAATTTGCTCTANGGGAACATCTTCCTTGGCTGACACCGACTCCGAATATAACAATACGAAGAACACTATAAAAGAATAGGCAATTATTTGTTACTTTTTAGAGCATGCTAATTTATTTGTAAGTTTGTTTTGAAGGCGGTTCTTTTTTTGTTAAAATTTGTATGGTTATATAAACCACAAAATAAAGCGCGTAGTATGCCTAAAGAAGCTTTCATTTCAAGAACTTTTACGTAACATTGTGTCCTAATATTTGTGGCCAAGGTTGTACAGGGCAGACTAAACAAAAATATATACCCGCGCGTCCTCGAGCAGTTTTTCAATCACAAAATAAAATGAGCGTAAAAATACACGTCAAGGACGGCTGGTCCTCAAAAACGGGGATAACGCTGATTTAATTTGTGAGAAAATTGACTAGCTATAACAGCTAAGCGCTGAGTAATAACGGTGAAATTACACGGTGACATTTCTTTTTTATATTATTGAGATCTTGTATTTTTAATTTGTGGAAATAGAAGAAAACTGACAATAATGTCATCGCAACGTTACTGCACCACCTTTTAAAATCATACGCTTATTAGTTGTTACTCGCGTAGTTTATGATCCTTTGGAGATATGAGTAAATTCATTATTTATCAGATCGAATTACCAATTTATAATATTCGCGAAACCACCTGAAGACATAAAAAATTGAACAAAATTGGTTCATTAGTTGAAACTTCGTATTGCGATTAATTACAGAGATTAGGGGTAGAAAGCTGGAAAATACAATATTTTACGAGTTAGATCTACACGAAAACTTTATAGTTTAAACTGTAGTTACCCCTTTTTCGTAAGAAAATTTCCTTAACCCTAAAGTAGCCTAGCAGAAATCGCTACTTACCGAAAAGCGCGCCCTTTTGTACGCTAATACTGTATTCTCTCTCTCAACATAGAGATACTTTTGCTTAATATAAATATGTAATCCTTACATATAAAACAAAGTGCTAGGTCGCGCCTTCAAGTAACGTAGACATTATATTACATTTTTCAAATTCAAAGACTTCTTTCAGTTAGGCACTTTTGAATCGTCAAATATAGATTTTTATTTATAACATTTCCATCGTGACTGATGCTGATATAAAAGAAAACTTCTTTCGCGTACTTCTGAGAAGAGCCTGCAACTAACTCTTTCTTTTTTGCCTCATCATTTATAGTATTTCATTCATTCCCACGCTTTTTTATCGTTTAAATAATTCTATAAACCATTGAACTATTTCTCAATTAGCTTTCTTTTAATAAGTTAAATTTATTAAGTGTCTTTAGAACATCTGGGGGTTTCTAATAGAAACGTATACAATTTACAGCCTTAAATGCATTGTCAATTTTATGAATTTATAACAATTTGCAGTGAACTGTTATTATTTACCTAGTTAAATGTTCTAAATTTATCTCTTAGCGATACTTGGACTCGCTTTGTAAATCGCTAGAACATCCCTTTTCTGCAGCACAAATTTAAATAAAATCCATACATTAAATTTATCATATATTCGACTAAAGACAAAAGATGTAAGCATAATATGATGCAAAACCTTTGCAGTGCTAAGGCTATTCTCTAGTACGTAATATATAAAAGTTAACAATATAAAAGAGTCAGTTCATCAGTTGAAAATGAGGGAAAAATTTCGGGTTAACCCAAATATATTACTGAGTCTTAAAGTATATTACACGCGAAGCAGCAGGCGGCTAGAGAAGAATGCACCACAGCTCAAGCTGACAGGAAGCTCGAAAGCTCATTTCACGGCAACCGCACTCATATTTTACACTCTCCAAATACCCTTACTGCCAACCAACTGCCTTGTATCCTGTAAGCGTATTTATTCTTTGTTGCGAGGCGTTTGAGTAGAATTTACCTGCTCACCTACCTATTACACTACACTGACTACGCTATAACAAAATAAAATCAGGATAAAACATAAATTAATTGTCAATTAATATTACACAGCATTCAGACTCATAAACTATTTCAAAAAGAATCCGAAAACAAGATTACTTATAATGTTATAAAGCGGAAACATTTGTGTTTTTGTATATATGTTTGTAACGTTTTCACACAAAAACTTTTGGAACGATTTAAAAACAAATGTTACTTTATAAAGTTGCATTTTTACAAAGAATCTGTTATCGCGTGCGCTGAAAAACCTATTGACGATATAACAAAAAAATGTTCAACAATATTATAGAACGTATTAATATCTATAAAAAAAGTCCCGATATGTTAAGCCATATGTTAAACTATTGTAGTTATGCCATTATAACTACCTTTTTGCATTTTAAAAATTAATAAAGTGCCGACAATACCTAACCACATTATATATACCTCTGTATTAATCCTTATCCTATTAAATGATATTTTATAAAAGTCCGTTACAATACCTGTAAAGTACGTTTTAAAATATTAAAATCAAACATTCCACTCAAAAGACATAACAAATGGCAATCTAAAGAAAATAACGTATTACGAGTCGACCTCCATAGTGTCAAATATTGTGTATAGGGAAGTTCTGACACAATAAAGCATTACAAATAAATCTCCTCTGATATAAATAAGAAAATTTACAATAATGAAGCTCAAAATTACAGGCCGATTTAATGATTCTTTAAATACCTACATATAGCATCACGCCTCATTCCCATAGGGGTAGGCAGAGACCACGTCCTTCCACTTGCCAGGATCCTTACATGTCTTTTTCGCTCCTTTCATTCTCATTAAACCTTTCATACAAGTTCGTTTTAGAGTACTCTTGACCTGGCACTTATTTAAAATGTCCTGGATTTGGTCCAGGAACGTTTGCCTTGGTCTTTCCCTTCCAACTATTCTAATCACTCTTGACTCATAAATCCTTTTTGTCAGTCGCCTTTTATTCATTCTCTCTACATGCCCAAACCATCTAAGCATACCTTTTTGAATTCTTATCACTACATCTTCTTTTATACCACAACTTTCTCTTATCACACCATTTCTTATTTTGTCACTTAGTTTCAATCTACTCATACTTCTGAATGCTCTCATCTCTACCGCATTTGTTTTACTTACAATTTCCACTACCATACGTAAGTGATGGCAACAATACTCCTGTATGCACAGCCAGTCTAGCCCTTTGAGACACCGTCTGGCTATTCATACAGGCGTGCAGAGCACCACTTCCCATATTCACAAATTCCATTTTTTGAAAACTTAGATCCCAAGTATACAAATTCTTTCACCTCTTCCACTTGTTCCCCATCTATCAAAATATTGCCATTTTTCATAGATTAATTTCTTTCAAAAAGCATAACTTTCGTTTTGTTTACATTCACTTTCATTCCTTTCCTTTTCAAAGCTTCATTCATAATATTTACCATCTCCTGTAGTTCACTAGTAGATGATGCAAGTATTACGTGATCATCAGCGTAGAGTAAACATTTGATGAGTAATTCATTCATTCTTCACCCATATATATATATATTCTTTTAAATCTGCAGAGAATTTTTAAATTACCTAATGACCGAAATTTTACGTAACTGATGTTACGAATTTAAAAATGTATTAGTTAGATATATATTCGTAGTGAGGTAAAATCTGTATAAGAATGAGATTATGAATGTAAGTGTGCATCTAATAATCTGGATTAAAAATTAAGTGAAATACAACTTTTTATGTTAATATACAAAAAATATAGTCCGACTTAGTAGTCTTTCCATTGCCACACGATCGGTAACTACGCGGGTGAAACCGGTGAATATATGGGACAATCCTGTCCTCAACCTAAAAGTGTGGTACATGTGTTAGTACTAAAACTAGCTACGCTATTATGTGTGCATGCATATAAGGTAGAACAAAGAATGAGGATCGTTATTTCACATTATAAAAGTTACTCATCGCTATACTATTTACATAACACTCCAGGTTTATGAGAACATAATTGCCTTCCATTTTGGTTATGTTAATCGTGTAGTACGTGATAAAAATTGTAGCATCCTTTATGTACGAGGTTCTTATTTGTTACTAGCTCTTCCCCGCGGTTTTATCCGCGTAAATTTTGATTGGAATAAAACCCGTTATTAGTGTAAGTTTGCGTTGCGAAAGTTACATGTATGAATGTCAAATCAAATGCTGAAGGGTAAAGGAAATCTCTCAGTAAGTTTTGATTATATCTCGTGGGAATTTGGAGAAACACGTTTTTCGTAGAAAACTAAGTCGCGTGAAGATAATAAATGCCAAATTGTCAAGTCAATGTGGGGAATATTTTTGGTGATATCGAAGTAGCCTATGTTCTTTCTCAGGCTTAGTTCTATGTGTTGTCGTGAAAGCGCGACAAACCGAGTTACTTTCGCATTTATTCCTTTGTTTGTCCAAAAAAGAATCGTTTTCTTGGTTTTTTTTCCAAAAAAGGATTAAAATAATAATGAGTGATATGTCCGACGTTTTTTGTCGATTGCCCCGCGGGTCGTATGACGCTAAAGTGACTAATAATAAAATTTCTTTCTTCTAGCAACATAGGCTCACTTGTCTTAGTAAATACATCACTGATAACTATGTTAGTAACATAAATAACTTATTCCTAATCTAACCTAAATTTAATTACTATAATATTAACAAAAAAATAATTCCTATACTAATAACCTCCCACTTTACTATCCAGTCCAAACTGCACCGTGAGGAATTGGTGGTAAAGAGGCGAGTCCATCTTTCCAATAAACATCCTCAAGATGCTGTTTGTGCTGGAACAAAGACGCCAGCCTTTTTCTTTGCAGGGCAAACAAGTCATCCATCCTTGCCTCAGTAAACATGGCCGATCCCGAACAAAATCTGGTTATGATTTTTACGTTTGGTAATAGTTAAACTATACAATGGTATCTTTTGTTTATGAAATTAAGACTCTGGAGTAGCGTCAGTTTTGCGCTAAACTTTGAGATAATAAAAAAGTCCGTCTTGTATTTATAGGATCATATCTTAAAAATTAAAAGTTATCTCAAGGCTTTTCATTGTTCTTCACATTCACTTATATAATTAAAAACACAAATAATCACTAATAAATACTCACAGTCTATAAAACATCACAAAAAAACTTAACGACCTTCGATGCGGCACACGCACCGTTAGTAACGGTCACTTTGTAACTGATTTATTTTCTGTTTTTTTAATTGTCTGGTGTTATTTCTACGCATATTTTGTTACGACAGTTACCGAGAAGAAAAATAGATCATATGTATTATGACTTAAAAAGAAAGAGATGCTTATATTTCTGTTTGTACCAGTTGACACAGAACTATTGGGCAATAATATAAAACTCATTCTTAGTGAGCACCTCCGTTGTTTGCGTTAAAAACTACTTTCTCAGGTTCTAGACTAACTATATATCAAATTTACTTTAAATCGGTTCAGTAGTTTCGCCGTGAAACGGCGATAGACAGATTTACTTACGCATTTAAAGTTTTAGTAAGGTTTAAAGATTTTTTACTGGTAAGAAATAGTTTGCTTTAAGTGACACGAAAATACAGTAAATCTTTAAAACTCGCTATAAAAAATTAAATAATATTTCAAACATTAATTTAATTTAGCAGATAAGACGTTATTGCTCAGATATAAATACTATATTACCATTGGTCATCATTTTTTTGTAATTTTATGACAAGAAAATCCTATTGATGAGGGTCATTAAGCAAATATAAAACGAAATGATTAATAGTAACTAAATGTTAAAGGTTTACGATCCCTCTCAAACTAGCATCATTAATAATGTTATCTATCATTAATTCTTTATAACTGTGATCTTTAAATAAAATGATGTAGTAAGCAGCAGCCCATTAACGTCCCACTACTGAGCACAGGCCTCCTCACTCCGAGGAGCAAGGGTTTTTAGAGCACAGACCCACCATGCTGGTCCACTGCAGATTGGCAGGCATAGTACACAAGTGTAGACTCTCTATTCCTTCACTCTCATAGTCCGATGTGACGGGAATCCGACACGACCGGAGAGAGATCAAGCGCAGGACCGACGGCTTAACGTGCTCTCCGAGGCTCGGGGGTGGATCACACCGCCAACTTCAAAACTTCGGGCAAATATTGAGGAAATCCTAATAGAAAACTCAATATCCATTTTGAATTGGCCCGACCCGGGACTCGAACCCAGGGCCTCATGTCTGTAGTCGAACATACCAACCACTAGACCAATGAGGCAGTTGAATGATTTAGTATAAAATTTTAATTTTATTTTGCGTATAATGAATATAAATAACTTGTTCATATATATTCAGAAGCATGCTGTAGTATAGTACAGAATTCGTGTTTTGATACCCTTAGGACGGTTATAGTGAGTCAATCTTAAAAGATAGATATACAGTACTTTAGACGTTTATTTAGATTTTTTTTCAATTAACAATTCTGTCATACATAATTGTTGCATAACTTTAACCGTTTATGCAGCGCACGCAACGAAAGCGAAATCAATAAACTATCCCGGTTTTTGCAACAATTTTGATTGTTGCTCGGCTCCTATTAATAGTAACGTAATATTATTAATACGATATCCTTTCTCGATAAATGGGCTATCTTATACTAAAATAATTTTTAATTCGAACCAGTAGTTCTAGAGATTTGCGCGTTCAAGTGGACACACTCCTAAACATTACAATAGTAGTAAAGATTGTGTATCTATCGATACATATAAAAGAACTTGTCACAGTGTGTAAGCGCTATTGACTCTGAAAAATCAACAAAATGTGATGATTTTTTAATATTTTTCTAAGTTTATTTGTAATTTATTAAAAAATATTAAATATGTTGTTTTATTAAACCTACAGTTCGTAAAATATGATATTTGCTGTGAACTAAACTTACTGCTTTGTAACTTACCAAATTTGGAACACGTCTGGCAATGCAGAGATTAGCCATTTGCGTAGAAGATATCATGCTGTTTTTTATTGCTGTCAGCTTAGACCGCTTGACTGTGATCACATCTGATGGTAAGGGATCAAACAATCTAAGATAGAAGTGTTCTTATTTGTTAAAAGGCAATTTATTTATTTTATTCTGACATTTTTTAAATTTCATTTTACGCTGAAAGTAAGACCATGACAGATTACGTCTGTTTACATAAATTAAAAAAAATACTAAAGCTAACTTAAATAATGATGCAAACAAGTTTTTCGTGTTTGTGCATTGGTTAAAAAGGTACGTCTTTGCAGGTAGGGTGGTAACTAGGCACGGTTAAAGCTTCCCACAAGTCCAGGCTCAGACAAATTAGGAAATGCAATTTCCTAAATTCACCCTCTGCTAGAAAAACACGTACTCGTAACAGCGAGACCGTCAAATGTATGCACAAGTACAAGAGCACTCTCTTCACTATCATAGTCCGATTTGACAGCAATCAGACACGATCGGAGAAAGATCAGGCACAGTATCGATGGCTTAAAGTGCTCTTTAAGGCACGTCTCAAAACAAGCTGATTACTAGTTCGATGATACAAGTTACATAGCATCAAATACACGCAGTCGTTCTTTAAGGCCCATATTTAAGTATAAGCAGACGAAGTCACGCGAGGCAGTTTGTATAATATATTTCAATATTTCCACGATATCGTATGCCTGTTTCGTTTGAGAGCGCTTAAAGCCGTCTTATCTCCCCTATTTGTTTACATAGACGGAGTGTCCCTTTCTAAACAACTCCAGATACGGTGTTTTATGATGAACATGTTATGTAGTTATTCAAAACATATTTTATTCAAATTTTTCTTAATCTAAGTATTTATTGCTGATATGTTAGCACTAGACTGTAATCTCACCTGTGGGTAAATGATGATATAGTTTAACCCTTAGATTGTCCGTGTCGGATCACTAGTTCCAACTACTGGGCGACATGGGCCACTAGTTCGGTTGCGACTCGGGCAATCAGAAATATAACCACCTCTTTTATAAGTCCTAATCTGTATTATCTGTTTCGCTTCTCGGTAATTGTCGTAACAAAATATGCATTGAGATTACACCAGATAATAGAAGAACAAAAAATAAATCAGTTACAAAGTGACCATTACTAACTGCGTGTGTGTCGCGTCGAAGGTCGTTAAGATTTTTTGTGGTATTTTAGACACTATGAGTGTTTATTTGTGTTTTTGATTACATAAGTGTTGTGAATGATAATGAAAACCCTTAAGTTAAGTTTTAATTTTTATATATGAGCCCATAATAGATGTTCTTTTGTCCGTTTATATATTAGACATTTTCTAGAATGTAATTTTCTTTTATTTATAGTTTGTATCTTTATGTCATGTATATTTTATTAAACTGAGGCACAAAAGACACCCTCTACACCACTTTTCATTTTTAATACCTACCAAAAAATTAAGTACTCAACGTCCCTGAAGAAGTAAAGTAAAAAGCAGTCCATTAACTTCGCACTTCTGGGCACAGGCTTCATCACTCATAAGAGGGAGGGTTATTAGAGCATAAACCCAACTAGACTTTCTATTCCTTTTCTCAATGTTTTTAAATTTCTAAATGGCCCGAACTTGAACCTAGGAGCTCATATATGTAGCCGAACATGTTAATCACAAGACAATAATGCAGTACTCTAAAGAAGTACTCACTTTCGAAACATTTTGCAATGCATGTAGAACACCTTCTAAACAACTTTGGCAAGCATTGTATCTTGTTTACGATATAGTTGAGAGAGCTCAATTATGACAGACATTTACATGTGATCATGAGAGAGAGCTGCCAAGTGGGTAGGGCGGAGGACGGCGGAACGGTTCCACTTGGAATCCGGCACCTCAGCGGTGTGGGTCCACTCGGTACACTGACCTACATCCGCTTTGGCACCGTTTACAATCGCCGCTTCAACTTAATTGTCTCGACACTTCGGGCTCCTAACGACTGTGCCGCAATCCGCCGATTTAAGGGGAAACTCCAAACACTGACAGCTACCGCTTTCGAGTATCTTTTGGACAGATATCTGGACGAGTCAGCCAATATATTTCTGAATCTGCAATGAAATATTTTGTTATACTGTGCAATTGAGTAAAGTTGGCTCTCATGACCTAAGATCGACGGCTTCAGTGTAACAATGATGTGAGTATGATTGAGTGTAATATCTCATTTTATGATTAGAAAAACCTTAGTCCTTGGTTTAAAGTTAATGAAACGGCCTCGCTGGCGCAGTGGTGCGAGTATTCGCTTTGCTAGCGGAGGTCCCGGGTTCGATCCCCGGTAGGACGAATTTAGGAAATTGTATTTTCTAATTTGTCTGAGTCTGGACTGGTGGGAGGCTTCGGCCGTGGCTAGTTACCACCCTACCAGCAAAAACGTACCGCCAAACAAAGAGATTTGTGTTCCGGTACGATGCTGTGTAGAAACCGTAAGGGGTATATCGCCTCTTAACAGATTAGCGCGCTTCCATCTTAGACTGTATCATCACTTACCATCAGGTGAGATCACAGTCAAGCGCTAATCTGTCAGCAATAAAAAAAAAAAAAAATACACTACATTTAGACCTCATTTTATAATAAAGTCCCAAGAGTTTTGAGTTTAATTTCTGTAATTGGAAATAGTGTAATCACTGACCTTTTGTAATTTTTTGTTAATTACATAAATTCATATATAGCATCACGCCTCATTCCCATAGGGGTAGGAGGATACCACATCCTTCCACTTGCCACGATACTTGCAAATCTCCTTCGCTTCTTTCATTCTCATTGAATACTAGTTCATTGATTTAGAGCACTCTTGACCTGACTTTTATTTGAAATGTCCTGGATTTGGTCCAGGAACGTTTGTCTTGGACTTCCCCTTCCAACTTTCCCATATAAGTCCTTTTTGTCAGTCTCCTTTTATACGTGCCCAAATAACCTAAGCATATCATTCTCAATTTTAGCCACTACATTTTGTTTTATACTACCGCGTTCTGATTACAGTACCATTCTAATTTTGTAACAATTCGAACAACCGAGCAAGTACCGTCCAGATTTAGGCTTCTCTAGCTACTTCATCAATTTAACTATATACCTATGCCTCTATGGAGAACTCTGACGGAGTGTATATTCGCCAGATATCCGAGAGCGTTGAGAAGCATAAGAGGATTAAAACTGAGTGACAGTATAAGAAATAGTGTGATAAGAGAACGTTGTGGTATAAAAGAAGACGTAGTGACTAAAATTGAGAAAGGTAAGCTTAGATGGTTTGGGCATGTAGAGAAAATGAACGAAAGGAGACTGACAAAAAGGATNCCTATCGGAATGAGGCGTGATGCAATGTATGTATGTATGCGAGCGTATTGTCAATGTCGCCACGGAGTTATTTTATGTTAAAGCTTAATGGAGTCAAATCTGAATATGTTAGTAAAATGCTGTTAAAAAAACCGCGGAATAGAATAAAAACGACACACAGTCTGGGTGCCGTGTTACGGACATATATAATGAAAGAGGGGGATTACAATTTGCCTTTGTGACGGCGTCGTCCAATTACATTAATCTGGCGTGCTCGAGCCGTGGCGCCGCCGCAAGCAACTTGATTAAAAATTCTATTAGTTGAAAGGTACAGACATCTTCTTAATAGATAAAGCTCACGTCGCTAAGTTGTTACCACTTACGTGGAATGACAACGTTGAGAATCATTCAATCATGATTCTCAAAGCTAAAATTACCACATTTCACAATTGTTTTTCGTCGAGAGGTTGAAATTGGACCGTAATTCATTTGAATTGTATGTTTGGACATTATAAAAGTTCTATTATTAAAGATTATACGTCTATAATCAGAGATTTCAACAATGCTGTTGTTAGACTATGCTATGCTCGGTGGGGAGTCACGTTGGACAGCGTCCTCATTTTGTGCTCTTCCTGGGCGCCGAAAGGGGAGGAGAAGGGGTGCCAGAAGGCGCAGTTTTGCCCGTTTGCTTCCCATTCCTTGAACCCTTGAGTCGGATTCAGCTGGAATGCCAGAGCTGAATACGTCAGCGAACATCTGGCCAACAGCATACGGATGAAGAGAGTTCCACTGGGTTTTAGTGGGTATTCTGGTGCAGCCAGTGAGTCCCACACTGTTGGATGGAGATTAACTTCATCTGTCGTGCGCAAAAGCATTTACCAGCGAAAAAAAATTAGTTGGGCGACAGCACTAATAGTTCTGAAATGTTGGGAGATATTGAATAATATAGTTGCAAAACTTGACAATACCAAAAACATTGTATAATATTACAAAATGTTATGCAATGCGAGCTAACTTTAACGAACGGAACAATTTTGTGTTTACAGTCTTTCTGCCTTGGGGTGCAGTTGTTTTAAAGAGGATTGGTGTTAAATTGTATAAATTAATGTTGTGCAGTATTTATTTATATAATACAAGTTGTGTTTATTTAAAAAGAGGAGGATAAATGTTTTTTTTTATTTTTTAATCTAGAGGATATTAGGGACTTTTATCCGCAAGACACGTCAGCCCCATAGTAACTTAACTTCAATAACTTAACTTTAATCACTGATAACCCGCTACTATCATAGTGTAAAATTGTACAGCTACTTCTGACGTTGGACTACTCAGAATGCTCAGCAGTAGGCCAACATCAAAACAATTTAGACCATAGCGGTTTATCAGCGATTGTCTTTCGTTCATTGTTCTGATGCACTCCAAGAGAAGATGCTGTACGTCTTCTAATTGATTGCATAGAATGCAGTTCGGGGTAGCCGCTTTATTCATTAAATAGGCATATTTATTTGAGGGATAATGCCCGGACCGCAACCTAAAAGCTACCTTAAGATGGTTTCTATATAAGGCAGGGTGTCCAAACCAGGGTACTCGCGGATGTTCACTCTGTATGATCTTATACCAGATCCCCTTCGTTCTGGATCATCAAAATAAGATTAAAAGTTGTAAGTTGGTGTTTTTATAATAACTAAGAAGTGGGATAAGTGTCTACATGCCTTATGTAATGGCTTTGAAGGTAAAATAAATTTTGACATCAATTGTTCAGTTTGTTAAAGTTACCTCGTATTGCATAACATTTCGTATTCATGCACAATGTTTGTGGTATTTTTAAGTGTTGCCACTATATTACTCAATAGCTCCCAATACTTCAGAGTCGTCAATCACCCAACTATCTATAGTCTAATACTACATTTTTAATTTGTAGTATCTTTTCAAACAAAAGAAAGTAACATAGTTTATGTTACTCAGTGAAAATGCAGCTTTCTAATGGAGAAAAAAAATTTGATATCGGTCTTGTTTTTGTGTGATAACATTACATACTTACAAAAACACAAATGTTTCGTCTTTATAATATTAGTTTCGATAACAAGATATATATTTAAAAAAGTCGCTGAAAATGCATCACTCATTTTATGAAAATATTTTTTATGAAATGATTCAGTAATAAAATTAAATAATATGTACTTCAGTCGAGTATTTGCTTCATCAGAGCGTCTTGAATTCTTGGCGCGGTGCTCCACTGGAAATCACTTGGGACAAACTTACTGGAATAAAATCACGTAGAATATATTTATTATAATTGTTTGCACTTGATTGTTCCAATAATTTTATTGTAGAATAAATGAAGGAAACTACGACATTCTTACAATTATATCTTAATACTGATAATTGTAAAAAAAACGTACTTTATTCACTCGCTCAAGTACGTACAATTTTTTTTAAATTCATATGTGATATAGACTTGCTGCCTCATTGGTCTGGTGGTTCGACTACAGACATGAGGTCCTGGGTTCGTGTCCTCGGTCTGGCAAATTTAAAAATTGAGTGTCTCTTAAGAAATTCTCAGTAATTGCCAGAAGTCGGGAAATTGGGGATTGAAACCAGGATCTCTGTTAACTAAGCAAGTACTAGCGGCGATCTGCCCTCGTCTTGATAAATGATTAGAGGGCACGGATCACTGTCCTACAGGTTGGTACAGGTGCTTATCAGTCATGATTTTTTCTGTAAATACCTGTACCAAACTGTTGGCTGTGAACCATCGGCTAGATATCACGAGTGTGGTGCCGCGTCAGAAACAGCCCACCACGCTGTGGCAGAATGTCTCGCCTGGGGAACTCAGCGGCTCATTATGACGTCGCTGATCGGCATAGACCTCTCACTGGCAAGTATTATAGGAGCAATCCTTGCCAGGGAGCAGGCCTGGAGAGCGATTGCCTCCTTTGCGAGACTGTCATCTCGCTTAAGGAGGCACGGCATAGGGAGATGGTGAATGTCACTGAAACTCTCCAGCCCCGACGATTTTACGTGATAACGTCATAAGAAAATATTGTTATTGTAATAAGTTAAAGAATTAGGCCTCTAAACCGACAAACTTGTATGAAAGGTTTAATGAGAATGAAAGAAGTGAAGGAGACATGCAAGGATCGTGGCAAGTGGAAGGATGTTGTCTCTGCCTACCCTTATGGGAATGAGGCGTGATGCTATGTATGTATGTATGTATGTATGTATATATTAGCCCATCGCGCCTCTCTATCGCTTGGTTCGCCTTCTCACTCGCACGCTCGGCTAAAGCGAAACGTGACAATGAGTAATGATTTATAAGACGTCAAAAAATGTTATTCTAAGATAACAAACAGACGCAGTCTTATTTATTTGTAGAGGAAAGCAACTGGAGTTTGCTCTCATTGCATATTTACTGTAATCTGCCTTCAGTGCTCGGAGCTTAAGGTAAAAACTACAATCTTAAAAGACAAGAGTTTCCTTTCAATATGTGTAAGCAGAGATGAATATTATTTTTAGAAGAAAGCAAAGAAACGAGCAATTATAAACGGAATGTAATTTTCCCTAAAAGATTCTTCGAGATGTCTGAAGATTTTGTGATTAATTATTTCTATCAAGTACTCCTTTTTTCCTATATGTTGGAGAATAAGAGAGAAGGAGACAATAGGGGCATAGGGTTCTCCGCCAACATCGCCATTAATGGCATACATAATTTAATTTCGATACTCTGGGCGTTGGTGGGTAATGTTGGTGTAATCAAACACTTTATAAATTAATTCAGATAATAATGTTCAACCACTTAATGTTCCCGATATCAATTTACACAAACTCATAATAACAGCTAGGAATATGACAGTTTCAATAGTCGACCGCTCTGGCGGACCGTCACTCAAGAACTACCGAGAGACGCGCGCCGGATTGTCACTATGGACTCTGCCCCACGCCGATAGACAGATGGCGCCAGCGTTCCACAGACTATTGCACTACGACATATATAACATTTCATTCGATTCCCGAGTAACTTTAGGTCAGTCAGATATACTTGAATAAACTTGAGCCTTATTTACGCAAATCAAGTCGCTTCCGCTGTCTATCCGCTTTGATATTTTAAACTAAACAAATAATTTGTAATGCAATTTTCATCAATACATTCTTTTTTTTTTGGTGTTAATGGCGTTAATAAGGCATCAGCGGAACTGAAACATGTGATATGCCAAAAAGATAACGAGCGCCTCCAAAAACAGTTATCTAGCCTTTCGGCTAGCAGAGATACCAGATATTCGTTATGGAAAATAACCAAAAACATGAGACGACCTACGCAACACGTACCACCAATAAAAGACAGAAATGGCAAATGGGCTAGAACTGAATTAGAAAAAGCTCACATTTTTGCAGAACACTTCAAAGCTGTTTTTAAACCATTGCCTTCCAAATACCAAGAACACGATAAAGAAGTCCATAAATACCTAGACACACCATTGCAAATGTGCTTGCCTCTGAAAAATGTCGGTTTAAAAGAAGTTAGGAAAGAAATCTCAAAACTAGAAAAAGGAAAAGCCCCAGGATACGATAGAATAGATGCCCAACTACTCAAGCAGTTGCCTAAAAAAGGAATGGTACTTATCACGGCTATCTTCAATGCGTGCCTAAAACTGACAATATATCCCGCACAATGGAAAATTGCGCAAGTCATAATGATACCAAAACCAGGCAAACAACCCCAGGAAGCAAGCTCGTACAGACCAATAAGCCTTCTCTCGGTGATGGGTAAACTCATGGAGACAATATTGCTAAACAGGATGCGAACCTTTCTACCTGAAATTCTTCCCCTTCACCAATTTGGCTTTCGAGAAAAACATAGCACTATTGAACAGGTACATCGTATTACGAACATTATTAGCCAGACCCTAGAACATAAACAGTTTTGCTCTGCAGTGTTTCTCGATATCAGCCAGGCATTCGATAGAGTATGGCACGACGGTCTCCTATATAAATTGAAAAAAATGCTGCCACATTCATTTTATTCCATCTTGCACTCGTATCTCTACATGAGATGTTTCGAAGTGAAATTCAATAATGAAACCAGCTCCCTAAACGAAATATCTTCGGGTGTACCCCAAGGCAGCATATTGGGCCCTATTTTGTATTTAATATACACTGCTGATTTACCAACAAATGCTAATACAGTTACTGCCACATATGCAGACGATACAGCTCTTTTATCAGTGCACGAGGATCCTATTATAGCATCAGCCAAATTGCAATCGCACATACAGGAAGTAGAGATTTGGCTTGACAAATGGCGTATTAAGGCAAATCAAGAGAAATCTGTTCACGTAACATTTACACTCAAACGTCAAACATGCCCGCCAGTGAAATTACACAATGCAGACATTCCTCAGGCGGCGGATGCTAAATACTTAGGAATACACCTTGACAGGAGACTTACGTGGAGGAAACATATTTGGACTAAACGAAAACAGCTAGATACAACATTGAGATCTATGTACTGGTTGGTGGGTCGTAAATCAAGTCTGTCCCGCGAAAATAAGATTCTAATCTACAAGACCATCCTCAAGCCAATCTGGACTTACGGTATTCAACTGTGGGGTACTGCTAGTAACAGCAATATAGAGATCCTCGAAAGATTCCAGAGCAAAACACTCAGAACTATGCTAGACATACCCTACTATATAAGCAACAAATATATATATGAGGATTTAAACGTTGATACAGTTAAACAAGTAATCACCAAACATAGTCACCCACACTGACCGCAAGATTTCGGCCATAAGTTATGAAAGAAGCTTATTGGTTTTTTTGCTGAGGCAATGTCATCCCCGAATATCATATCAGTGGCTTATTGTGGCAACACAGATTGCCAAGATACAGAACGATATATTAAAAAAAAATGGTGCTAATCTGGTAAGAGGAGGTATCATCTCTTTTTGTTTCTACATATCAACGTATCGGAACACAAATCACTTTGCTGGATGGTACGTCGTCGCTGCTTTTATTCGCTTCAATATTTATAAATACACAAATTTACTAATAATTACTTCTCTATTTGAATTAATACAATTATTACAAATAGTCTTTAAACCAACTACACCATAAGCAAGACTACCCTCACAAAATTGTTCCGTTCGTTAAAATTACCTCGTATTGCATAAAATTTCGTAATATTTTTAGAGTCGCTCACTAATTTGCAGGTTAAGTTATGTTATTCTCACATTCTTCATTATTATTTTACATAATTTGCATGACTTGCGCGAGAAGTTCAGTGGAGCCTCACCCTAACATTAGTTCTTATACCTATCATAGCATAATTTGATGTTACATATTTGTTCTTTTTGTCTGTGTTTTAAATTGTTTTATTTTTTGTGATCTTCTTTCTCATTTTTAATGTGACTTTCTTTTCTGTAATGTAATGTGTTCGACTCTTGTAAAACTTTTAAATTTGAAAAAAATTTAAAATAATGTAAAATTCTCACCTTAAGTGAACTTTATGTGTTCTTTGTTGAGAAAAAAATAAATGTCTTTAAACCTACTTAAAACACAATACTAACGTTGATACGAACTAAGAACTACGAACTACTAAGAACGAACTGTCACTAGGCGAATATTGCTTCATTTCCCTGTGCTACCTCCCTTACATTAAACGCCCAACTCAAAATAATCACCCCACTCAAAAATAATAAGTCCACCAATCCCAGTCGTCGTGAAAACGATATTGTACCATGTTTGGTATTTTTAGTGTTGCCACTATATTACTTAATAACTCCGAACATTTCAGAGCTATTAGTGTTGTCAGCCAACTATCTATAGTCTAAGAGGTGGCAACTAGTCACGGCCGAAGCCTAGCAACATCAGTCCAGACTAAGACAAATTAGAAAATAAAAATAATTTTATTAATAAATTTCCTATCTTGGATCAAACCCAATGCCTTTGCTAGTAAAACATAGAATGATTCAAGAGGAAGGTTTTATGTTTTGTACATACACGTCTTAGACATAATTCTTATGTCGTGATCATTTAAACAGTAATTGACATTAAACATAGTGAAAATTAATTGTCATATAAGCGTTTTACAACCGACATTATATACATAAATAGATCAGGCCTTATTCCCATAGGGGTAGTCAGAAACCTCATCCTTCCACTTACCCCGATCCTTGCATATCTCTTTCGCTTCTTTCATTCTAATTAGCTTTTCATAAAAGTTTAGAGTACTCTTGATCTGGCCCTTATTTAAAATGTCCTGGATTTGGTCCAGGAACGTTCGCCTTGGTCTTTCCCTTCCAACTTTCCCATTCACTCTTGACTAATATATAATTTTAGTCATTTTGTACCACAACGTTTCTTTTATATTACAACCGAAATTAATTAGAGAAAATTTGTGTTTTTTTCATAAAGAAAAAATCCTGACGTTAACGTTACGAATTCGACTTAATGTTTCTAAAGACACTGTTCAAATAAAAATGGATAAACATGTTATTTATTGAAAGCATTTATGTGACGTTCAAAATAAAGATACGTGTACGGAGAGACTCGTTAAAAAGACGCAAATGTCTGGTCACTATAAATCAATGTGAGCGCTTTGAAAATAAGAAAAAAGGCGAACCACAGTGCAGTTCCGCTCCGCAGTTTCTATCTATGGAGCCAGTGGTTACCCGTTTAGATTTACGCGAAGAATATCCTGGTATCTCCTGACCTATCTGAGGTTGCACGAAAACAACTAAAATACCACGGGAAATATATTTTTGTTGAGAAAATCCAACGGAGGTAACTCACTGGTTATCTTTTTCGGTTTATTTGTGTGTATTTCTTTTAAAATTTCTATTTCGTCGTGATAAATTTATGTTTTCGTGTCACAATCACGCCAAGGGCTTATTATATGTGGCAACATTATTCTTTTTTTTTACTTTCAGTTACTTTTACATTACTTAATGTAGAAACAATTATCATAGAAATACACCAACTCACATTAACTTGCACTATACTCGTAATTACTTCACTATTTTAATTAATACAATTTAGCAAAACTTCTCTTAAAACAACTACTTCACGAGGCCCAGCTCGGAAGACTAATTCATACAGTTATTCCGCTTGTTAAAATTACCTCGCATTGCATAAAATTTCTTAATATTACACCATGATTTTTGGTATTTTTAAGTGTTGTCACAATATTACTCAATAACTCCCAAAACTGCAGAGCTATCAATAGAGTGACCCAACAGTCTATAATCTAACACAATGATATTTTTTGTAGCAGCATTATTCTTTTTTCTATTATATTCATCAATTAAATAATGACCTCTATAATATATTGTGAAACGGTTGTCACGCGCTAAGCTTTATTATTTTTAAGTATTGACCATTTATGAAAAAATTGTCGCGAGTTAACTACAATATGGGCGTTATAAAATAGTACACATATATGGGGGTCGTCGTCGTCGCTTCAACCGATGGACGTCCACTGCTGGACATAGGTCTCACGTAATGACGTCCACAAGGCCCGATCTTGCGCCGCCTGGCTCCAGCGGCTACCGGCGACCCTCTTTATGTCGTCGGTCCACCTTGTGGGGGGTCTCCCTACACTGCGCCGTCCGGTGCGGGGTCGCCACTCCAGCACCTTTGGCCCCCAACGTCCATCGGTCCTTCGGACTATGTGCCCCGCCCATTGCCACTTCAGGTTCGCGATTCGCAGGACTATGTCGGTGACTCTGGTTCTACTACGGATCTCTTCATTTCTGATTCGATCACGTAGAGAAACTCCGAGCATAGCCCTCTCCATCGCACGCTGAGTGACTCTGAGCTTCCGCATGAGGCCCATAGTCAGCGACCATGTCTCAGAACCGTAGGTCATCACTGGCAACACGCACTGATATAATTTATGATATAAATATATGGGGGTAGTACGAGATAATTGGCCTAGTGGTTAGCATGTTCGACTACAGACATGAGATCTTGGGTTCGAGTCCCGGGTCAGGCCAATTCAAAAATCAATATTGAGTTTTCTATTAAGACTTTCTCAATATTTGCCTGAAGTTGGGAAGTCGGCGGTGTGATCCACCCCCGTGCCTCGGAGAGCACGTTAAGCCGTCGGCCCTGCGCCTGACCTCTCTCCGGTCGTGTCGGATTCCCGTCAAATCGGACTGTGAGAGTGAAGGAATACAGAGTGCACTTGTGTACTATGCCTGCCAAGCCGCAGTGGAGCAGCGTGGTGGGTCTATGCTCTAAAAACCCTCGCTCCTCGGAGTGAGGAGGCCTATGTCCAGCAGTGGGACGTTAATGGGCTGCTACTTTCTTACTGACTTACTACGAGATAATTTATTGAGAATGTCGGTAGATAGATTAAAAATAAAAGGAGAATTCCATAAGAGTAAAATTTAGCAAAGTAAAAAATAAGTAGCAGCCCATTAACGTCTCCCTGCTGGGCACAGGACTCCTCACTCATATGAAAGAGGGTTTGAGAGCATAGACTCACCACGCTGCTCCACTGCGGATTGGCAGGCACTATGCCTGATTTCAAGTCCCCGGATTGCACCAAATCGAAAACCATTACTGAATTTTTTATTAGTAAGTAGCAGCCCATTAACGTCCCACTGCTGGGTACAGGCCTCCTCACTCCGAGGAGTGAGGGTTTTTAGAGCATAGACCCACAACGCTGCTCCTTTGCAGATTGACAGGCATAGTACACAAGTGTACTTTCTCTTCCTTCACTCTCATAGTCAGACGTGACGGCAATCCGACACGACCGGAAACTCAGGCGCAGGACCGATGGCTTAACGTGCTCTCCGAGGCACGGGGGTGGATCACACCGCCAAATATTTTTCAACTTCGGGAAAATATTGAGAAAATCCTAATAGAAAACTCAATATTTATTTTGAACTGTCCCAACCTGGGACTCAAACCCAGGACCTCATGTCATGTTTGACTACACGAATATGCTAAGACCAATGAGGCAGTTGAGAGAGAAAAAATAAATTTAATTTAATTATTACTTATTATTTTAAGCCCTCTAGCACGTCATTAATTTTTGACGTGATAACGTCTTGTAAATTGATGGTTGCACGTACGAAAAACCATCACTAATTGTCACGTTCACGAACCGAGCGTGCAAGTGAGAGCGCGGAACAGGCGATAGAGAGGCGCGATCGGTCTTATTTGATTGTTTATTAACACCAATTTATGTATGAATGTATATAGTGTATTTATTATTATCGCCTGCCTTTACACTTTAAGTCTCCTTCCTTAAAGATGTCTGGAAGATATCTCTTTAAAAGAAACGCCTTTTGTCCGTCACAAGTTTACAAAGTTTAAGTCTCATTTTTAAATAATTACGTACACCGGGTCGACACACGATTTTTTTAATATTTTAATAATGAGTTTTGTGTAAAGTGTCTATGATACAAACAAACTTATATGACGATATTATTCTATAATGATTATTCCACATATTCACTACTGTACTTCAATTTTATATACGCAGGTTTACAACCAGTCGTTAGATTAAAAATGCCTGTTCGAGCCTCACGTGAAATTACTGAAAAGGGTTTGATCTTTTCGAAAGAATGTGAAAAATTTTTAATCCCATTACGTTCAAGTCAACGAAGTCAGGTTAATGGGTATTGAAGACGCATCTGTAGAACATCAATATCATATAGTACTTTACATTGATTTTTATTTATAGACAAAAAAATGTAAAATAATATGACTTTTTTATTGTGTACAAGGTAGCGCCTGATTGTGATCTTATCTGATGATATAGATGACCTTAATTGAAATTGAATTGAATAAATTGACCTTGAATTAAAAAAGAACTTAAGGATCCCTGCTAGGGAAGGAAGGAATGAAAATATCAATGTCATATCGTTACTTATTTGAAATATTAAATTAAATTAAGGCAAACAATGAAGCAGGTTTGGGCGTCTTCGCTGATACATTAGAACAGGTCCGGAATTCGATTCCCAACATCGCAAACTTAAGAAATTATACTAGTTTGTCCAGGGAGGTGGTAGGAGGCTTCGTCGGTGGCTTGTTACTTCTGAAAGTGTACGCTCTATGAACTGTCATGCAATGGCAATAAAGATGTACAATAAATTGCCACAACCAAAAAAAAAAGACATAAAAACTATAAATCTCTTTAAAATAATATTAAGTTACACAGGCCTTTTGCAACATAGACGAATTTTAAATCCGACGAAACCGATGCTTTTTAAATAGTGAACAGTCTCAAAATAATTGTAAATTAAAAAGTAAGTAGCACTTCATTAACGTCCCACTACTGGGCACAGGCCTCCTCACTCCGAGGAGCGAGGGTTTTTAGAGCAGGCATAGTACGCAAGTGCACTCTCTATTCCTTCACTCTCATAGTCCGATGTGACGGAAATCCGACACGACCGGAGAGAGATCTGGCGCAGGACCGACGGCTTAACGTGCTCTCCGAGGCTCGGGGGTGGATCACACCGCCAACTTCGGGCAAATATTGAGAAAATCATAATAGAAAACTCAATATCCATTTTGAATTGGCCCGACCCGGGACTCGAACCCAGGGCCTCATGTCTTTAGTCGAACATACCAACCAGGAGACCAATGAGGCAGTCATTGTAAATGATATAATACTTTATTACGGAAAATTTTATTGCATATAACTTGAAAATTTTAATATTATATATAGCCATTTGTTGCAAACAAAAAGTGTAACATCCTATTTATCACACACCATTGAAATATTTGTACGTATGTTTCTTATTTGTAAATCAATTTGCCAAAATTAATGAAAATGCTACCCTATAAACGCAGATGAATTTGCGGGTTCAGTAAGTATTATATACAGCTATCATTCCGAAAAAGTAACTAAAATTTATTATATCAATTCCCCGATGGATCTGTTTTTTAACGTATTGTTTAAAACTTACAGAGAACAATACCGACAAGTGGTTTCCAGTTGGACCGGAATATTTGAACATTACAAAACGACAATGTACATGTTAGTCAACGTTACACTGCACATGCGGCAGCTGTTTTAAAAACCATATTTGTTTTGTTTCCCACTCCCGACTCGCAGTCCTTGCCACAATCCGGAGTCCGAGTCAATTAACAACTCTATTTACCAACATTTTAGTTTAGCTCCATCCAAAAAAAAATAAACCGTTTCAAACCGACTGTAACACTCTTTTAATGTTGGTAATTTCACACACCAGAGTGTTGATTTTATTTATCTTTTTACAAGGTTTTAGGAGAAAGGTTTTAGGAATATACTTTTTGCCGAGTAGAGGTCAGCTAAGAACGGATTCTACAAAATTCCACCAGCAAGGGAGGTCGAAAGGGGGTTGACTATATTGACTCACCACGATAGTAATACAAAGCAAATAGCCCATTAAAATATTTATACTTATGTGTCTTATTTGTAAAACAATTTGTATCTATTGACTCATAACGATATCTCTGGAACCATAAGGCGTAGAAACTTGAAATTTGTTAGGAATATACTTTTTGCCGAAAATGAAGACAATCGCTTCCGAAAATGAAGACAGATTATAGTAGGTACTAATTTCTATTTTATTATCGCATCATATAATAAATATTAATTTTAAGGGATACAAATACCAACTCTCAAAGACTTTTCCGTTCCGCTCACTAATTTGTATTGTAAGTAATAATATTCAGATTCTTCATTATTACATTACATACTTTTAATGACTTAAAACACAATATTAACGTTGATATAAACTGAGACCTGTCACTAGGCGAATATTCCTTCATTCATCTTTCTTATATCCCGTTGTAAAACTCCCCACTCAAAAAATAATAATTCCACCAATCACAGTCGTCGTAAAAACGACGACTAAACAGAAGTTTTGATTAAATTTGAGAATTTCCGGAATAGCGTTATACCGGATGTAG
Organism: Elymnias hypermnestra; assembly: GCA_015832385.1. Classification (NCBI taxonomy): domain Eukaryota; kingdom Metazoa; phylum Arthropoda; class Insecta; order Lepidoptera; family Nymphalidae; genus Elymnias; species Elymnias hypermnestra. Next base: position 703,538 of record JACTOM010000073.1, read on the forward strand.
CACATTTAAAAGTTTTATTGATATAATTACAAATACCTCAGCACAATAAACAAATATAGCAATTTAATAGCAATCCAACAAATAAAATAATTATGATCGCCAACATTACAAATGAAGAATTATACATATTATTACAAAACAATCATACAATACAGATACAAAAACGACCCTGATTAAAACACAAATTATAAAACATTTTATTAGCATTATTTACGCTCCATCATTTTAGTACAGCAAAATGTAACGAAAGTTTCTTAAAAGATATAGTACTTTACTAAAAAAAATCCAAAAATGAAACACAAACAGCTGTCGCTAGGGTCAATCCTTACACCCGTGCGTGCGTTGACCCGAGTGTAAATTTGTGTTTTAATTATATTCTACTAGTCAAGCTTTTTAATTTATTACATATATTAAGGTTGTTTCTATAATTCTGTAACAGCAGCTTTCTTGGATTTAAAATGATACAGAATTTTATACAAGGTGTTAGGAGACCGCTCTGAAAACTCAGACGGATGACTACTCATGACACCTTTGATGGGGAGATGGAAAAAAATCGATCCTGATGAAAAAGTACATTTTTAAAAAGTTTTTTTTTACCATTATTTACGCTCCATCGCATTAATACAGCGAAATGTAACGAAAGTTTCATGAAATATAACAGTACTTTACATAAAAAGGTGGCGTGGCGGATTTTTGCGCTTTCGCTCATTTTAGTCGTTTCTTTTAGTCGTTGACCCGAGCTTCAGCCGATTGCGTTTCATGTTGGTTTTTTTATATCACCAAATAACAGATTAATCTGTTAGATGGTGTTAGCAATTATTAATTTATTGGGAGATGAATTGTTAAAGCGGAAGTGGTACAATTATTAGTTTACTGCAATTATTGTTTAAAAGGAAGCGGAAGCGCTCTTTCGTTCTCTTTCGTATATCTTTACCGATGTTTCGCCCCACGGGGAAGCGATATAAAAACTGTTAAAGATACACAAGGCAGTTCAGTTATGTTTTTTAATAGTAAGTGTTGAAATTCGTCAAGTGATAAATAATTAAAGTGTTGTAAAGAATAAATATACTGTTCTGGAGTAATGTAGTGTATAATATATTATGTTAAATATTTGTGGACTTTTAATAAATAGTTTGGAAGAAATTATATTTACTTAAAACCACTTCGGAAGATAGAGCTTTTGATAGGAAGAGGTCAAATTTCAATTGCTAAGTAAAAAAAGTTGGGCGTCTGTCACGTTTAATTATATGTATATATAACTTTAATTATATGTTATAAGACAACATTAAAGTATAATACACAATGGATTTAAGCCGATCATGCTTCTCTATCACACGTTCCGCGGTCTCGCTTTTAGTCTTGGCTCAGGCGGAACGTGACAATGAGTAATGCTTTTTAGTGTTTAGTGTAACTAGCGTTCATCTATGTATAAGACGTTATCACGTGAAAAGATATTAATTATTTGCATTTTTATCAAAAATATACGTAATAAGATAATGTAAAATGTTGAAATTACGAGGCAAACGGCAGTACTTGTTGCGACATTCATTCGGCCGATGTTATCTGCATAATGCGGTCGTCACTGCGAGCGTACTTCACGTCATTATTATGGATTTACATTTTAACCGCCATCGTGTTGCTTGTTCGCTCCAAATTAATTTACTCGGCAATCGATAGTCGTTGACTTCATGCGGACAATTCTGTAAATTGATTTATTCCTTGCCATAATTAATTACGATTCAATATATAGCATTATTCTTAATAAACAATGATATAATACGGTGTATTTTTTCGATGGCATTTGTATTAATAACAACCATCTTTGTTTTAGGCAGCTAAGTAATATTTTCCTAAATAAATTTACTCGACAGAGGAGAGTTCTTGACTTCATGCGGACAATTCTATAAATTGAATATTTCCTTTCCATAATTAATTACGCTTCGATTATATAATTTTTACATGAAATCTGTATTATAGCTGTTTTCTTTGTTTTAGATAGCATAGTTATACTATTTTGTATTTCTCCAAATTAATTTACTCGATAAACGAAAGTCGTTGACTTCATGCGGACAATTCTGTAAATTGATTTATTCCATGCCATAATTAATTACGCTTCGATTATATAATTAGGCTGATTTTTGCATGAAATTTGTATTAATAACTGTCAATATTGATTTAATAAGCATAGTAATACCATGTTATATTTTCTCAAATTAATTTACTCGATAAACGAAAGTCATTGACTTCGTGCTGACTATTCTATAAATTTATTTGTTCCCTGCCATAATTAATTACGCTTTAATTTATAACATTATTCTTAATAAATAATGATACAGTTCGGTTTATTTTTTGGATGGCATTTCTATCAATGTCTTCTTTGTTTTAGGTTGCGTAGTAATATTATGTTGTATTTTCCTAAATAAATTTACTCGACAAACGAAAGTCGTTGACTTCATGCTGCCAATTCTGTAAATTGAATTATTCCTTGCCATAATTAATTACGCTTCAATATACAGAGAGCCCCTTTAATTACTAATAAGTTAGTTGTAATAGTTTATTGCAACTATCACTTAATGGTTCAGGAAAATAAAATACTTCCTGATTTATTCTTATACCGACGTTTACTTGCTTGTTGAAATCTTAGAACTATTCGAAGCACGGCTGGCAAACGTTAACTTCTTAGCAAGTAAGCGCGTTGTGGGCGTGTCTTTATCAACAATTTGTTATTATTCTTTAAATAGTATATCTGCCTTTGTTTCTATGTATATTATCTCTCCAAATTTTATAGAAATCAAATTGGATTCTGATACAAATAAAACTTTATAAAAAATAGTTAGCAAAAACTAACTATTGAATGAACAAAGTCAAATTTGGCAAAAGAAGCGGACATATTCATTGTTAATAAACAAAGATTATTCTTTAAACTTGATTAGTTTGTCATTTTGCACACTTTTGATGAGGTATAAATTATCTTTTACTAGGATTTAGGAGACACATCGGAGGCTCTACACGACACGTCGCGATTTCAGCTCGTGTAAATCGTTGTACACAGTTCGTTAGGTATTCAAACAATGACTTCATTAGCTCGGTAATAGCCTACAGCCACATTACAATAGTCCTATCATCGTATACTGTTTGCAATTACGACACATATTATAAGATATATTCTTCTATTCTATCCTCCCAACAGTTTTTGTCACACTATTTTCTGATAATTGGGATGCAATGTTTCTTTTGTATCGTGTTATTGAAGAGGCGATTGGTCAGTTTGTAAATCTGTTATCGTAGTATATATAAATTTCTTTTGTTTCAAATCAAATCAAATCAAATCAAAATATTCTTTATTCAAGTAGGCTCAAAAAGCACTTTTGAATCGTCAGTAGTCTGTCCGTTGGTAACAAATCTACCACCGGTTCGGAAAGTTGATTCCGCTGAGAAGAAGCCGGCAAGAAACTCAACGGTTACTCCTTTTAACATAGCTTTTTTGTAGGTTACAATGTGTTTAGCTTTCATATGCAACTGGAATCATGTCCAAACATCTTTGTCGCTTAAATAATCTTCCACATTATAATATGCCTTTTTTATTAGGACATTTTTAACATACTTCTTAAAACTATGTGGAGGCAAACCCAGAAGTGATTCAGGTATCTTATTAAATATGCGTATGCTCAACCCGACAAATGACTTCTGAACCTTTTTCACTCTAAAATATGGCATTACAAGTTTGTGTTTATTTCTTGTATTAAAATTGTGTGTTTCGCTCCTTTTGCTGTATAAATGAATATTATCACGGATGTATAAAATTTTATTTAATATATATTGCGACGGTACTGTGAGAATAGATATTTCTCTGAATTTTTCTCGTAATGAAACGCGAGATCCCAGTTGATATATGGCACGTATTGCTCTTTTTTGCAAAATGAAGATAGTTTCAATGTCCGCCGCCTTACCCCATAACAGTATGCCGTAACACATAATGCTATGAAAATACATAGTGTAAAAACTTACTCCAAATAATGAATCTTATTAACAACAAGATATATTTCGCCGTTGTAAACCAAGTAACTGTATCTCGGCAACAGATTTTTTTAGCTGGGGAATGCTTCAAGCACGCCGGATGATGTATAAACTTACACCCGGGAGTGTGGGATACCTACTAAATCCCAGCGGAACTATCTTTATCTAAGTGTTGGGGTCCAGGTGTCCACTGATGCATTCAGCTCTTGAGCCCCGGATAAATCCGACTTAAGGGTTTAATTGTAGGAGAGCAGACGAGCAAAGTTGCGCCTCTCATCCTCCTGCGAAGAGAGGGAATAGCGTCTGCCATAAGCTCCCTTTGCCTTCTTAGTGCCTCTTTCTGCAGGATGCAATAGTTTACCAAATTTGTTTCCGTTTTCATGAGAAAACCTTTTAATATTACAATCGATGCAATTTATTACTGCTTCTGTCTGGAAAATATTAAATTCTAGATACTTTTGTTTTAATTTTTATAGTGCACATTGCGGCTTCAACTGTATAAAAAAGATTCGATAGGTCAAAAGAAAATAAAAAGTTCTGTCTTTTGTGTGTTGTACACTTGATGGAAAAAATTGTGTGTTGTATACTCCGTCGAAAAAGTTGTATGTTATACATTCGATCGATAGAATTGTGTGTTGTATAATCGATCGATATTGCTGTGTATTGTACACTTGATGGAAAAAATTGTATGTTGTATACTCCCTCGCAAAAGTTGTATGTTATACACTCGATCGATAGAGTTGTGTGTTGTATAATCGATCGATATTGCTGTGTATTGTACACTTGATGGAAAAAATTGTATGTAGTAAACTCCGTCGCAAAAGTTGTATGTTATACATTCGATCGATAGAGTTGTGTGTTGTATAAGCGATCGAAAAAGTTGTATATTATACACTCGATCGATAGAGTTGTGCGTTATACACTCGGTCAAAAAGTTGTGTGTTGTATACTCTATCGAAAAAGTTGTATGTTACAAACTCGATCGATAGAGTAATGCGTTGTACACTCGATCGAAAAAGATGTGTGTTGTATACTCGATAGATATTGGTGTGTTGTACACTCGATGGAAAAAATTGTGTTTTGTATACTCCATCGAAAAAGTTGTATGTTATACACTCGACAGATAGAGTAGTGTGTCCGAATGCCTACCTGTTAAAATCTCATCGTTTTGTGGCTGCAACCAAAACTTAAACAAACACGAGTTCCTGAATTAAAAACTTCTTTGAACGCTCTGTGTTCTTTACATTGTAAATAGTGAATGAGACTGAACCGTTACGCTCGGTTACGTAACGCTCGTTCGGGTGTATACTTCTTTAGGTGCGTCTTCTAATTTCTATTTTTATCCCTTTATTATTTTTTGGCGTTGTTTACACTATTTCTAATTAATTGGATATTGATTTAATTGTATTTATTTTGTTGTTGAAGACCAAATTGTCTTCTTCTCTCAAGAAAATCTTGGATCTTTTTAGTAAAGACGACTCCATGGACGTTTTCCTTTCACTGTATATAGAGTACAATAAAATGGAGTAGTAATTTAAAAAATTAGATACATTTTGTTAACTGTTACATTGAATGACGCATGTTTTAAAAGGATATGATATCCAGTTTAATATGTTTAAGTAGCGGTCTATGTAACCAGTGATCGCGGAGTCACGATACTTTGCGTGTAGTCCTGCCAATACGGCATTGTAGCCGGTTCATAATTAGCCGTTGAAATTGCGACTACCCGGTATTTTAGTGTAGTTTCGTGCGAAAAAATTATAGTACTATTATTTTAAAATGGTTTTGTGTTATTGTATTACGTTTGTGAGATTGCTATGGCTTAATTAGAGTGTCGATAGCTCAATATGTGTCGACCAAAACACTATTTCCATTCACAGGTTTTTGATGTTTTTATTTCAAATAATCCTGGCTAGTAATATCCTGGTTAGGTGGGTGATTAGGAATGCACTAATACAAGGTGTTTAGAGACAGCTTCCGAAAACGAAGACAGATAATAGTGTTCGTGTTACCTTTGGCGATGAGACGGAAAAAAATCGATCCTAATGAATGAATTTATAGTATTTTTAAAACGCTCGGGTCAACGAACACACGGGTGCAGGGCGGAGGTTTATCGCACTTTTTTGATTATGTTTTTTAGTGTTGATTTTTTTTTAGTAAATTAATATGTTTTTTTTATGAAACCTATGTTTTATTTACCTGTACCAACACGATGCAGCGTAAATAATGCTAATAAAAGTTTTAAAAATAAGATTTTTTTAAATATCAGGATCCGTCCCATCATCAAAGGTGTCATTAGTACTATCATCTATCTTCGTTTTCGGTCGCTCTCCTAACACCTTTTATAATAATTGATTATTCTTTAGGACTTTTACTAGCTGATCTAGACACCTTAATAAAAGATAACAAATGTGATCTCTATAAAAAAGGTAATACAGAGTCAACCTTAAAAGATAGACTTATGCTTTCTGGGACGTTTTTGTAGAACTGTTTTACAGGAACAATTCCGTCATACATAATTTTTCTGTAGCTTCAATTGTTTATAAATCGCAAACAACGAAAGCTCTTCCAATTTTTTTCATATTTTTGCAACATTTTTCTATGTTGTTTCGTTCCTATTGGAAATAACGTACTGATATATAACCTAGAACCTTCCTTAATGATTAGGTTATGCAACACTAAACCAATTTATTATTCGAACCAGTGGTTTCTGAGATAAACCTCCACATACAAACCTCTAATTTTGAAATAAAAGCTTGTAACTTTCTGTTAAAATATAGGTCGTTTATACATTTATCATCGATATTACAACAACTAGTAACAAATACTCATTTTATTATATTTATTATCGATATTATATGAGAAGTAATAAAAAAATTAAGGTAATTTGTACATTATCGGTTTGAGTGTCCGTGTTTTTTCTAACGCAGTAATCTGTCCGCGCTTGGTTAACGGAAATAACAGTAGATTGTCCCGTCCCCGCACGATTGCCCCGCGGGTGGAATGACGCTTGGGACTTAAATGTTCATGAAATACTACCAAATGTTATGATTTTTATGTTTGATAATAGTCAAACTATACAATTTTATGTTTTGTTTATTTTATTCAGGTTCTGGTGTAGCGTCATGTCGCGCTAAACTTTGAGATAGTGTAAAAAGTACGTCTTATATTTATAGGCTCATATCTTATAAATTAAAACGCACATCAAGGGTTTTCATTATTATTCATCACTTATATAATCAAAAACACAAACACACTAATAAACACTGACAGTTAACAAAATATCACATAAATCTTAACGAACTTCGACGCGACACACGCACCGTTATTAACGGTCAGTTTGTAACTGATTTATTTTTGTTTTTCTATTGTCTGGTCTTATCTCTAAGCGTATTGTGTTACGGCAGTTACCAAGAAGCAAAATAGATAGTACACATTATGACTTAAAAAAAAGAGAAGTTTATACTACCGATTGCCCGTATTGAATCAGTACTATTTTATCATGTCGATGACACGGGCAATATGCAGATGGCATTGTACAAATAATTAAATTTTAATATAAATTTATACAATATTAAAAAAAAAGGTTTTACTTTTTTATTGTAATGTATTTGAACTTGATTGGATAAATCAAATCAAATCAAAAATATCTTTATTCAAGGAGGCATATTACAGCACTTTTGAATCGTCAAATTATATTTTTTTCCACACTCTGATTCTAATAATACATCTGATGATGGTACTTAAGAATGACTTAAAATCTAAAGTAACGAGGGTTCTATCGCGCCCTGATCCGAGAAGAACCCACAACAAACTCATATACAGATAAAAAAAGTATTTTATTAACGATCGAAAATTTCAGCAATATATGTTTAAAAGGAGTGTGAACTAAAAGTTTGGAGTTGAAAAATACATAGTATAAGCTCTAGAGATAAGTTTCCGTGTAAATAACAAAAGCCACTAACAATATTTCCTTTTCCAGATCACATACGAGAGTTTTCATGCGGCAACCTTTTTTATCGCACACTGTATTTAAATGAAGAAAGAAATACGCTTTACGTCGGTGCTATGTAAGTATTTACATTACTATAATGTTTAAAATGTTAATTAATAAAATAAAAGTACGTGTGAACAAAGTACACATGTCAAAAGTGAAACTTCTTTGACAAACTAACTTTTAAGTCTTATTTATATTTATATAAATCTAAAACTTTAGATTTCAGAGACTTACAGGAAGGGAAAAAGAAAGATATGTTAAGAATTTAAGTTAAGTTAAGATGAAAAATGTAGAAAATGAATGCTAACAATTTATTGAAAACTCAAATGACGTATTGTAAATAAAAATTATTAATAAAATTTTTGTTTCTGAATTAAAAATTTTCAAAAGAGAATTTATGAAATATTTTGTGAAAATTAGAATGTTAAACGACGAGTGGCGAATTAAAATACCACATGTTATTTGTAAGTATTAAAAGTACCTAACCTTCAAACTAATTAGCTTTACAAAAACGCTGCACATGTTCGTGACGCCAAACACAAAAAATTGCCCTCGTGCGCTTAAAGAAGTTTCACTTCAATAATTAATTAAAAAACAAAATACTATTCTAAAATCTGATGGAAAATGAGCGCTCTGTGTCAGCGTTTCGATTTACGGCAGAGCTATTTTAGGAAATTGTATATGGTAATTGGTCTAGTCTGGAATAGCGGGAGGCTTCGGTCGTGGCATAACCTAGCAAAGACGTGCCTCCAAGCAAAAAAATTAGTACGATTCTGTGTAGAAACTATTAAAAGCAAATTACCTCTTAGAACATTAGTGCGTTTCCATCTTATATTGTCATCACCATTAGATTCAACGGATCGGAAAACATAAAAATCGTGCTTAATTTGAAATAACAAACATTTTTATATTATTGAAACCGCAAATTTTCGTCATGTTTCGTTTTTTAAAATTGTTTTGAAATTTAAAGGATGTAAAGGTTAAATGTATAGGATACGAATGAATGAATTACTCATCAAATATTTACTCTACGCTGATGATCAAATAATACTTGCATCATCTGCTAATGAGCTACAGGAGATGGTAAATATTATGAACGAAGCTTTGAAAAGGAAAGGAATGAAAGTGAATGTAAACAAAACAAAAGTTATGCTTTCTGAAAGAGATGAATCTATGATGAACGGCAATATTTTGATAGATGGTGAACAAGTGGAAGAGGTGAAAGAATTTGTATACTTGGGATCCAAAATTACAAAAGATGGAACATGTGAAAGTGATATTGAAAGGAGAGTGAATGCAGGAAATATGGTAATCGTACCCCTATGGCAATGAGGCGTGAAAATCATAACTATAAAATGCTGACGTAAATGGTATAAAGCTTTGTTACATTTAACGAGTTTACTAACTTCATAAATTAGGAATTTTGTGAGCTTAGTGATTCATAATTTAAATTAATTAATAGAAATGTTATAATTGATATTTTTGTTCACAGGGATCGAATATTTAAGCTAAACATGAGTGATATAAGTCAATCGCATTGTGAGGTTTGTATTCCTTATTTACTGCTAAAATAAAATGATATTAGCTATGTGTTTATTAAGATTACTAATATATTTATCTAGAAATTTAAATAAAACAGCCATTTTAGAGTATGTTGAAACAAAATTGACGTGATTCACGACGAAATTGTAGAGTTGATAGCATTTGAAATAATGCAATAAGTAATGTTTCTCTACGATATTTGTTTAAAAAATATATTGAATTTTACAGTATCTTGTTCAGTTCTTTTGTGTATGAAATTTTCTCCGGTATTTTTTTTATAATTAGTTAACAATTTCGAGACTCACTCTGTACAAAGAATTCCCTCTAAAGTAATTTACGAATTTAATACCAAATTATTATTTGTTAAGTAGCTCTAGTTTTTTTATAGTTAGTTTGCTATATTGGGAGTCTTTTAATCTAATAAAGATTACGTTGAGAGTTAGTTTATTAAACTTAATAGAAAATTCTTTAAGCCAACATTAAAGGTACTTTCGTTATCTCTGGATATTGTGACATATTGCTTTGACAATACCTGTTATTAGTCCACATTTATCCACTCAATTTGAAATACGTTTTTTTTAAACGTGTTAGTTGTTAAATTTTCAAATATCCATTGATTATTTAAATATATTGAAAGATGACGTAAAAGGTTTAAGGGTTCCGTTCATTTAATTAAATTCGTAATTCTTTTTCATCTTTGTTATTTTCTAGCAATGTAATGAACATCTGTCAACATGTCTTGTACTAGAAAGGCTAGCTGCTAGATGTAGCTTTAAGCTCGTCTTATCCACTCAGTTCAATAAAGTTTATAAATAAATAATGAGTTAATAAACTTTATATTAGATAGCCTAGGAATTTTGATATACTATATAGTAATATACTAAACAAACAACCTCATTAATGTAATAGAATATTCGTCTACAGATTTTGGGATGCCTAATTCGAATTCTGGTTCAGACGAAATCAAAATTGATATTGGCTTTTTATACATGTAATAGGCTACATTTTGAAATTCTAAGCGTAATATTAATATATAAATCGAAGAGATTTTCATTGGCATTAAAATTCGATGTTACTTGCATCAGAAATCATTCATAAAAGCTAGGGGGTGTTATACCAAATATATCTCTTTATATATTAATGGGTTACGTTTAAGAGGCAATTTGTGATGTTTAGTTATATTACAGAGAGATGCTCTGCTATTAGAAGCAAGCAACGTGGCACGATGTGTAAGCAAAGGCAAATCAGAGCCGTTTGAGTGCAGAAACCACATTCGAGTATTGCAGCCACTTGGCGACGGAGAACGATTGTATGTGTGCGGGACAAACGCTCACAGCCCCAAAGATTGGGTCGTATATGTAAGTATCTGCTTTAAACCAAAGTTAATTTAACCTAAGACAGTATATTTCCAGACTGCAGATACCTTGCCTCTCACTTTACCGTGCTATATCTCAAATCAGACTGATATAGTAACTTTAACAACAGAAATCGTTAATGCCTATTAAGGATCTACAAAAACACAGCAAAACTATGTTTTTCATAAAGATTTCTTCATCGTTTACTAAATGCTTTTTGTCTTGTACTTAATAAGGAGATTGTTCGTATGGAATTAAAACGTAAGAATTCAAGAAATCTTAACCACCATAGTAACTTCTCTAATGTAACCTCCTTAGTGCTTTAGACAATAATAAACTTTTTTAATGTAACCTTTTTGCGTTTGACATAATGGTCAGCGATTGACAAATACGCATATATCCTAGGGGTGTGCGAATAATTCGAACTTACAAATTATTCGTTCCGAATCGAATGTTAGTAATCGATTCGAAAAATCGACTAATTCAAAAGTTCCCGAAAAATTAGAATTTTTTTCGAATTATTCGTAAATTATTATTTTAAATTCAGGTTTTCTTATGTTCAATATTTAAATATAAATTTAATAGTCTATATACATTTTATTCAAACCTTAAATTATATTTACACGAACAAAACATTAATTAAAGTTTTTTTTATTTTAAAGAGAATGGGTTAACAGAAATTATATCGTAGCAAATACAGTATTCTAAAAAAGGCAACTTTTGAAAATTTGCAACAATTTTATTTAAAAAAAATTAATGCGATATTGAATCGGATGATACTGGCCTTCTGGAGCAGTAGAAAATAATCTTTCACTCTCGGGTGAAATTTTTTTTGGAATGTCTTGCCAATATTACTATCTAGATTTTTTATGTTACTGACAGAAATGGCCATATATTGAAAATTGTATTCGATGAGGTCTGTTGTCGAATGTTTCGATACGTGATTTAAACTATTTAAATAGAAATAAATGAAAATCCATAGATATTTCATTAATTCGCGAATTATTCCAAATTTTTCGAATTATCAGATTTTTTCGAATTATTCGATTTTGATTCGAACGATATTCGCACACCCCTAATATATACTCTACATGCTTATGTCTGTAGCGTGTTATTTTATTGATATAGTGTATTTTGTAATGCATAATTGAAAAAAAAAATTAGCATTGTGCATTCCTTCTCTATGCTTTTATCAGTGTGGAAAATTTTATTCTCTTTCATCTGCGTAATATATGTAAAAACGTCCGTGAAATTTTTGCTTTACGTATTAATGTATGGATAAAAAATACGTACACAGCATCAAGCCTTATTCCCATAGGGGTAGGCAAAGACCTCGTCCTTCCACTTGGCACGATCCTTGTATATCTCCTTCGCTTCTTCCATTCTCATTAAACCTTTCAAATAAGTTCGTCGGTTTAGAGTACTCTTGACCTGGCACTTATTTAAAATGTCCTGGATTTGGTTTAAAAACCTTCGCCTTGGTCTTCCCCTTCCAACTCTCAATCACTCTTGACTCACAAATCCTTTTTGTCAGTCTCCTTTCATTCATTCTCTTTACGTGCCCAAACTATCCAAGCATACCTTTCTCAATTTTAGTCACTACATCTTCTTTTATATCACAACGTTCTCTTATAACTACTACTCAGTGATAATACCACATTTATGTAATATATAAATCTCTGATAATCTTTTAAGATATCTATTTTAATGAAGTGCTTTCAAAGGCAGTTTTGATCAGTATTATATTATGAGTAGATAAAAAATTTACTGTGAATACTTCTACAATAAGGCTATGAATATTGTAGAGATCTGAATAAATTAATTGGATATGTTCAACACTCGGCTGTAGTACGGGTGGTCTACGTGAGATCCTCTGAACAACTTTTATAGCGTACCCCCATTGCGGTCAGTATAATAGCTCATGCTTATTCAACTGCGGTGAACTCTGTATTTAAAACACCGGTTGTTCGTGTATAGTCCATTTTATAGAGCTATATAATTAATCCAATAAAGTGGAGATCTCTGAAAACGCGATGAAGTTTTTAATTATTAATACCGCGTTTAATGGATTCTCAGATAATTTTAACATTGGACTACTTTAATGGTTCTTGAAATGTGTTCCGAAAACAGTTTTAACGATCATTTGCTTTTTAAGTCTTCTATAAAGTAATTAAATGTTTAACTCTGTTTAGGAATTAAGGTTTCATTTGTAATTTTTACCTTGAACTCAGTGATACCACATTTATGTAATACTAGCTGAACCCGCGACTTCGTCTGCGTGGAATGTTTTTTTTGGTAGCATTTTCATTAATTTAGGCAAATTGTTTTACAAATAATAAACATACCCGCACTGCCCTAAAATTTACTTGTGATAGATTGCGTCAAAAAAAATCTGACCAGTTTTTACATACCGTAAAAGACATAATTTGTAAATGTCAAGTTATTTTTTAAATGGGAAATTTTGAATTTTTTTAATTAACACCCCCGCAACCCCTCTTACAGATGGAATGTTGTAAAATCCTTTTTACCTAACCTCCACTTGGTACAAGGAATATTCCTACCAAATTTCGAGTCTCTACCCCTTATGGTTCCAGAGATAACGTGATTTCCATACTGTGGGCGTTAGTGGGTAATGTTGGTCCAATCAAACACTTTATTATTTAATCAGATTCTAATGTTCAATCCCTTAATGTTAGCGATATCAATTTACATTAGAAAAGGAGTAATACTGTGTTGTATAAAATGTAAAATGGTACCGTGTATTTAAATCTCTGATATTTTGTAAGGTATCCATTTTAATAAAATACTGTCAAATGCAGTAATGATCTATATGAAATATACAATATATATCATGTATTTAATTGAATAAGTAATGTGTATTATAAAAATAGCTTGTTAATTTTAATGTCTTTAGCTGTTCCTCGCGGTGTTACCTACGTTGTTCTTGATCCTTTAAAATTACGGGTTAATTTGTACAAAGTAATTGCGAAAGACGTTATTTTACTAAAGTATAATTCAATCATAAATAATTTTCAAGACCTCGTGTGTCAGTGAGCGATTTTTGTGTTCTAAAACTGTCTTCGCATCATCTGACATCGGTTAGATCATTTCAAAGATTATATCGGGTATAGATAGAAACAATTTCTATTTTATATACATCAATATATTAATTTTCTTCAATTTTCATAGATAAACAAATTGATTTATATTTCCTCCTGTCCAATTTGGATTTTTTTTGTTGATTCATTCACTCATTAAAGGCCCTTTAGAACTATTTGCGATTTCCTTAAAAGTCAGCTGTGATTTCTTTCTTTATGGCCATAAAATACGGATTTCCTCATTTCCCAAATAGCAGTGAGAATACGGGTATATATAGAAAGCAACGTAATTATTTTTAAAAATCCTGATGGCATAGAAGGGAAATATTTGCGCTACCTGTTAAGTATGTAAGTCTTAAGGGTTTTTGTTATAATTATGCCCAAATTCAGTTCAACAAGCTCCTCTAAACTTTGTGCGCTCAAAGTACATTTAGGTGCCAGTTAAGGGGATTGTTTATATAGACAAAAGCTCCCATAACTATCTGATACTTTAGAGAATGTTGGTGAAATCCGGATAATTCCACTTTAATCTGAAAAACTTACGACATATATCTTAACTAATTTTATAGACAGGAAATATTTGTGTTTTTGAATGTTATGTTTGTAAAGTTTTTACAAAACTAATGGACCGATTTCACAATACTTTCTCAAAAAAAGAGAGATCGCTAATAAAATGCATTAATGTAACCCAAGATGTTAAAGAAAAAATCTGTTACCGCTGCGAAAACTATTGAAGATAGAACAAAAATGTGTTCTACAATATATAAGGTATTAATATCTATAAAAAGTTCGCGACATCGTATGTCCAACTACTGTAGTTATGCCACTATAACTAATTTTTGCATTTTTGTGCACTGGACCGATTTCAACATTTTTTCCACCATTAAAAAGTTGCATTTTCACTGGGCGATATAGGTTTTATTACTTTCTCAAAAAAAAAAAAAAGACATCCCTAATAAAAATGCATTAATGTAACCCAAGGTGTGAAACAAAAAATATTATCGTGTGTGCTGTGGAAACTAAAGATGAGAACAAAAAAATGGTCTACAATATTAATATCTGTAAAATACTTTTTAAATTATTAAAACAAGACATTCCATCCAAAAGATATGTCAATCTAAGTAAATAAGTGCGATTTGTAGGCTTTCCATTGCTACGAGATCGGTATCTGTGTGCGAAACCGCTAGTTGTTCATAAGATGAATTTAAAATTAAGCTAGACTGACTTTTTTGTAGCTAAACCTTACACATCTTCCCCGGCATGAATATGTGCCAGGGGTGGGACTTGGGGTGGCCAAATGCCCTTATGACCCAGCGGATAATAGCACAGCTGTTTGGGTTACGCGGGGAAACCCCGGCGGCTTGCCAGCACTCTATGCGGGAACTAATGCGGAGTTCACGAAAGCGGACCCGGTCATTTTCCGCAATGACCTATTCGATTTCCGCACGGGTCAAAAGAGGTTCAACTTCAAACGGACGCTGAAGTACGACTCCAAATGGCTGGACAGTGAGTATTAAGTCATTAAAATGATTGCCGTTTTCATAGACATACAGAGAAATAAGATTTCTAATTGATTGGATACGTATGATCAATATTTCCAATCTTACACCGTACGTAAATTAACGCTTTGAAGGGAAACTTTTTTTTCAATTATCATAATTCTTTCGTCTATCTATCGGATGTTGTATTACATACAACTACGGAATAGGGGTATCCTGTTGTTAACCGTAAGCGTATTTACTTTTAAACGCAAGGTATTTTGGTAGCCTTTTTTTCACATCGCTCTTTTTAGTCAAGTAAGCTCAAAAAGCACTTTTGAACACTCAGACAGTCCGTTGGTAACAAATTTACCACCGACTCGGAAATTTGAATACTTTAAGAAGAAACCGACAAGAAACTCAGCGGTTACTCTTTTATAGATAGTTTTGTAATATTTTACTTCTGTGTGCAATGGAATCAAGCCCAAACGTTTTTATCGCTTAAAAAGTCTTCAACATTATAATATCCCTTTTATAAAAGTATGTTTTCGACATATTACTTTTTGAAAATGGCTTTGCACAACCCGAAAAATGATTTCTCCACCTTCTTCACTCTAAAATATGGAATTACGAGTTTGTTTTTATTTCTTGAATTAAAATTCGGCATTTCAATGTTTAAATAAAAATTAAAGTAATTCAACTGACTCTGTATTATGTGTAATGTGAGCTATCTGCTTATGAAAGTTACGTCATAATCGGTCAGGCCCTTTCCGAAATTAACGGGAACATATACAGAATTAAAAATATATACATTTCTTGATATATCCCGGTGCTTGATAAGATTTAGAAGATTTTTTTTTTTGCATTGCATTGTTTATTTATTTGTTTAGATGAAAAAATATTATTAAAATATACATAGGAGTAGGAATGAAGTATATTTTTGATAGATTTATTTGATTTCTGTGTGTTATTTTATATCAATTCCCTTTCAGAAACCAATTTCGTTGGGTCATTCGACGTTGGAGAATATGTCTTGTTTTTTTTTCGTGAAACAGCAGTTGAGTTTATGAACTGTGGGAAGGCTGTATATTCTCGTGTAGCCAGAGTATGCAAACAAGACACTGGCGGGAAACACATCCTGAGCCAAAATTGGGCTACTTACTTAAAAGCCAGGCTTAACTGTAGCATACCGGGAGAGTTCCCCTTCTATTTCGACGAAATACGTAAGTATTAAATGCACTTGCATAATTAATTTGAATACCTAACCGATCAACGTTTATTATTAAGAATTTTTTTATGTACACTTTATTCCAGACGCCAATGCTTTTTAAATCTCTTATATCTTCAAATATATCCATTTTAATGCAATGCTGTTAAAAGCAATTTTGATCTACATGAAATATATAACGTATGTAATGTGTTCAAATGGATAATTAATATTACCGTATTGTATAAAATAGATTGGTAAATAACATATATTTTTTATTTATAAAAGATAAAACTGGCTGCTGAGGGTTTTCCTTTAGAGATAAATATATACCATCTTAGACTTTGTTATTGATCTTTTAAAGATCTACAATTCTGAAATACATTAATTTGATCTATGTCATAAGGTTTAGCCAACGTTTACTTCGGGTTCTTTGTACTATAATATGTATGTATTATACATAAAAATGTTTCTCCTGATTCACTCTATCTATTGCTGAAAACTGCATTAAAATCTGTTAATTGATTCAAAGTATCAAAGGGAATAGATAGCGGAAGCGACTTCATTTTAAACTAAGTAATGAAGCGTTTATAACAGCCTCTCATTTTCTATTTTGTTCGAGTTTGGACTTGTAGGAGGCTTCGGCCGTGGCTCGTTAACAACCTACAAGCACAGATTGTGTTCCAGTACGATGCTGTGTAGAAATAATGAGGGCTAAATTACCTCTTATAACATTATCATTTGTGACCGCAGTCATTCGCTAACCTGTCACCAATAAAAAACTAAGACAGATGATAATACTAATGTATACGTAACTATGATAAACTCTCTCTGTTAAAAGAAAGCTGATTGAAAAATCGTATTATAAGTTACAAGATTACTTAGACGATAGAAACGCGTGGAAGTGAACGAATTGCTCTAATTCGAATTGAAATATATTAAACTAATATGATATTGTAATGATGGGACCAAAAAAAAAAATACAAAATACCCGACTGAGATTGTTGTAGACTCTTCTCAGAACAGGGCCCGAAGGAACCCTTGTAACTTTAGATTTGAAGTCATTCTTGAGTACCATCATTAGATCGTACATTAGAATTAGAGTGTGGAAAAGAAAAAATATTATTTGACGTTTCAAAAGGGCTGTAATATGCCTACTTGATTAAAGATATTTTGATTTGATTTGGTTAATGACACCTTTGTTAATGGGACGGAAAAAAAACGATTGAACGTGTTAGTACAGCTAAATGAAATGATAGTTTTATAAAAACTACGTTACTGAAAACTAAAAACAGCTGTCGTCTCAACTCTGGTCACATGGTGGAGATGATGCCAAAAACCGTTTTAAAATATAACTTTAGAAGTGAAACTTCTTGAGGCGCATGACAGAAATTTTTTTATGATAATTCGTTTGAAGGTTAGATAGTTATTAAATATTAAATTTACAAATAACATGTGGCATTTTAATTTGCCACTCGTCATTTAATAATTGAATATACCATTTTTCATTAAATACAAAATATATTTTTTTTTAATAAATTCTATATATTTTATTAATTTCCCTTAGGGGTAGGCAGAGTCAACGTCCTTCCACTTGCCACGTTCCTTGCATATCTCCTTCGCTTCTTTCATTCTCATCAAATTTTTAATATCACAACGTTCTCTTATCACACTATTACTTACTCTGTCACTCAGTTTTAATTCACACATACTCTTCAACGCTCTCATCTCTACCACATTTATTTTACTTTTGTGATTCTTCTGCCATACCCAACTTTCACTACCATACATAAGTGTTGGCACCAACACTCCAGCATGCACTGCCAGTCTAGCCCTTTGAGACACCATCTGGCTATTCATAAAAGCATGCAGAGCACCATTTACCATATTCCCTGCATTCACTCTCCTTTCGATATCACTTTCACATGTTCCATCTTTTGTAAATTTAGATCCCAAGTATACAAATTCTTTCACCTCTTCCACTTGTTCCCCATCTATCAAAATATTGCCATTCATCATAGATTCATCTCGTTCAAAAAGCATAACTTTCGTTTTGTTTACATTCACTTTCATTCCTTTCCCTTTCAAAGCTTCATTCATAATATTTAGCATCTCCTGAAGCTCGTTAGCGGATGACGCAAGTATTACTTGATCATCAGCGTAGAGTAAACATTTGATGAGTAATTCATTCATTCTTAACCCATACATACTTTCTTTTAAATCTGTCAAACATTTATCCATGAAAAGGTTGAACAGCCATGGTGACGCAACACATCCCTGTCGAACACCTCTTTCGACAGGAAACCACTCCGTGTACGCTCCGTTTATTCTGACACAAGCATTAGAACCCTTATAGAGAGTCTTCAATGCTTGAATCAGACTACCGCTCACCCCATACGTAGACAACGTTGACCACAACTCATTCCTCACCACTCGATCATAGGTCTTTTCTAAATCTATAAAGGCGCAATCTTTCTTTTTTATATTAGAAAGTTTTAGATTTGTATAAATATAAACAAGACTTAAAAATTACTTAGACAAAGAAGTTTCACTATGTACGCACGCACTTTTTTTTCCCAAATCATCAAAGGTGTCATTAGTACTATCGTCTGTCTTCGTTTTCGGAGTGGCCTCCTAACACCTTGTATGTTTTCTGTTTGATAATAGAGAGTGTGTATCAAATGCCGGGCGATCCGAGTCGGTTTTACGCCGCATTCACGACGGGGGCCAGCGACGGGTTAATCGGCTCTGCCATTTGTACATACACTATGGACGACATTCAAGAAGCTTTCGCTGGCCGATTCAAAGAGCAAGTATGTATTAAGTTTTCTAGAAATATCAGATAATAAACTTTCATTATTCATTATCATTTCATACTTAACAACTTCTGGAATAGGAAGAAAGAAACATTTATTCTGTAATGGTGTTACAATCAGTATTCTTGATCTAGCTTAGCAGCGTTACTGCCTATAACATTAACTATTTAAATTAACATTGCCATTTCATTCAATTTAAAACACTAAATGCCTTAACAATAAAATCATCCCTTAAATTGCCCGTGTCAACTACAAGTTACAGTGACATGATACGATCGTTCTGTCTCAACTCGGGAAATCAGAAATATAAGCATTTAATTCTTTTTGAGTCATAATGTGCATATCTATTTCGCTTCTCGGTAACTGTCGTAACAAAATATGCTTAAAGATAAGACCCGACAATAGAAAATACAAAAGATAAATCAGTGATAAAGTGACCGTTACTAACAGTGCGTATGTCGCGTCGAAAGTCCTTAAGTTATTTTGTAGTATTTTATAAACTGTGATTGATTATTTATGTTTTTGATTATAAATGTGAGGTGAAAAACAATGAAAACCCCTAAGATAAGTTTTAATTTTTAAAACATGAGCCTATAAATACAATACAGACTTTTTTCACTATCTCAAAGTTTAGCGCATCATGACGCTACACCAGAGTCTTAATTTAATAAATAAAAGATAACATTGTATACTTTAACTATTAGCAAACATAAAAATAATAACATTTGGTAGTATTTCATAAACATTTAAGTCCCAAGAGCCATTTTAGCGTCATTCGACCCGCGGGCAATCGACTCAAAAATGTCCGTGCGGGTCAGGGTAGACGAAAGTTATTTCCGTTAAAAAGCGCGGCTAAATTACGGAGGCCAATAAAAGACGTAGCTGGACAATCTAAGGTTTATGAGTATATATATTGCTTTTATTTATTGTAGGCCACATCGAGTTCAGCATGGTTACCAGTATTGAGGGCAAGAGTACCAGAACCAAGACCTGGTACATGCGTCAACAGTACCGAAGCTTTACCTGACAACGTACTCAATTTTATTCGGTACGTATAATTCCTCTTATTGTGATTGTAAATAAGGAAACCTGACTGAGTTCTTTGAGGGTCCTTCTCGGAGAAGAATTTTAGATTTGAATTTCTACCATTTAATTTATAAGTGTTATTAGTTTATTTTTGAGTAATACAACTATTACACAAGATATTAAACTGACCAAAAGCTTTCGGTCGTGGGTAATTACCAAACTAAGGTATAAATAATATAAAAAAGTAAGTAGCAGCCCATTAACGTTTCAGTGCTGGGCAGAGGCCTCCTCATTCATAGGAGAGAGGGTTTTGAGAGCATAGACCCACCACGCTGGTCCACTGTGGCAGGCACAGTACACAAATGTACTCTCTATTCTTTCACTCTTATAGTCCAACGTGACGGGAATCCGACACCACCGGAGAGAGATTAGGCGCAGGACCGACAGCTTGACGTGCTCTCCAAGGCACGGGGGTGGAGCACACCGCTAACTACATAACTTTGGGCAAATATTGAGAAAATCTTAATAAAAAACTCAATATAAATTTTAGAATTTTCCCGACCGGGGACTAGAACCCAGGACCTCATGTCTGTAGTAGAATAAGCTAACCACTAGACCAATGCTATGGCAGACCATAAATCTTCAAAAAGTTAAAAAAGACCTACGCTCTACGAAATAGCAAGAAAAACTTCGTCACTGTAAAGCACTTAGAGTTGGGTTTTTCAGCACTATCGATTAAAATGTGAGTATTGGTCTAGGGATGGGCCAGATAAATTTAACTAGACGTGTTGTGAACTTTATTTCCTGGATATTAAATGCGACTAAACCCTCACGCTCGGCTATGTAACGCTCGTTAGACTAAAGAAACGAGAGAGTATAGTATACATTACTGGAAAGAACTTCCACATATACAAAAGACCGCCTTTGATAATGGAATGAAAAAAAATCGATCCTGATTAACAAATCATATTTTTAAACGTTTCATTACCATTATTTACGCTCCATTCGGCCAATGACTATGCGCCTTATTAGGAAGCTCAGGATCACACAGCGGGCGATGGAACGAGCTATGCTCGGAGTATGTCTTCGAAGAGATTCGCCGAAGAACAAGAGTTACCGACGTAGTTCGATGAGTCGCCGAGCTGAAGTGGGGATGGGCAGTGCACATAGCTAGGCGAACCGATGGACGTTGGGGTCCCAAGGTACTGAAGTGGCGGCTACGTACCGGTAAGCGCAGCGTTGGTAGACCCCCCACCAGATGGACAGATGACCTGAAAAGGGTCGCCGGAAGCCGATGGTTGCAAACCGCACAAGACCGTGTATTGTGGAAATCCTTGGAGGAGACCTATGTCCAGCAGTGGACGTCCATCGGTTGAGATGATGATGATGNGCCGAAGAACAAGAGTAACCGACGTAGTTCGTCGAGTCGCCGAGCTGAATGGCGATGGGCGAGTCGTGGCGATGGGCAGGGCACATAGCTAGGCGTACCGATGGACGTTGGGGTCCCAAGGTACTGAAGTGGCAGCCACGTACCGGTAAGCGCAGCGTTGGTAGACCTCCCACCAGATGGACAGATGACCTGAAAAGGGTCGCCGGAAGCCGATGGTTGCAAACCGCACAAGACCGTGTATTGTGGAAATCCTTGGAGGAGACCTATGTCCAGCAGTGGACGTCCATCAGTTGAGATGGTGATGATGATGACGCTCCATCATGTTAGTACAGCTAAATGAAACAAGTTTTATAAAAAAATACATTACTCTATTTAAAAAACCAATAATGAAACACAATTAGTTGCCGCTCGGGTCAACGATCATCATAGTATCTGTCTTGGTTTTCGGGAATGTTATTCTAATACCTTGAATATTGTTTCTGTTATTACTTCATTAATATACTACAAAATAAGATATTTCTTGATCAGATTTTCGCTTCCATTATGTGGACTACACAACAAGCTTTCTGTTATTTGATTTTAGCCGAATTTTCTATTAATAATTATATTTAGGTAATATAAATATAATAATTTATACTTAGCATTAAAAACTAACAGTAAAGTTACGAGAACGTCCATAACTTAAGTTTCCAAAAAGCAAATGACTGCGATTGTCGTAAAATTTTATTATAATGATGAAACTTATAATTAAAAAGCTGTGGTAATTTACTGACCGAATTTTTCAGTACTTATTAATACAAAAATAACATAAGTTGTGGTTACAAAGAAAAATAAAATATGTTTAACAAAAATAGTAGACAAATGAGCAATTCAAAATCTATACAACTTTAGCAAATTTACACAAAATAGTGTCTATTAAATTAAAAAAGTATTTCTAATTAGTTATTCATTCTTTTATTTTCTTAAATTGTTCCGTTATGCTATACTTGTGTACAGACGATAGTACTAATGACACCTTTGATGATGGGACGGAAAAAGAATCGACCCTGATTAAAAAAAAAACATATTTTAAAACGTTTTATTAGCATTATTTACGTTCAATTATATTTATACAAATAAATTAAACGATGGTTTTATAAAAACACATTACTATGAGCGACCAATTTCAGCGAAAGTGTAAATAATCGTCCGTGCGTTCGATGACCCGTGCGTCAGCTGATTTTGATTTTGTATTTAATTGTTGGCTCTTTTCAAATACACTTATGTATTTTTATGTTATATATCGTTTGATTTAGTTGTATTAATATGATGGACTGACTTATTGGTCTAGTGGTAAACTTACACAACTACAGACATGAAGTCCTGGATTCAAGTCAAGGTTAGAGTGTTCAAAAATTTATATTGAGTTTTCTATTAAGGGTTTTCTCAATATTTGCTCGAAGTTGGGAAGTTGGCGGTGTGATCCACCCCCGTGCCTTGGAGAGCTCGTTAAGCTGTTATGTCGGAATGTGAGAGCAAAGAAATAGAGAGTGCACTTGTGTACAACGCCTAACAAGCGTGGTGGGTCTATGCTCTAAAATACCTCTCTCCAATAGTGGGCCGTTATATAGACTGCTACTTACCTTACTTTACCTTAATGTACTTTTATGAAACTATTATTTCATTTGGCTGTACTAACATGATGGAGCGTATTTGCTAATAAAACTTTTTAAGAATAAGATTTTTTCAATTAGGATGGGTTTATTTATGTTCCATCAGCAAAGGTGCCATTAGTACTATCGTGTGTCTGCGTTTTCGGCAGTTTTCCAATGAGCTTTCTTTTAAACTTATCTGCATATCTATTAGCGATATTTATCGTAACTATTCGAATCGTTACAACACTAGTGTGACCCAATTAAGAGAACGTTCGCGTCGCGAAACTAATGGCAGGTCTAACCTTGGTGAGATTAGTCTTGGGGGAGACGAAATGTTCTGGTTTTCCATTAACCTTATTCCGTTCATATTGGATTCGGTGAAATCTACTTAATTATAGCGATTAACAAACAAAAGTCCCTACAAAAGCTCCGGGGGCTTATTTGGTGACAATTTAATTTGTTAATCTACAATATTAGGTTCACAAAACAAATATCCCAGCGGCCCTAACCTATAAAGAGTCAATTATAACGTCGTAGTTTTTAAAGATAGTTTGGAGATAAGACAAATAGGATGATATAATAATCAAAATTACATAAAAACATTAAAATGTGTTAGTATCATCATCTCAGGGGTACAACCTGCGTAATTTTGACTTTTTTCTAAAATAGAAATAGCTTTAGTAGGTCCTTAAAATAACACCTATCTAGAGTGAAAGAAATACTGTCCCGTCACATCGGACTATGAAGAAATGGAGAGTGCACTTGTGTACTATGCCTGCCAATCCGCAGTGGAGCAGCGTGGTGGGTCTACGAGTATGCTCTAATAACCCTCTTTCCTATGAGTGAAGAGGCCTGCATCCAGCAGTGGGACGTTAATGGGCTGCCACTTACTGGCTTACCATTGACACCCCGTCAAAATCGGCCCTACCATTTTAGAGATTACCGAGGAATGAGTATACAGAGACAGCCAAGAGTTGAAATATTGATTTTTGACTAGTACAGTGTCTTCTTTCATATACATTTAATGAAAGACTTTAATATATATATGTCCGAGAATAAGAAAGAAGGAGAGAAGCACAAAACATAGGGGCGTAGGGTACTCTGCCCACATCGTCATTAATGGGATCCATAATTTAATTTGTAATACTGTGGGTAATGTTGGTGCAATCAAACACTTTGTTAATTAACTCGGATTATAATGTTCAATCACATAATGTTCCCGATATCAATTTACACTAACTCATTAAGCATAATAGACAGGAACGCGACAGTTCCAACGGTAGATCGCTCCGAGCGCCATTCGACAACTGCCGAGAGACGCGCCGGACTGCCATTTATTGACTCTGCCCACGCCAATATACAGATGGCGCCAGCGTTCCACAGACTATTCCACATGGACCAGCGATCCATAGACTCTTGCAATCCGACATATATAACTTATTCTTTACGGTTATTGATGGTTGTCTTTAGTACCAGATGCGAGGTCTCAAGGTCTCCCAATTGATCAGGTTCCAAGTCGACCAGGCTCTGACCTAAAAGTAGAAGGAG
Organism: Elymnias hypermnestra; assembly: GCA_015832385.1. NCBI lineage: Eukaryota > Metazoa > Arthropoda > Insecta > Lepidoptera > Nymphalidae > Elymnias > Elymnias hypermnestra. The sequence continues at coordinate 728,646 of JACTOM010000073.1, forward strand.
GAACCCGGGTCCCCAGTAACGGGCGTGACCACTGTAACGACGTATTGTCCTCACCTGGAGCAATGGCTTTACAGGAGGCACGGGACGCTTTCCTACAGACTGGTGCAGGTTTTGACCGAGCATGGCTGCTTTGGAAAGTTCCTGCACTAAATTAGCCAAGAGGAGACGCCTGTTTGCCACGAGTGTGGTGCAGCTATCAACTCAGCACATCACACTGTGGCAGAATGCGCAAACTGGGAACCTCAACGGTACCGCTTGGTGGCGTTGATCGGTGGGAACTCTCGCTTAAGAGCATTGTAGGCGCGATACTGTCAAGTGGGAGATGTTAGGCGGAGGTGGCCTTCTTCTGCGAGGCTGTTATCCCGCTAAAGGAGGCCCACGAACGAGATAGGAAGAAATCAGTAGATGCTCCCTCTCACCGCCAAAGGAGGCGGGATACCAGGCGACGCTTGTTTGCGCACCTGCTCCCGCCTCCATGGATCCTCAGTTGGACTCATCTGGGGCACCAGGAAAGAATGCCTAAGCTGAACTTTTGGTCTCACACTTATCGATGAAGAAGTTTCCGCTGGGGTTTAGTGGGTATTGCGGGGTCTCCTCCCTCTCCGAGTCCCACACTCCTGACCCATATGAATCGGGGTAAGTGCGTAAAAGCATTGTCCAGCGCAAAAAAAAATGAGAACAAACTTGGTTACCATAAAAACGGATGTAGTGAGTCAATCATAAACAATGGACTTATGTTATCACGTTTTTTTTAAGAGAACCTACTTGTTTCTGTGATACTTGTGCCCAGCAGTGGGACCTCAATAGGTTGTTAGCCATCTTACCTTTTATAATTGTATTTATTAGGCAACTAAAAAAGTTCGTGCGGTTTTCATTTATTGTTTATGTACTTTATATCGCAAACAAGATAAAGTAACGGGGCATTTTTTTGCACATTTAAAAGCTGATATTAAGAAGCGTCAATAAATTTGTTACATAACTTTGTTTACTTTAAATAAAACTGTAAAAATTCATAAATAAACAAATGTAATATATTTAATGATACTTTTTAATATCAGTTTTGAAATGTACAAAACATTACCTCATTACTTTATCTTATTTGCGATATACAGTTCGTATAAGTAGACATTAAAAGAAAACCACACGAACTTTTTTGGTTATGTAATATATCGTTATTTACATAGGACTGATGATTGAGCTAGTGTTATTACAGGTGTAGTAAGGCCTAAGGGTGCCTTGTGTTGTTCTGAGCTAGCCGAGACAAGTATTGATACGTACAGACGGTCCAATTGTTGTTTGATGTTTAAATAAACGTAGATTCGACCATCTAGAATACCAGTAGTTCAATGTAAATATAAACTTTCTGACGTGTTAGTTGTGTGTTAGTCTAAAACAGTAATATTCTATGAGAATACGGACACAAGAGCCCAAACTGTTTTTTATTAAATTGCGCATTTCTCAAATTTTCGACGCACGCGCGCTTGTTTTATATGTCAAAATATTTGACAATTTGTTTTGCTGCGTTATCAAAATTTGTAATTGACTTCAACACTGACTCTTCTTACGATCGTTAGAACTTATTTTATTTAGAATATTTTATGGAGTTTTGCAGATTTATTGCGTTTTTGATTGCGTTTATACACTTATTTTTAGTTTCTGTTTGATAGTTGTCATAAATAAATGAGTAAACTTGTTGCTTAGTTACGTAGTTGAAGCATGCGAGTTATTGATTTAATATCTAACTTTATTTCACATTATTTTAGGCTTTATTAATTACATAGTGGTATAATAGAAGATGTAGTGACTAATATTTAGAAAGTTATGTTTAGATGGTTTGGGCACGTAGAGATAATGAATAAAAGGAGACTGACAAAAAGGATTTATGAGTCAAGAGTTGAATGGGAAAGTTGGAAGGGGAAGACCAAGGCGAACGTTGCTGGACCAAATCCAAGATATTTTAAATAAGGGCCAGGTCAAGAGCACTCTAAACCGACGAACTTGTATAAAATGTTTAATGAGAATAAAAGAAGCGAAGGAGATATGCAAGGATCGTGGCAAGTGGAAGGACGTGGTCTCTGCCTATCCTTATGGGAATGAAGTGTTATAAAACTTATCGAACCCCGTCTGTTGAACAACTGTATTCGCACTACGGGACGAAAGTATAGCATTGCCACCCGCACTCCGACGATTATCACACGGGCCTTTCCTTTTTTTTTATCGCTGGGAAATGCTTTACGTACCCCGGAAGAATAAGAATTCTTCCAACCGGGAGTATGGGACTCGCTGAAACCAGAATACCCACTAAAACCCAGCGCATCCCTCGTCATCTTTGGATAAGATCACTAGAGGTTCCCATTTCGCATTCCACTCTAGTGACCTGGATGATGCCGACTATAACAGTCTACAGTTTACTGAGGGGAATAGTGGAGCGCATACCTGCGCCTATTACCACCCAGCCTCATTCGACGGAGAGGAAGGGCATTAGCAGCATCCTCCCTTTGCCTCTCATTAGCCTCCTTTAGCGAGATGACGGCCTCGCAAAAGAAGGTAATCACCCTTCATCCAAACTCGCTGGTGAGCATCACATCAATTATGCTCTCCAAAGAAAGGTCTCCTCAGACCAGCGACAACAACATATGCCGCTGAGGCGCCCACTCCGGACACTCTGTCAACGTTAGGTCCTACTTTCAGGCCTAGATGGTTTTGTATCACTTATACGTTAAGTTATTCCTAATTGTACGGAATAAAGGGTTTTATTTTATATATATAATTGTTACGCAGGTCTCATCCGTTAATGGATTCGGCTGTACGACAAGAAGGCGATACACCGGCTTTTTACAAACGAGACTTGGTTCTCACTACCCTTGTGGTGGACCGACAGTTTGTTGATATGTTAGCAGATGATATCACATACACAATATTTTATGCTGGCACAAGTAAGTACTCTAAATATATATTTATATATTTCATTCCTTTCAACAAGTGTGTAAGATTTTGTACTCTCACGTGTTGCGTAATCCTTTCTCCCTGTTTTTAGCAGTTTAAATGTTTTCATCATTTATTTAGTATATTATAAATATACAATGTTATTAATATTGAGGGCAGATGTCTTGGGATCGATTAAAGTAAGATTAGGAAATTGTATCTATTAATTTATCTGGATCTGGACGTGCCCATGCCCAAAATTGTATCCCTACGTACAGGACTGCAGTGCTCTTCCGTCTTATACTGTTAGATCATTTACCATCAGGTTAGATTACAGTCTAAGGTCAGTCAGTATATATACGTATATTTTCTTGTAATAATTGGTTAGTTATATGTGTTTTATTTCCATTTCTTTCTATTTCTATCTAAACCATGTTCTAAACTTTCTGATATTATGTGTGTCTTAAGTTAAGATTTTTAGAAAAAGTAGAAGTGGTAAAATGAAATGAAACAAATCTCTTTATATATAAAAATTAATAGCTGTTCGTTAGTATCGCTAAAACTTGATTTGAAAAAATTCTTGTAATATTGTAAAGACAATAATTTGGCTTTCCCTTAGGAACTATTCCTACATGTCAAATATTTGATGTTCGTTTCGACGTTTAAAAATCAATGAAATTTAAAGCACTTTTTGTTCGTGTGTTATAGTAAATTTGACATTGTCAATTGACCAACAATTTCTGATCGCAAGTATAATATTTTACGGACTCTGGCAGAAATTTGGGCGTAAAGGTTTTTTGATTACGAATTCTTTTTGTTTCGGTAAAGTTTTGACCACATTTTTTAATAAAGTTGAAGCATTCTGCAATTTGCACCCAGCTTCTATTTATTGATTATGAAGCGGTACCAAATTTGTCGAGTCAGCTACAGTTTGTTCGCGTTAAGAATGCAGTGAGTCATCATTCTAGCCCCGCCTCCTAACCACCCTAGTCAAGTTGACAGTGACCGGCTGATGCTCACTGTATTTTTAACTCGAACAGACCATAGTAAGAAAATAATTAGAAATGACAGCGTATTTATCTAATTTTATTAATGTTTGAAATCTCAATTTAAAGGTAATTATAAAACTTTCTGTAAAAAAAAACACTTAAGATACAGGTGTGGTATATTTTGTAAATAAAAGAACATTATCAATGGTATTTACTTATTGATAAGTAATAGTCCGAGATTAGTAAGTAAATTCTTTATGGTAAGGTAAGTAGCAGCCCATCAACGCCCTACTGCTGGGCACAGGCCTCCTCACTCGTGAGGGTGAAGGTTTTTAGAGCATCAATCGACCACGCTGCTACACTGCGAGTTGTCAGTACACAAGTGCACTCACTATTCCTTCACTTTCATGCTCCAATGTGACGGGAATCCTCGTTTAACGTGCTCTTCGAGACACGGGGGTGGATTACACCGCCAACTTCCCAAATTTGCGAAAATATTGAGAAATCTTAATAGAAAACATACTTTTATCAGGTCAAGGTGAGGTGTACAAAATAGTACAGTGGACGGGTGGTGGATCTCGAGTGGCGGATATATGGCGCGCTGCGGGAGATGAGCCTGTGAGAGCTCTTGCACTTTCCAGGCAAATGCACGCCCTGTATCTTGCGACGGACAATCGTCTGAGACAGTTACCTTTAAGAGCCTGCTCACATAGGTGAGTGTAAATAAAAATAAACATGGGACGTCCGACAGAAATGATTATTTTTTAAATCTTGTGAATTTTTAACCGACTTTTTGATTAGCCAAGGTATATAGCTATAGGTTGTAACTACATATACAGATACCTAGCTTGGCTGACGCCAAATCCGAATATATGAATAAGAACAGCTCTAAAACAGAATACGCAATTATTTTTTACTTTTTTTATTTATAATATCAATCAATTAAAATAATCAATCATATCTATCATATCAGAATGTGTCGATCATATAACAAGTTAATCTAGATATAGACATTTTCAACGCTACATAAGCTTCTTATATACAACTGAGATTCTATTTCAGTTTTCTGTCAATATATTAAACTTTGTAATTAAATGAATATAATTATGATTAGGATATGTAGCAATAAAATTATACAATTAAGCTAACACTATTAAACTAATTATGTATAATACTTAAAATTTAAAACTACAAAAGGGTGAAAGTAATCGTGAAAGAAGCTGTAAGAAAGAAAAAAGAAGAATACAGTGATATGTGTGATAGGAGACTGTCTGATGATTTTCAGTCAAACAAAAAGTTTTTCTGGAAATCAATACAAATTGCCCGAGGGAGATCTACTTCCTCGGAGCTTTGTAAAATCAGAAGTTTAGATGGAAGTTTAATAAAAGGAGAAGAATGGATATTGAAGAGATGGAAGGATCATTTTGAAAGTTTGTTTGAAAGAAATGAAGCAGAGGTAAATATGGCCTCTGCGGATAGCAATGAATGTAAGACAAGTGATAGCGAGATTAGTATGGATGACATCATGAAAGCGATAAAAGGTATGAAATCAGGTAAGGCTGCTGGGTATGACAGAGTGTCAGTCGAGATGCTGAAGGCTGGCCGCGGGATTGTGGTAGCTCAGCTGTACTGCCTTTTCAATATATGCTGGGAGAAAGGTCAAGTCCCAAGAGATTGGAGCAAGGCCGTAATTGTCCCTCTATATAAAGGAAAAGGGTCACAGCAGGAGTGCAAAAATTACCGCGGTATCAGCCTTCTTAGTGTCGTCGGCAAATTGTATGCAAAGATATTAATTGAAAGGGTGATTAATGAAACTGATGGGAAAATATGGGACGTGCAAGCGGGATTTAGAAGAGGAATGGGATGTACGGATCAGGTCTTTTCTTTACGGTGCATAACTGAAAAATGTTTGGCTAAACACCAAAAAGTTTATTGCGCGTTCGTAGATTTAGAAAAGGCCTATGATCGAGTGGTGAGGAATGAGCTGTGGTCAACGTTATCTACGTATGGGGTGAGCGGTTGTCTGATCCAAGCATTGAAGTCTCTCTATGAGGGTTCTAGTGCCTGTGTCAGAATAAACGGAGCGTACACGGAGTGGTTTCCTGTCGAAAGAGGTGTTCGACAGGGATGTGTTGCGTCACCATGGCTGTTCAACCTTTTCATGGATAAATGTTTGACAGATTTAAAAGAAAGTATGTATGGGTTAAGAATGAATGAATTACTCATCAAATGTTTACTCTACGCTGATGATCAAGTAATACTTGCGTCATCCGCTAACGAGCTTCAGGAGATGCTAAATATTATGAATGAAGCTTTGAAAGGGAAAGGAATGAAAGTGAATGTAAACAAAACGAAAGTTATGCTTTTTGAACGAGATGAATCTATGATGAATGGCAATATTTTGATAGATGGGGAACAAGTGGAAGAGGTGAAAGAATTTGTATACTTGGGATCTAAATTTACAAAAGATGGAACATGTGAAAGTGATATCGAAAGGAGAGTGAATGCAGGGAATATGGTAAATGGTGCTCTGCATGCTTTTATGAATAGCCAGATGGTGTCTCAAAGGGCTAGACTGGCAGTGCATGCTGGAGTGTTGGTGCCAACACTTATGTATGGTAGTGAAAGTTGGGTATGGCAGAAGAATCACAAAAGTAAAATAAATGCGGTAGAGATGAGAGCGTTGAGAAGCATGAGTGGATTAAAACTGAGTGACAGAGTAAGAAATAGTGTGATAAGAGAACGTTGTGGTATAAAAGAAGATGTAGTGACTAAAATTGAGAAAGGTATGCTTAGATGGTTTGGGCATGTAGAGAGAATGAATGAAACGAGACTGACAAAAAAGATTTATGAGTCAAAAGTGAATGCGAAAGTAGGAAGGGGAAGACCAAGGCGAAAATTCCTAGATCAAATCCAGGACATTTTAATTTAGGGCTAAGTCAAAAGTACTCTAAACCGACGAACTTGTATGAAAGGTTTAATGAGAATGAAAGAAGCGAAGGAGATATGCAAGGATCGTGGCAAGTGGAAGGATGTTGTCTCTGCCTACCCCTATGGGAATGAGGCGTGATGTTTTGTATGTATGTAATGTTTAAAACTGATAAACTAACGCTTATATACTTATACTTAAACATGTTGTTATACTGTGTGACTATATAGGGTCTCAATAATGTCTATACACCTATAGATTAACACTTAAACAGGTCACTATAACAAATATTGTGACCTGTTTTGGTTACCTTAATAAATAAGAAAAAATAAAATAAAAATAATATTGATTAAATTATGTGCTCACTGTTAACGGTACATGTCTATCGCACACTAAACATTAAGTAGACAGAGGGAAGCGTCTGACTGAAATACAGCTAGCGCTGTTAGCGCTGGGTTAGAGTGAGAGAGGAGGAGCCTGCCGAGTGCGTGAGAGAAAGGGAAACCAGATAGACTGGCCATGTAACGCGTTATGAAACGAAGCCGTATCTGCTTTAATAAGAAATTATAATAGAGAGATCAGACGCAGGACCGACGGCTTAACGTGGTCTTCGAGGGATGGGATGCAGCACACCGCCAAATTCCCTACTTCGGGCAAACATTGAGAAAACTTAAGATCCATTTTAAGAAAGTAATAATAATTAAAATTAGTTATAAACTATTAAACATAAATTTAAATTTATGTTAAAATTTTAAGTTACTAATTAAAAAATAATAATAGTCGAGGTCATTCAAACGGTGATGTACTTCATGAGGAAGTAGTTTTTTACTTGCGCTGTGAAGTGACTTTTCTTATCCCCTGACTTATTCCACAGATGAACTGCACTAAGCGTAAACGAGTCATATTTAAAACTTGTGCGATGGTAGGGTACAATCAGCAACAAGTTCTCATGTCATTTTATCTTAACAGGTACGATAGCTGTGTACGTTGTGTCCTTGATCCTTATTGTGGATGGGATAAAGAAGTTGGAGCATGTCGTCCGTATACACCTGGACTCCTCCATGATGCAACAAATTCCACTCCATCAATATGTGAAGCCAGTGCACCCCTTAAAACTGTAAGAGCGGGTTACGGCCAAAGCGTACATCTGGCGGCTTTTGGCAAAACGCCAGAAGCACTAAAAGATCAAATCGTTTCCTGGTACCACCATTCCAGGGAAAGAGGTCGCTATAAAATCAGTTATAAGTAAGTCAGTTTTGATTACCTGCAGTTACAATTAACTTTGAGTTAGGATATTTCTTATTTCAAACGTTTTTTAAGCGCCGCTTTGCTTGGGTTTTTGGAAACTATTTAGTAAGATTTAGTGCAAAAACGTAGATATATCTCAAAAATATATGCAACCTGATATTATAAAAGAAATTAATAACCAAAATTTAAAAAACATAACAAAAGCTTAATAAAAAATGACGAACCGTCACGCTCGGCCATGTAACGTTCGTTCTATAATAGTAATGTCTCCTCCCGTCGAATAAGAGAGCGAAAAAGTTATATTTAACGTGTTACTGCTATATTGTTATATAGTATTTAATATATCGTTAATTTATATACAGTTATTATTATATATAATGTCAATTTTACGACTTTATTAGTCTTAACATATTTTAAAACAAAATCCAGTATTGCCTCGGTACATACGCTGTAAACTCAAAAAGTTCTCAACAGATTTGCATGCGATTTTCACTAATAGATAGGGTGGTTCAAGAGAAAGAATAATGTGTACAATACATACATATTATAGTGAAAGAAAAGCCGAGAAATTCAGAGAATTTTAATGCGATGTCACAACCAAAATGTTTTTGTAAGCTTAAATCGCATAAGCTAGTCAAACCTTTCGAGATAAAAATAATTTGCTGCGAAATTGTATATCTTACAAAATAAGATAAAAACTTTCAATAGTATTTATCTATAAAGGATAACCCACAATAACCACCGTTATCATTAACATTTTACAAAATAATATGGGTTGTTTATCAAGCCATTTGATACAATACAGTATCATCTCTATCTAATTAAATAAATTGTGTGTTTCATGTAGATCAAAAGTACCTTGAGTAGGGTTTAATATAAATAGATGTTTAAGAAGATATCAGAGATTTAAAAATTCTAGGCGCAGCGGTCGACGAGCTCGAGAAGTAGCAAAGTTACATAGCCTTTAGATTGCCCGGCCGCATTTTAGTGGCCGCCTGCACTTTTTAACCAAAATAACCGTCGCCTGCACCGCCTCGCACGTACGTTTTTTGGGTCGATTGTCCCCAGGATTGAACGATTCTATGGTGGCTCTTGGGATTTGAATGTTCATGAAAGACTAACGAATGATATGATTTTTACGTTTGCTAATAGTTATCTTTTGTTTGTTAAAATCTGGTTTAGCGTCATGTTGCGCTAAACTTTGAGATTTATTGGCTCATATCTTAAAAATTAAAACTAAATTAAAGGGTTTTCATTGTTATTCATATCACTTATATAATCAAAAACACAAATAATCACTAATAAACATTTCCTGTTTAAGAAATACCACAAAAAAACTTAACTACCTTCAACGCGACACACGCACTGTTAGTAACTGTCACTTGGTAACAGATTTATTTTTGTTGTTTCTATTGTCTGGTGTTATATCTACGCATATTTTGTTACGACAGTTACCGAGAATAAATAATACACATTATGATTTAAAGAAAGAGATGCATATATCTCTGATTGCCCGAGTTGATACAGAAGTATCGTATCATGTCAACTAGTAGTTTACATGGGATAAGCATCAAATAGATGTAGGTATACTTTAACACCCACATTTTGTATTTCGTAAAGCTTATGATTTTGTTTTACTTGAGCTAATTTATAATGTTATACTAATAAAATTGTGCCTTCCCCAGTTGGGAAAGAGTTTTGCAGACATCAGAACGTGGACTGGTGTTGCTATCAGTTACAGAATCTGATAGAGGACGTTACGAGTGTTACTATGGACCGACACTGATCGCGTCGTATAACTTGGATATTGATATCCATAGGTAAAAATACAATATAACTTCAGTAAATTATATACAACTAATGTTCCTTATAAATCATTTGTATCACAGAATATGTTGGAATCCATTAAGTGAGTGAGAGTATCCTTCAATTTATAGGAAATTAATGAATTAACATCTGAAAAAACTGTATTAACTTCAATTGTCATTGCAAATTTAATAAAACATATTTGTATTTCAGTAGATGAATAAAAAATAACAAAATGTTATTTAATTTAATTTGTTGTCACAGATGTACACAACCGAATAAATCACAGGAGTACAGACAAGTGTACTCAGATTGGTGTCATGAGTTTGAAAAGTACAAGAGCGCTATGAAAGCTTGGGAGTCTAGACAAATGGTAAGAAAAACATTTTCATTATACCTACAGGTAACTTACCCGCTATTCTAGCGATAAGGCCGCCAATTGTGCTCCTTAATGTGTATTTGCATGTCCTTTATATTCTGTTTTAAATAGTGGGTGTACAATAAAGAGTTATTGTATTGTAATAAAATTTTTCCTGTCTATAATTTGGGAAATTTTGGATTTGGGCCGGATTTAGAGATTCAAAGAAATGCGAAAGGAAGCCCCCTTTGCAACATAAACAAGACCAGCCTCCCTTCGCAATAAAAGCGAGAGGAGGCTCCCCTCGCAATAAAAGCGAAAGGAGGCTCCCTTCGCAATAAAACCTGAGGAGGCTAGCTTTGCAATGAAAGCGAGAGAAGGCTCCCATCGCAATAAAAGCTTGAGGAGGCTAGCTTTACAATGAAAACGAGAGGAGGCTCCTATCTTAATAAAAGCCTAAGGAGCCTAGCTTTGCAATGAAAGCGAGACAAAGCTCCCATCGCAATAAAAGCCTGAGGAGGATAGCTTTGTAATGAAAGCAAGAGGAGCCAACCTTTTATTTAAGTAAAAGAGAGAAAAGGCTACCTTTGCAATATAAGCAACAGAAGCCTCCCTTCGCAATAAAAGCTAGAGGAGGCTCCTATCTCAATGTAAGCCTAAGGAGCCTAGCTTTGCAATGACAGCGAGAGAAAGCTTCTATCGCAATAAAAGCCTTAGGAGGCTAGCTTTGAAATGAAAGCGAGAGGAGGTTACCTTTGCAATTTAAGCAACAGGAGCCTCTCTTCGCAATAAGAGAGAGAGGAGGCCCCCTTTGCAATATAAGCAACACGAGCCTCCCTTCGCAATAAAAGCGAGAGGAGGCACCGTTACCAATAAAAGCTTGAGGAAGCTCCCATCCCAATATAAGCGTGAGGAGGCTTCCTTCGCAATAAAAGCTTGAGGAGGCTGCCTTTGAAATAAAAGCGAGGGGAAGCTTCCATCGCAATATGATCAAGAGGAGGTTCCTTACCAAATAAAATCGATAGAATGTCCCCATCGCAATAAAATTATTATTTTTATTTAAACAGTACGTCTTTAATTTAATGTCTGTCATTTGTGCCCACCAGACACTCCCGACTCCACCAATATAACCTAAAATTAAACAATTAATTATGAAATCAATACAATTTATTTACATTTACAGACAAGACTAGTTAATATCATCATAGCTAAAAAACTAAAGAAAAATTTCTAATCGGCTTTTTCTATAGTTTTTTTAATATAATATATAAAATTATAGGCATTAAAAAAATTTATTAATTTCTCACAAAAATTACGAATTTAGTTTTTATTCACTGCCAATTCGAAAATAGCTTTATAATTTATGTATTAATAATGAAAAAATATACTAAACTTCATAGTTTTACACAATTTTAACAAGAAGTATATTGGTTTGTTAAATTATTAGCATTCAATGGCTGTAATAAAAATAACTCTCACAAAATATACGTTAACACCAATATTTAATTATTCGGTCACATTAGCGGAAATTATAGGTGATTTATGAAATTTTGTAAAATGGCTACGAAATTTAATTAACTGTAATTATTATCACTACAAAATAGATAGTGAATTACTGTGAATTAGGATTGTAATTATAATAAATCAAATGTCAGTTGCTTATTAACAGATATAGAGCGAATGGCGGTTGTTATTATTTTGTATTTCAACTTTAATATAAGTATAATAATATTACATTTTATATAAATTCCCTAAAGCGGTTATTTGTTATGTTTGTGAAGTGGTAATTGGATATGAAATGAGACTGAGTTATCACGCTGTTCTTTGTATAATACTCGTTCGTGTAAACTCGGCTTTTATCGACTAATAGAGTTCATAATTCATTATTTAATATAACATTACACTTTTTCGGGAGGGATTCAGGTTCAGACGAATCCTTCCGGGTTCAGTGGACTGTATGTGATCTTGGGGCTCTTTAATTCTTGAAGATTCAGATTTTCGGGTCTTCAATATTCACTTCCAAGTTATTTAGAGTTCTGGATCTTGATGTTCACAAGTCGCGCTTAGTAGAGGATCAACTCCGCTCGGGAGTCTAAGACGAAATGTGACGTACAACTCTGGGAAAGGCCTTTTATACAACTCTCCTGCTCGGTATATACATACGGGGACACGAGTAGGAGAGAGGGCGAACGCTTATGCTGGGGTAGGAGACGGAGGGGGGTCGCCGGCGGTTGACCAATCAGAATTAGTCGCCGGCAGCGATGCGCTAAGCTCGCGGGTCTCGTCCGCAACAATATTATTGACATTAATTGATATACGAGTATTATGAATATTGAACAAAATAACAGTTGTATGTCATGTTATTAACTTCGTTTTCAAGAAATTTTCACTTATGAGGTCTTAAATGTATACCATTTTGAAGTGAAACTTCTTTGGCGCATGAGGGTAACTTTTTACGGATGAAACGCGTGATTAGCGTCACGAAGATGTGCAGCTTTTTTATGCTAATTCTTTTGAAGGTTAGCTAGTTTTAATATTTACAAATAACATGTGGCATTTTAATTGACGTCATTTGAGATTTCATTAAATTATTTGTATTAATTTACGACACTTTTAATATTTTAATGACAATTACTCGTTTTGCTAGCAGAGGTCCCGGCTTATTCCTTGGTATAGCGGAGTTGGGAAATTGCATTTTCTAATTTGTCGGAGTCTGGGCTAAAGGAAGGCTTTGTCCCAGGCTACTTACCAGCCTACCAGTAAAGATGTACCACCAAACAAAGCTATTTGTTTTCCGGTACTACGCTTTGTAGAAACCATAAGAGGCAAACTGCCTCTTAACAGATTAGCTTCCACCTTAAACTGTATCATCACTTACCATTTGGTAAGATCACAATCAAGCACTAACCTGTCAACAATAAACAGCACAGACGTCGTTACTTTTATATGTAATGTAATATTTAACGTTAATTCAAAATTTGTATATATCAATATAATTTAATTAAAATAACGTATTTATTTAACATGTGTGGTCAGAAGTTAATTTACAAAGGCATATATTATTCGACGTATAAACAAACTGCCAAATACAGATTCAATGGTATAAAATCAAATGGTTTTACGTTATTTAAACAATATATGTTTAATTGAATTAATCATTGTTTCAAATCGCTGCTTTGGATGAATAGTGGAACAATTTAAAATAACAAATTTTATAAGAAATCTGTTTAAAAATGAAACAAACCGTTTGAATGAAATAGCATTTCCTAATTTTTCTAAATATGGTCTAGTGGGAGGCTTTGTAGCATTCCACCAGCAAAGACGCGCCACGAAGCATAACCCAATCTAATCAAAATATTCCTTATTAAAGTAGGCTCAAAAAGCTCTTTTGAATCGTCAATAGTCTGTCCGTTGGTAACAAATCTACCACCGGTTAGGAAAGTTGATTCCGCTGAGAAGAAAACGGCAAGAAACTCAACAGTTACTCCTTTAAACGTAGTTTTTGTACGTTTTAATTGGTTATAATATCTTTGTCGGTTAAATAATCTTCAATATTATAATATGTTTTTGTAACACAATCGCTATTCGGTATAATGCTTTATAGAAATTATAAGAGGTGCAACTATCTTTACTAGGTTAGCGCTGCTTCATCTCAGACTGCATCATCATCTCCTGAGCTCTCAGTCAATACCTAACGTACGTGATACGAAGCAAACAAATTACGTTCTGGTCCGATGGTCTGTAGAAACCATAACATTTTTTGCCATGAGTCTGGTCTAGTGGGAGACTTCACAGATATTCTCCAAGGGGAGGAGTTGTATGAACCTCAGCCTCCTGTTTCCTACTCCGCTTCGTCGGGGTCGGAGGGCCCCTGCGGCATTCACCTTCTTCTTTTGCCGTGCCTCCTTAAGTGAGATTATAATATGGCAAGAGAAGGCAACCGATGAGTATTGCACCTATAATATTTGCCAGTGAGAGATCTGTACTGATCAGCGACGTCATAATGATTCGTTGAGAAGTGGTGGGCTGTGTCTAAGGAGACACCACACTCGTAACAGCTGGCCAACGGCTCACAGCCAACAGTTTGATACAGGTATTTGCTGAAGAAACCATGACTGGTAAGCACCTGTACCAACCTGTAGGAGAGTGATCCGTGCTCTCTGCCCAGCGACTGCTCGAGATGAAGGCTGTTCGCCCTTAGTATGGCCACGCCTGCCACTGGGGATCCGAGGTCTTTTATCCATCTTTGGGTCAAGGCTCTGTAGCTAGAAACCTGACTCTCCTTACATCGTCAGCGTTTGGTGATTCCCCTCTTGTTAGACTTTGGCCGTAGCTAGTTACTTCCCTATCAGCAAAGACGTGCCGCCAAGCATAAAACAACTGTGCTTCGGCATAACGCTTTGGAGATACCATAAGAAGTGCTATTATCTCTTACTAAGTTAGCGTTGTTTCATCATCTAGTGAGATCTCAGACAAACCCTAACCTTGAGAGGTAATTACCATAACCAGTTAACCTCGCTTCTATTTTAGACTGTATCATTTGGTGAGTATTCAGACAAGCGCTAACCCGTCATCAATTAATAAAATATGGTTCCATTTCTTTTTGACAGAAAAATCTATAAGACTTAAATTTTGTTGTGTTATAATAGGAAATTTTGAATCGTTTAAATATGCAAGGCAGCGAAATGTTATATCAGATTTTACTATTTCAGCAGTGCTCCAAAAACATGAATGCATCAACCCAGCAAGGTATGAGCAACGAGATCGTCGCCTCACTGCGGTGATAGAGCACATCTTTTAAGGAGTAATTAAACACCCAGCCTGACATCAGCCATTCGATATTACATCTAGACTTTGCACCTTACGATTCAATCATTGCTTTCAATTAATATATACAAAAATCTTTATTGAAGCAGCCATTTACACCACTATTGCATCGTCAAGTATCATTGACTGATCCCTATATTTAGATCGGATCGAATCAGATTTTAATACTTATAACAGTTAATTATCATTCTTTTGTTTCCCACAAAGTTATTCCTACATGTATACAGTCCCAAATTATATATTTTTTATTCAAATAATAGGACACTACAAGATGGCATGAAACAAAGATAAAATTGCAGGACTATAGATACACAGGGAGATTAGCGATACAAAAATATTAAATAGGAAATAATTTCTTAAAAGGAATCTGATTTTATAGGTTATAATATGAAAAAGAGGGCCCTAAAGTCCTATTAGTACGTTAACAGAAAGCTGTAACCAAAACCGAAACGACGGGCTCTACATATAAATAGAAGAGAGAGAGAGTCAGTAAAATATCCTAATTTGTAAGCCAGTGATTGAAAGATTAATTATTACTGTACTACATTTTGTACTAAAGCATGATGTTGTAATAAGAATAACAAAAGGCGATTGATCTTGGTTGATAAAGAAAGTGATATAATCGTCAAAATCACTAAAACGTGAATGTCTAAAATGCTATCTATTAAAAAAAACTTGGCTAACTATAACCAAAATGTTTTTACAAATTTCTGTGTATGTGATTGCGTAAAAGTTGATTAACAAACATCAAACAAAAAATACGCCATCAAAAACAGTTTTGGGAAAATATTTTTGTAAAGTTTCACAAAATAACGTATCAGTAACTGATTATTACTATCCTGTTGGTGCGGAGATTGACATGAACATAAATGATGAAGACAGCGTGACTCGTACATTTGTAAACTTATGGCTGCAGAGCTAGGGGGAATATAATTCAGTAAAGGAATGATCTGCGAAAATAGATATGTCGGTTACGCAGACTGCGTTCCTTGATCGATGACCAACATTTGTTTGACTTGGGTTACAACTTTGTATTTCCTCCTACACCGACAGACAGACTGGCCCTGTTTTGCACGTGTATTATTAAAGACTTTGTTATCGTATCATTTAAAATACGGAATGTTATTTAACAAACTTTTTCATTTAGAAAACGTTTGTCAGATTGTTGACTGTATCTTCTGGTTCAATTTTGACATCACTATCTATTTCAATTCCTTCTATTGTATTTTAAAAAGTTTCAGTTATCTAACGTCACTCGATTGTTGACTGTATCTTCTATTTCCCCTTTGACATTATTGACTGTTTCAAATACTTCTAATATTTCATACAATCCCTGTACATATTTATATATCTTTACCTAATTTTAGTAAAATATTTTTTTACTCAAGTGCAAATACGTTTCGTTGACTTTTATCTGATTGATGAAACGTGATTTTACAGTCAAGAAATAAAAGGATGATTATAAGTTCACCAGCTAATG
Source organism: Elymnias hypermnestra (assembly GCA_015832385.1). Lineage (NCBI taxonomy): Eukaryota > Metazoa > Arthropoda > Insecta > Lepidoptera > Nymphalidae > Elymnias > Elymnias hypermnestra. The sequence continues at coordinate 745,208 of JACTOM010000073.1, forward strand.
TATATTCAATACGAGTTTATTCATAAGCAAATAGAAATGAAGGTATATTAACATATACTAGATGCAAAAGACGTAATATCGAAAGGCATAATGGGAGTGTTTTTAATGTCTAGTATCCTTAACCTATCTGTTTAATTTTATAGTAACTTTGCCACAAAAAACTGCTACAATGTAATGTTATCACTATAATATAAAGTTATATTAATCATTTTTAAATATGCTATGATTGTTTAGTTTTTTACTATGACCGAAAGATTACGTTATAAATGTTATTTTTCTGGTTTTCAATTTTGTTTATCAAAGATTATAAAATTAGTTTTATTACTGCAAATATTTAGGTTAACGTGTTAGACTGTGGGTAGGTTAAGTATGCCGACATTTATAATAAAACTACGATTGTTGAAAGCGACTGAGTAATACATAGTGTAATAAGCATTTCACCTACTACTTGAAAATTCATTGTATTGGATTTGTTGTGTAAATATTTTAAAAGAAAACTATTGTGTGTACGTAAAAGTTATACTTCTTTGGTATTATGAAGAGTTCAAACAAATAAAGCTGCTAATACATTAAATATGTAAAAGTTTGATAGATAAAGTATTGGAATTCAAATATTCTTTATTCGATTAGGACTTCGACAGCTTTTGAATGGTCAAATATGCGTGTTTACATATTATTTCCAATTTACAACTGACGATGATCTTAAAGAACGACAAATCTTTTTCTATACCATCATCTAAAGTAATAAATAAATAACATTTTATTTTATCGGGTAACATTACAATATTACTTTATCTACGTTACACTTTACATACTTTTGTCACAAGGTATAAGAATCTACTCTATACTGCTTATTTCGTGGATGCTAAAAGAAGTATAACTTAAGAAAATGAGGATGGTGATAATCCATTAAATACTGCTGTGATATCAGTTTGCGTTGAATAGTTCCAAACAAATGGATTGATTAATAAATATATACTATTAAAAAAATATTACTGTATGTAATTGGTTTTTATATTTCTTATCACACATAAGAAATATATGTTGTCTTTTTAGGTTTTCATTAGCTGTGTACTGATTTGGAGAGCATTAGTTTTACCCCTGTCCATTATTGACTTCAATGCTATCCAACCAATGGACCTCAAAGCAGAAATATTAGAAAGGCAATAATATGAAGATGGTTTTAGGCCACTAAACTGACTTGTTTGAAATTTGGCAAAGTTACTCTTTTCGCAATATACTTAGGTACATACATAGCATCACGTCTCATTCCCATAGGAGTAGACAAAGACCACGTCCTTCCACTTGCCATGATCCTTGCATATCTCCTTCGCTTCTTTCATTCTCATTAAACCTTTCATACAAATTCGTCGGTTTAGAGTACTCTTGAATTGGCATTTATTTAAAATGTCCTGGACTTGGTCCAGCAACGTTCGGCTTAGTCTTTCCTTTCCATCTTTCCCATTTACTACAGACTCATAAATCCTTTTTTTCAGTCTCCTGTCATTTATTCTCTCTACGTGCCCAAGCCATCTAATGATACCTTTCTCCATTTTAGTCACCACATCTTCTTTTATGCCATATTTTTCTACTTTCACACTATTTCTTACTTTGTCACTCAGTTTCCACTCATACTTCTCAACGCTCTCATCTCTACCGCATTTATTTTACTTTTATGCTTTTTCTGCCATACCAAACTTTCACTTCCATATATAAGTGTTGGCACCAACACTCTTCCATGTACAGCCAGTCTGGCCCTTTGAGACACCATCTCGCTAATTATAAAGGCCTTCGCAATATATATCGTTAATAAGTACGGATTTCTAGTTATTTCCATTAGATCGGATCGGATAAGTGTCAGACGGCGGGGAACAGCAAGTTTTAATTACAAATTGTCGAGAAACTAGGTAAACAACGTTATTGAATTTATACTCTGTTTAATTCCGCGTAACACAAAATTTCAATAAAAAAGTCTGTGATTCTCAAACTGTTTTAAGTCATTTGTAAGCATATTTATCATTATTTCTCCAGATGTATTATACCCGAAAGTAGTTATTTATTTTTATACAAATAAGTTCATAAACTGACGACTTTAGACTGCCTCGCTACCAGAAGACCTGGTTTTGATTACAGACAAAACCCATTTAGGACTTTGAAGGTCAGGATTATATTGTCTTGTCTCACGCCTAGCAAAACAATGTTGTAGTGAGGCAACTTCAAAAGATATTTTCACCTGTCCGGTTGTCCTTTTCAGCAGCAGAAAACGTTGCTCTTAGCCTAGGTCCGAGCCTCGCAGGAGGCGCCCTTAGAGCAACGCTTCCCCCACGACGCAGCAGGGCCCTTCTACGGTCCTACCCCTCGGCAGAGCTTCTGTGCTCGCCACCCCTCTCGGTTACGCTGTCAAAGCCAGTAGGGCTAACAGCAACTACACACTTCGAAAAAAAAGACATATTGTAAACAATTTTTATAGAACGTTTTAAGAGGAATAATTCCGTCATCATGTACGTTGCGTAATTTCAACCGTTTCCATGGTGTCGGCAGAGAAGCTCTCAAAAATCATGATTTTTCACCATTTTGCAACAATTGTCTTTGATAATCCGCAACTTCTGTTCGTGACATTATATAATATTGCCTTCAGTCTTTTGCGATAAATAGGCTATCCAGTATAAAAATGATTTTTCTCTCTCTCTTCAGGTTTATTATAATAGTTGAGAAGTATGATTGGATTGAAACTGAGTGACAAAGTAAGAAATACTGTGATAAGAGAACGTTGTTCTATAAAAGAAGATGTAGTGACTAAAATTGAGAAAGGATATTCTTAGATAGTTTGGGCACGTAGATAATGAATGAAAGGAGACTGACAATAAGGATTTATGAGTCAAGAGTGAATGCCAAAGTTGGAAGGGGAAGACCAAGGCGAACGTTCCTGGACCAAATCCAGGACATTTCAAATAAGGGCCAGGTCAAGAGTACTCTAAACCGACGAACTTGTATGAGAATGGTGACAAGTGGAAGGATGTGGTCTCTGCCTACCCCTATGGGAATGAGGCGTGATGTATGTATGTTGACAATTTTTGCCTCATACAGCGGTATGCTCTAACGAGGCACTTATTTTGAATTGTTAAGCTATCTTTTTATCCAGTCAGTACCCAGCTATAAATGAAATATGAAAAAAATCTGCGTGTATCAGCATACACTTGGAGGAAGTGAAACTTCTTTGGCTTAATATATTTAATATGTAATCATTTTAGTTTAAATTTCTCCCTGCCGAGTTATAACAAGTCTCACTTTAAAAATTGTGACTGAAATAGCGTTCACACGTGAAGGAAGTGACACTTCTTTGGCTTGTATTGTTTAATTTGCAATATTTTACTTTAATTTTGGTATGCAACGAGACCCAACAGACACTTACATATACTATCAAGTGTTTTTCTTGTCTAACTTGTAAAGAAAATCGTTTCCTATGGTGTCATAAGAAGTTACACTTCCAGTATGCCTATACCTGTTTGTACGTGAAAAAGGTGAGACTTCTTTGACTTAAAGTGTATAATATAATAATTTTACTTTAACTTCATCGTATATATGAGTAATAAATAAAATTCTGAATACTAATATACCAATACTATAATATTCACAGATGCGCTCTTCTCATACATTTGAACAAAAAAATTACTTTACCTTACCAAAAGAAGTATCACCTGAAAGAATGTAACTGTAACAGTATGTACACGTAAAAGAAGTGAAACTTCTTTGGCTTATACTGTAGGATATGCAATAATTTTATTTGAACTTCATCTTATATACACGGTGTATATTAATTTGGTATACAATACGTACTTCGCGTGACTCGTTACAAATCATTTTCCATAACAAGTTTCACTTCAAATAGTGTACATATATCAGTGCGTATCCGTGAAAGAAGTGAAACTTCTTTGGCTTAATTTTGGTAAACAACTACACCTTAGACCCTTATATACACTCATATATAAGTTTCCTGCGTTACGCGTAAAAAAAGTTGTTTTCTACAATGCCATAAAAGTTTCAATTCAAATAATGTTCATATATCATTGCGTACCCGTGAAAGAAGTGAAACTTCTTTGGTTTAAATTGGTAAATAACTACACCCAAGACCGTTATACACACTCATATATAAGTTTCCTAGTAGCAGCGTTTACACATGAAAGAAGTGAAACTTCTTGGGCTTATACGGTATAATATACAATAATTTTACTTTAACATCATCTTATATATAAAGAAATATATTCATTTTTGTATATTTATTTATGCATAGGACTTGTATACAAAGGACACCNACAGCCAGTCTTCACCTTTGAGACACCATCTAACTAATCAAAAAGGCCTTAGCAATATATACCGTTAATAAGTACGGATTTCTAGTTATTTCCATTAGATCGGATCGGATAAGTGTCAGACGGCGGGGAACAGCAAGTTTTAACTACAAATTGTCGAGAAACTAGGTAAACAACGTTATTGAATTTATACTCTGTTTAATTCCGCGTAACACAAAATTTTAATAAAAATGTCTGTGATTCTCAAACTGTTTTAAGTCATTTGTAAGCATATTTATCATTATTTCTACAAATGTATTATACCCGAAAGTAGTTACTTATTTTTTTACAAATAAGTTGATAAACTGACGACTGTAGACTGCCTCGCTAGCAGAAGACCTGGTTTTGATTACAGACAAAACCCATTTGGGACTTTGAAGGTCAGTATTCTATTGTCTTGTCTCATGCCTAGCAAAAAAAATGTTGTAGTGAGGCAACTTTAAAAGATAGACATATTTTCACCTGTCCGATTGTCCTTTTCAGCAGCAGCAAACGTTGCTCTAAGCCTAGGTCCGAGCCTCGCAGGAGGCGCCCTTAGAGCAACACTTCCCCCACGATGCAGCAGGGCCCTTCTACGGTCCCACCCCTCGGCAGAGCTTCTGTGCTCGCCATCGCCAGTAGGGCTAACAGCAACTACACACTTATAAACAAAAGGCATAGTGTAACCATTTTTTTTTATAGAACGTTTTAAGAAGAATAATTCCAGCATCATGATCGTTGCGTAATTTCAACCGTTTCGATGGTGTCGGCAGAGAAGCTCTCAAAAATCATGATTTTTCACCATTTTGCAACAATTGTCTTTGATAATCCGCAACGGTTTATTATAATAGTTGAGAAGTATGAGTGGATTGAAACTGAGTGACAGAGTAAGAAATAGTGTGATAAGAGAACGTTGTGGTATAAAAGAAAATGACTAAAATTGAGAAAGTTATACTTGGATGGTTTGGGCGCATAGAGAGAATGAATGAAAGGAGACTGAAAAAAAGGATTTAAGAGTCAAAGAGTGAATGCGAAAGTTGGAAGGGGAAGACCAAGGTGAACGTTCCTGGACCAAATCCAGGACATTTTAAATAAGGGCCAGGTCAAGAGTACTCTAAACCGACGAACTTGTATGAGAATGGAAGCAGCGAAGATATGCAAGAATCGTGTCAAGTGGAAGGTTGTGGTCTCTGCCTACCCCTCTGGGACTGAGGCGTGATGCTATGTATGTTGACAATCCTTGCCTCAGACAGCGGTATGCTCTAACTATGCACTTATTTTGAATAGTTAAGCTATCTTTTTATCCAGTCAGTACACAGCTATAAATGACATATGAAAAAAATCTGCGTGTATCAGCATACACTTGGAGGAAGTGAAACTTCTTTGGCTTAATATATTTAATATGTTATCATTTTAGTTTAAATTTCTCCCTGCCGAGTTGTAACAAGCTTCACTTTAAAAATTGTGACTGAAATAGCGTTCACACGTGAAGGAAGTGACACTTCTTTGGCTTGTATTGTTTAATTTGCAATATTTTACTTTAATTTTGGTATGCAACGAGACCCAACAGACACTTACATATACTATCAAGTGTTTTTCTTGTCTAACTTGTAAAGAAAATCGTTTCCTATGGTGTCATAAGAAGTTACACTTCCAGTATGCCTATACCTGTTTGTACGTGAAAAAGGTGAGACTTCTTTGACTTAAAGTGTATAATATAATAATTTTACTTTAACTTCATCGTATATATGAGTAATAAATAAAATTCTGAATACTAATATACCAATACTATAATATTCACAGATGCGCTCTTCTCATACATTTGAACAAAAAAATTACTTTACCTTACCAAAAGAAGTATCACCTGAAAGAATGTAACTGTAACAGTATGTACACGTAAAAGAAGTGAAACTTCTTTGGCTTATACTGTAGGATATGCAATAATTTTATTTGAACTTCATCTTATATACACGGTGTATATTAATTTGGTATACAATACGTACTTCGCGTGACTCGTTACAAATCATTTTCCATAACAAGTTTCACTTCAAATAGTGTACATATATCAGTGCGTATCCGTGAAAGAAGTGAAACTTCTTTGGCTTAATTTTGGTAAACAACTACACCTTAGACCCTTATATACACTCATATATAAGTTTCCTGCGTTACGCGTAAAAAAAGTTGTTTTCTACAATGCCATAAAAGTTTCAATTCAAATAATGTTCATATATCATTGCGTACCCGTGAAAGAAGTGAAACTTCTTTGGTTTAAATTGGTAAATAACTACACCCAAGACCGTTATACACACTCATATATAAGTTTCCTAGTAGCAGCGTTTACACATGAAAGAAGTGAAACTTCTTGGGCTTATACGGTATAATATACAATAATTTTACTTTAACATCATCTTATATATAAAGAAATATATTCATTTTTGTATATTTATTTATGCATAGGACTTGTATACAAAGGACACCTTATCCCTTATGAAATCTCTTCCAGGAATCTACACCCAACAGACCCTTATACATATTATAACGCAATTTTTTATCTACTGTCCCCCAGAAGAAGTTTCACTTCAATTTTTATTTATATATTGATTTTAGTTATATACTATAAGTAGATAATAAGTTTACTTCGCACTCACGTCCATTCAGAGTTTCTTCTATAGCAAAAAGCAATACAAACGCCAACTTAGTTAATAATATAATCTATTTATAATATAAAGCTTATTTATATAATAACCGAAGGCAGGATTGCTACAGCATTTATGTAGTTATAGTTTTGTTAACTCGGAGTTTACAAGTTGCGTGTTAGATTGTTCCGTGTTTAGGCACATGTTTTTGCTTTCGTATTCGTTCATGATGTCCAATGTTGATTTATATTGCCATAAAATGTAATTTTAGGCCCAATTTCGGAGTTACAAACCGAATTTATTAACAATTGTTCGAATTGTTTTCGTTACTAGGTAATCTCGCTAGAATAGTGCCTTGTGAAGCATGCTTATAGAATATTGAAAATGAATTAAGACATTGACTAATATTTTTGTGCATTGTGTAAAGAATTTGCATAGTTTTTAAGTGTTAACTTAGATAATATATTTCTCTCAATTTTCACATACAATTGTTACATTTGAGATAGATACAGTTGGTTCCCGAGTTATAGTTCAAGAGCCAGTGACTCATGTTATTTTTTATTAAACTTGATTTGTTTTTGAGATAAGAAAACAAACTGTCATAAAAAACCTGGTGTTTTCTTAAAATCACACGAATGAAGTAAAGACTTTATCAAGACAAGCTTGATAACACTAAATCTAGCTATTTTTTTGTTATATATTCGTTAGATAAAAAGACGAGTCTGCTTTAGACACGATGAAGTAAAACATATATGTATATGTTTATACATTAATTTTCGAAAACTATTTATATGTATAACGGTCGCTGTCAGTTCACCTCGCCCGATCCCACTTTTCGTAACGCTCTCGTTGTGCATTACCAGTTTAATCTCCCAAGTCAAGCGTGCAAAACGAAGTTTAACTTTATTAAAATTTATGTCATTTTCTCACTCTTTTAGTCGACGAGAGGTGACTTAACTCAAACAAACATTACATGCCTGAGCATAACGCCTCAGTATCATTCAAACCCAAAAAGTTCCCCTAAATTACGCGCAGTTCCCCTAAGAAGCATTATTTTCAAAACTTTTTTTGTCGTTGTATTTGATACGAAATGTTGATAAATAATTAATTAAAATATAGTAGTGATTCCTTGACTAGAACTCCATCTTCCCTTTACTCAAACGAGCGTTACATAGCGGAGTGTAACGGCTTACATTCAATACTTACGACATAAAATAAACTTGCCTAAAAAGTGTTCACTACAAAAAATTTATATTAATTTGTGATTCCGGCAAAATTGAGAACTATATTATCTAAGTGTATTTCATATAGTAAGTTGAAAATGAAGCAATAAACTTCCACTTTTAGATAAATGAAAACAGTATTAAATAGTTTGCATTGGAATTGTAAATTAAGAAGCATTATTTAAATATAATAATGGCTATTTTTTTTTATAAAACGGTTGTTAAATATTAAATTAGATATATCTTGACATGGTAATGAATGAAGACATGGAGTGAAGTATTTATCCGCACAAAGTTTAATAAAATGTATAATATTTAACGCACAATTATTCTTTTTTTTTTTATTACTAATAAATCTGTTTCATTTCGTTCTATTATCGATCCGATATCGTTAAAAATATATTGCTTATTATTTAAATATATATTGCTTACACACTAGTTTAAAACACGTACATTGGATATTTCTGTTATACTCTAACCAGCTGTCGGTTTGAAATTTAATATTTATCATTTAAGTAGCAAATGTTGGCCTTAAGCCACAATAGGTTTATAGTTAGACCCGTGGGCTCTCGTTCAAAGAAGTCACGGATTATAAACCTGGACAGTATAGTTATACTCCTAATCCCGTGCACTAAGTACTCGTATATTTTTTTATAAAGAAACCTACGTACTTAATTGTTCTTTTACATCCATCATTGTGCTTTTCGGTAAAAGAAGACATCGAAAGAAAACCTTCAATTCCCGGAATATGTTGTAGCTTGTTAACCCGCAATGGAGCAACGTGGTGGGTCTATATTATATTAAGCCTGTATCTAGCTGTAGGGTGTTAATAAGCCGCTATTTACCTTGCGTGGTGGGTGTATACTCTTATAAAACCACCACACTGCTCCACTTCGGGTTGCTAGACATAGTACACAACGATCCCCCGTAAGAATTGCGGGCGGAAGTTGTCGCGATTGCCTATCAATGTAGAATAGTGCAAGTGCATCCGGTAGCGGTGAACTTTACGATGACCAGGGCTCTCGCCGACAGAGCATTAATCGAAAACTGGAGCCTCGAGACACCAACGGCAGGTGCGAACACGGTAGCAGCGATCCGTCTTTACCTTGAGAATTGGATCATTAGGCGGCATAGATCCCTCTCCTACCAGGTGCTTACCGGACATAGTTGTTTCGGCAAGAACACAGGTGCTACTGCAGATACGGTGCACCATACGTTGGCAGAGTGTGCGGAGTGGCCGCCCCAGCAGCACATCCTAAGTGTCGTTGGTCGAGGCCTCTCTCTCGAGAGCATAATCGATGTGATGCTCACCAGTGACTTTGAATGGAGGCCGGTTGCCTTTTCCGAGACCGTCATCTCGATTCAGAAGGCAAATGAAAGGGCGGTTGCTGCTGATGTCCTCGCTCTCCATCGAAGGAGACTGGGTGGCAATATGTGCAGGTATGCGCTTCACTATTCCTCTCAGTTAACTGTCTACAGTTGAGATGAGAGTCTACTCTCATAGTCGGCATCATCCGGGTCACTAGAGCTCAATGCGAAATGGAATCCACTAGTGATCTCATCCAAGGATGACGAGGGATGCGCTGGGTTTTGTTGGTGTTCTGGTTACTCAGCGAGTCACACATTCCTGATTGGAAGTCTTTCTTGTTCTTCTGAAGTTCTTAAAAACATTTCCCAGCGCCTAAAAAGAAGGACATTGTTCACCATGTGCACTTTCTATACCTACACTCTCATAGTCTGATGGGACGGCAATCCGACACGAGCGGAGAGAGATCAGGCGCAGGATCGACAGCTTAATGTTCTCTCCAAGGAACGGGGGTGAAGCACACTGCCATCTTTCAAATTTCGGGCAGATACAGAAAACTCAATTTGCTTCTCAAATGCGCCCGACTCCGGACACTAATCCAAGACGTCCTGTCTATAGCAGTAACAGTTTATTTTATACTCTTCCTGTTAGCTCTAATCACTGGGTCAACTTTATTGGGAGTACAATGAGGTCATGAGGCGTTGCTCTAATGGCCCGAAAGACCAAGCCTAGGATCAGGACAAGTTTTCTAAGTCTTTAAGGTCCCTTTGATGTAGACCACTGCGAAGTGGTATCAGTTGATATCATTTTTACCACGTATTGTTGTTAACATTTTGACTCTATGTTCGTCTAATATTTTAATAGTTATTCCGGCGGAGACGAATCCAAAAAATCAATCATCTTTAAAGTGCGTTAAGCAGTACCTTTTGGTGACACAAATTTGGCTTAAATTAGTAAATATTAAAGGGTTCAGATGTAGTAGAAATCTGTTGAAATCACGTTCGAAGATTTTAAAATCTATGCAGATGTGGAGTTGAAGTTTTTTATATATTTTCACTAGTGTGTATGCAATTAAAAAACTATATATTCCTATTACAAACACAACTCGCATTAATGTTAAATGAAATTGTATTCAGTTGTTATCAGAGCATATTTAACGAGTGCAATTTATTTTCATATGATTAAGAAGAAAATATTGTCAATGTAAAATTTACTATTACATATACATAATACATAAAAATATGTTTTTGTAGACAGATCCCAATTATATAGGCAATATGTTTATTGTAAAGATAAAAGATTAAGGTAGATTAAGCTATTGTTTTATAAAAAGGAACAAAAAATAAATTATTTTAGATCTAAAATTGTGTTAATGTTTACTATCCTTCACACTAATCAATATAGCAATCTTCATGTCAATAAAAAGTTTCCGTTGCTTTCGCTACGTGAACGGTTAAAGTTATGCAAATATCATGTATGATAGAATTGTTCCCCATGAGATCTTCTTAACGAAAGTCTATCAAAGCATTTGTCTATCTCTTAAAGTAGGTTGACTATTACCGTTTTTATGGATAAATTAAGACAGCCCCGATGAGCAGGGTAATCGCAGATATTCTGTAATTAATTCCTGGTAAAAATAGCAATTTTTTTCTTTCTGGAGAAATGCTTTGGCCTTGACTAATTACCACTTTACAGCAAACGATGATACGATGGTGTATAAAAATCGTGCGAGATAGATGACCTTTTTAACACATTAGCATACTTTAAGCTTTGACTGTATCATCATTTACCATCAGGTGAGGTTACAGTCCAGTGCTACACTATCTGTGAACCCCTTCGACGAGTCACAACTAACTAACTGAACTGGTTTATTAAATAAAGACTTACTGAGTTCTTATTATGTCGACATTTACTGTTCCCAGAAACTATTCGAACCACGGATAACGCCAAAATAGCTTACCTACGAGTATATTTAGCAAATGCGGCTGACAAACGTTAGTGTTTTAACAAGTAAGCGCATTGATGGCGTGTCATTATAGTTTAACTAGCAATACTCCGCGGTGTCACCCGCGTAGATACCGATCTCGTGGCAGTGGAAAGTGTAATAAATTGGGCTATAGATTTATTGTTGGTTAGAAGTTCGAGAAGTTTTATTTCATTTAGTTTTTAATTACTTCCTTTCAAATTATTAGTCACTCACATTCATAATCTAATCTACATACAGATTTATCTTTACAACTAATATATATATAATACATTTTTAAATTCGTACCATCATTTATTCGAATTTCCGAGATTAGTCAATTTAAAAATACTCTACAGGTATTGAAATAGTTTTTTAAAATGGTCCAGTAATTTTTAGCTTGATTAATGCCAACTTTCTTTTATAATATAAGAAAACATTAATGACATTGGTTTCTTTAGATTGACATTTTTAATTTCGTTATATCTTTTGCATGGAATGTTTGATTTTAAAAATAGTATAAAAAGTATTTTACAGGTATTAAAACAGTCTTTAATCATTTAATAGGATAAGGATCAATACAGAGGTGTAAATAATATGGTTTGATTAATGTCGGCGAATTTATTAGCTTTTGAAATGCAAAAAGTAGTTATAGTGGCATAACTACAGTAATTGGACATATGGTATTGCGGATTTTTTATAGATATTAATACAGTCTATAATATTGTAGAACATTTTTTTGTGCTATCTTCAATAGTTTTAGCAGCGAACGTGTAACAGTTTTTTTGTTTCATACCTTGGGTTACATAAATGCATTTTTATAAAGCATTCTTATTTTTTTTCAGATAGTAATATAGTCTATGTCGCTCAGTGAAAATGCAGCTTTATAATGGTGAAAAAAATTTTTGAAATCGGTTTAGTCGTTTTTGTGTGAAAAGCTTACATACATACAACAACGTAAATATTTCTTCTTTATAACATAAGTTTACATACAATATTATTATTTGCAATACTTATATATTTCTCTATTTACCTATCGTCTCTTTCTTATATAAATAAGTAGCTGAACCCGCGACTTCGTCTGCGTGGAATGTTTTTGGGTGGCATTTTCATTCATTTCAAACAGTCTTTCAAATAAGAATCGTACGTATGACTTTGGAATTCCATAAAATTCGTAATTTGCTGATCTCTACTCGGCATAAGGAATATTCCTATCAAATTTCAAGTCTCAAGGCATTAGGGTTCCAGAGATGTCCTGATGAGTTAATAGTTAACACCCCCGCAAGCCCCCTTCCGGGTGTAATTTTATAAAATCTGTTCTTCGCTGACCTTTACTCGTCAAAAGGAATATTCTTTTCAAATTTCAAGTTTCTACGCCTTATGTTTCTAGAGATATCGTGTGAGTCAATAGATACTTGGATATCTCTTTTATATATATACAGATTATACTTCTAATATAAATCTAATGTGAGTGAAAATTACACAAAACTCTTTAACAAAGACTATCTGTTGAATAAACAAAAGTTCTATTTGGCAAAAGTCGCAAACTATATCAGCAATCAAAAAGAATATTCTAATAATCTCTTTGTCTCATCTAATAATTAGCAAGGATTTCATAATTCCAAAATAATAACATTTTAAAACGGTTTTTAATGGGGCTGTGGGAGGCGCATCCCAGGTTCTAATACTAATCTCACAGGCATTTACTGCTAACGATAATTGATGCGATGTACATAAGTGAAATTAATAAGAAATAAAAAATCCATAGCGTTCTGGAAATTGCCTTTCCAAAAAACTCCTTTTAAAAGTTTTTAGAGCTATATTTTAAATTTATTTGGGACCGAAACGGCCTGAAAGCTTGTTTTTAATTGGTCCAAATATCAAAGCCGAAGTTAAAGTTCATAGAGTAGTGATAGCCACTACTCTCCAGCAAAACGACAGTCCAAATTTATTTTAAACTTATGTCTAGTTAAATATATCATACACACATTGCATTTTTTTAAATTTTAAAATGATATAATTTTAAAAATGTGTAACTTTTAAATAGAGTCATTTTCTTATCTCTTAGATCGCCCGTGTCGACTACTAGTTGATATGATATGATAGGTCTGTCTCAACTTTGGCAATCAGAGTCGTAAGCATCTCTTTCTTTTTATGTGTAATATCTATTTCGCTTCTCGGTAACTGCTGTAACAAAATATGCATAGAGATAATACGAGACAATTGAATAATCAAAAATAAATCAATTACAAAGTGACTGTTACTATCCGTGCATGTGTCGCAACGGAGCTCGTTAATTTTTTTGTGGTATTTTATGAATTGTAAGTTTTAAAGTAATTATTAGTGTTTTTGATTGTATAAGTGATGTGAATAACAATGAAAATCTTTGAGGTATGTTTTTTATGGGTATTTACGTTATAAAGCGCGGGCAAATTATGGGTTCCAATAAAACGCGGTTGGACAATCTAATTGTAATCTATTTCCAATGTTAATGATTAGGAATCTAGTTAACTGGTTTCTTCGCTCCAAGTTCTTAGACGAATAACTTATATTTGGGTTTGCCGCCACATAGTTTCAAGAAATATGTTAAAAACGTCCTATTGCAAAAAGCATATTATAATATTGAAGATTATTTGAGCGACAGGGGTGTGACTTGATTCCAGTTGCACATGCACACATTATAACAAACAAAAACCAAAATGTTTAAAGGAGTAACCGTTGAGTTTCTACCCGGTTTCTTCTTAGCGGGATCAACTTTCCAAACAGGTGATAGATTAATTATCAATGGACAGACTACTGACGATTCAAAAGAGTTTTTTGAGCCTGCTCGAATAAATAATATTTTAATGTTATACTTTTTTGGGCTGCTACTTACCTTTTCTATATACTAGCTGTTCCCGGTGATGTTACCCGTTGTCTGATTCCGTGGGAATATGCAGGAATCCGTTTTATATTAAACCGAGTTATAAATCCAAATTATTGTCGAATCAACCTGAAAAATTTTAACATAATTGGTCCATTTGTTTAGGAAGAGTTCAGTGACATAGACATACAATACTCAGTCGTTCTTTCCAATCCATCGTTGTGCATTTTAAAGGAAAACATCGTGAGGAAACCTGCATATCTCTGGAGTAATTTCGTGGTATGTGTGGCTACACTACAGCATTCAGTGGAGCAACTTGGTGGGTCAATGTTTATGGTACTTACTCTTATACAAGATTACAAAAAAAACTATCCCATTTTTTTAAATTAATGTATTATCATCTGTTCTTGACAAATATGAGAAGTTTCACATTAATCCGACATCTTAAGTCCGAGTTAAAATATTCTAGCATATAAATTGATATAGGCGAAGTTTTCATAAATTAAATAGCTTTTGATATAATAAGCATAAACTGATCAGTCTGGAGACTTCACAGAGCATTTGGGTCGTTTTTACGGCTAATGAAATCGTAATTTGACTATCGTAAACGGTGTCTGTCTTAGATTGGTGAACATCACGGGGTTTAATTGCCGAGGGGACTGAATAATTGGCGAAACGGCAACGGTTTACGACCAAATTAATAGATTTTCACGACCTCCACTGAAACTTATATTGATATTAATTACTGGTGATAAAAATAATGCCATTATGACCTTTTTTTCGATTAGAAATGCATTTATGTGTCAGACTTGTTGAGGCCTCGCAATACCCATTAAAACTTATTGGAATATTCCTTATCCGTAAGTGGATGGCACCAGAGGACCAAAATGCGCATTTCTCCCTGTAGATTTAGACGACTCCGAATGTGGTTTCACAGAGGTAGGAGTAGGTATTCAAACATGCGTCGTCTAGTGAGACGGTGAGACGAACCATCCATATACTCTTATGCCTATTTTACCTCTGGGAAATGCTTTGGGGACTCACCGGCTAGGTCAAAATACCCACTAAAACATAGCAACACCCTCCACACCCTGAATTAGGAAGAAGCTCCCTTGCGCGTTCGCCTTGACACTCTCGGATGAAACCGTCTGAGGATGTTAAAGGAGCAGACAAGAGGCGTTCATCAATTAAGACGCTTACTGCCGCCCAACT
This sequence comes from Elymnias hypermnestra, assembly GCA_015832385.1. Classification (NCBI taxonomy): domain Eukaryota; kingdom Metazoa; phylum Arthropoda; class Insecta; order Lepidoptera; family Nymphalidae; genus Elymnias; species Elymnias hypermnestra. The sequence continues at coordinate 760,739 of JACTOM010000073.1, forward strand.
TCCTCCTCCGAAGGTGAGCGACATCTGCTGCAGCTGGCTGATTGCGCTCCTTTTCCTATATACTGGTTAGATGTGTGGGACCTGGTGATGAGTATCAAGATTGTATGCCACCTATGAAGGTGATTAGCAGTCTATTAACGTCACTCTGAAAGGCACAGGGCCTCCTTATTTACAGGAGAAAGGGTTTTGGAGCATAGATCACCTTCACCGAAAAGCACAATGATGGATTGGATAGAACAATGTAACACGTAGGTAAGTTTCATTTTTTATAACTATCTATATAATATATCATTGTGGTATAAAAGAAGGTGTAGTGACTAAAATCGAGAAAGGTATGCTTAGATAGTTTAGGCACGTAGATAGAATAGATGAAAGAAGACGGACAAAAAGGATTTATGAGTCAAGAGAGAATGGGAAATTTGGAAGGGGAAGACCAAAGTGAAGGTTTCTGGACCAAATCCAGGACATTTTAAATAAGGGCCAGGTCAATAGTACTCTAAACCGACGAACTTGTATGAAAGGTTTAATGAGAATTTAAGAAGCGAACGAGATATGCAAGGATCGTGGCAAGTGGAAGGTCGTGGTCTCTGCCTAACCCCATGGGAATGAGGCGTAATGCTATGTATGTATATATATAAATATCAGTTGCTGTTCGTCAGCCTCGCTACGACTTGTGAACGGCTGGATTGATTTGGCTAATTTTGGTTTTGAAGTATTTGTAGAAGTCCAATGAAGGTTACTAAATATGAAAAAATAAACTTCTAATGCAGTAATAACAACAATTTCGTTTTCCCTTAGAAACAATTCCTCAATGTCAAACGTTTGATGTTCGTCCCGTCGTTCAGAAATAAAATTAAATAAAAAAAAATAGGTACTTTTGTTTTTGACATTTGACAACCAAAAATTTCTGATCGAAACTATACTATTTTACTTTTGCGGGAACCTGGTCTTTAACCTGGGCTGGAATTCATTTTGTTCTGGTAAAGTTTTGTCCACATTTTTGACATTCAGCTATTAATGATCAGCTTTTATATTTATTGAGTCTGAGAATAATTTCGAATGATTTGATTTTAAAAGAAATTAAAAAAGGTTATGATATTATGTTAGTAATTTAAGTATAATAAATTTCTTATTTGAATATCATCTCATCAGTAGCATCCATCTCCGATATTCACCNTATATTTTATACATAAAAGTTACTATTCAGTTTATAATATATCCGATATGCATCTCCAACTAGCTAATGTACTTATTTTAAAACCACGTTTTGAAGAGCTTAAAAATCAAGTTCAAAGATTTTGAATTTGATTTTTGAGCTCTTTCATACATGCTGGTGAAAAAAATGGTTTATTTAATTTTCATTATTGTATCATCATCGATTCTCGTGAAGTGTGCAAATTTTCAAGTTCATGAGCCGTTTTGAAGTGCTCAAATCGAGTTCAACGTTTTTATTAATATATTGTTGAAAAAAAATGGTTTGTTTTTTTCCATTTTAGTATCCTCGGTTCTTGTAAAGTGTGCAAAATGTCAAATAAATACGACATTTCAATTCTCAGAAATTGAATTCAAATAGTCTATTAAATGTATAAAGAATGATCCGATTTTTCAAGTCATTCAATTGTCATCGATCAAGTATGCAAATTTTGTTTGCATATAGTTGAAAAAATGTTTTATTTCATTTTTATTATTGTATCGAAATCGGTTTGTCGTGAAGAGTGCCAAATTTCATGTAAGTCCGACGTTTTGAAGGGAATTCAAATTAAAATCGAATTCAAATGTTCCATTTATGGGTACCCATCTATTTGCTTCTGATGGCGCATTTTAATTACTTTTATTTTTTCTGTATTAATGTTAAGGTTCGATATAATGTTATCATGGTTAATTGTATATTGAAGTTATGTAATAATTAAAAAATGTTCTATTACATATGTGGCATTTAAAATATAGTCAGATTTTTTTTTTTAAATTCAATTGTCATCGACCAAGTGCGCAAAGTTATGTGCTCAAATTGTGTTTAAAGATTTTGTTATATACATAGTTAAAAAAAAGGTTTGTTTATTTTTTATTATTTTATAAATAAATAAAATCAGTTCACATCTTTAAACTCAGCACTTTAACGTGTATATACTTTAGTATATTTTATTTTAGTTACCTTGGTTCTTGTAAAGTGTGCAAAATTTCAAATAAATCCGAAATTTTGATGAGCTCAAAAGTATAACTCTCACTCCGTGGGCCAAGCTGCGGCGACCCGGTCAATGCGATGGCCGCTCTTTACCTCAAGACTAACAAAACTGAAACTGAAGGTCTGCGGAGCCTACGTCCTTTCCAGACTGACGAATACCTGCCTGGTACTCCTTCTGCTCAGGATACCAAAGGCGAACGCTGCAGATCCAGCAGAACAAGAGCCTACGTATGATTGTAGGAGTTCCGAGGTACGTCAGGAATGACGTAATACACCGCGACACCAAAACGCCCACCGTGGAGGTGTTTGCACGCCAGCTGGCAAGGAGGATAATCCGCCTAGCTCATAACTCCCCGCACACACACTTCCATGGGATTGCCAGCCACCATCATAGAGTGGCAAACATTGGGCATCCCTTACCTCATGAGCTACTGCTGTCACTACCATCCCACGTGGCTGATGATGGGTCAGACGACGCGCCAGCACTGGCTACACCCGGATTAACTTCAATAGATTAGACCTGGATGGGCCCGCTGGCGTCGCCGGTGGGAACCAGCCCGTTTGACACTACGGGCACAAATAAATTACCGAGCATCCGCGCGATGCTCGTGGCTTAGCCCGGGTAATGGGACAAAAGCCCCTAGGCCCATAATCTTCAATGCAAGTTGAGACATACCCGATAGAGAAATCTAATTCAAACATTCCATTACATATATATGAAAAGTTGACTTATATTTTTAAATTATTCAATTGTCAAGGGACAAAGTGTGCATAATTTCCAATTAATCAGACGCTTGAAGGGCACAAAAGTCGAGTTCAGACATTTTGTTACCTGTATTCAAGCGAGGCTAATATCAGCGTGTTAAATTAAAAATAAAAACACTTAAATTTAGAAATCAAGCAATAGTATTATAGTAAATTGACCTTCATATCTCTTGGGATGGCGGACAACAAAGGGTTTAATTGCTAAGGGGACTGAATTATTGCCGAAACAGGTCGAAACGGTCACGTTTTACTGCTACATTAATAGATTCTAACAACGCTCCTACTGGAACTTATTTGGCAATTAATTACACGCCTTTTTATTACTATAATGATCAATGTATATAAATCAAGGTAAAGTTATAAAAAAACGAGTAACCTTTAGACCACACGACTAAAGTAATTCGTAACTAACTCTCTCTTTCTATCTCTTTCACTACTTCTGTTTCTCATTCATCAGCTAACTCCCCAAATCAGGAGTGTTTACTTCAACAAGCTAAATAAAAAATAAAAATTACACATGCCAGAAGTGAAACTTCTTGGGTAAACTAATTTTTTAAGTCTTGTTTATACAAATCTAAAAATTTCCGAGGCTTAGAGGGAGGGAAAAAGGAAGATATGTCATGAAATCTCAAATGACGAATTGTAAATAAATTTTGTTTTTGAAAATTTGTTAATGAAAAAGAATTCATGAAATGTTTTTATTTTATATTTTATGAAAAGTAAAAAATGCCACATGTTATTTGTAAATATTTAAACTACCTAACCTTCAAACGAATTAGCATAAAAACGCTGCACATCTTTGTGACGATCGTGTTTTTATGCAAAGTTAAATAAATTTCCGTGATTATATAATAGTCTCGACTTATAATAAACCATAAACATAAACATGTATCTCGATGTAATTAATATCAAAATTATGTACGTTAAAGTCGCAGTGGATATCTATTAATTTGACAGTAAAACGTGACCTTTTCGCCAATTATATATTCAGTTTAATTGGAGCATAAAATGTAAGCAATTATTAACGTAATTAAAATTAATTGTTCATTACCTTTAACCACCTTAGTGGGAACTTGCTTATATATATTATGTGTAAATTTTAAATCATTAATAACAAGTACAATTTTTGAAACTTCTAGTTAATAGATACATACATACATAGCCTCATTCCTATAGGAGTAGATAGAGACCACGTCCTTCCACTTGCCACGATCCTTGCATATATCCTTTGCTTCTTTCATTCTCAATAAACCTTTCATATAAGTTCGTCGGTTTAGAGTACTCTTGACCTGGGCCTTGTTAAAAATGTCCTGGATTTGGTCCAGAAACGGTCTTCCCCTTTCCCGTTCACTCTTGACTCATAAATCCTGTGTTGGCACTAATACTTCTCTATGGAGTCTGGCCCTTTGAGACACCATCTGGCTATTCATAAAGGCGTGCAGAGCGCCATTTACCACATTCCGTGCAGTCATTCTCTTTTCAATATCACTTTCACATGTTCCATCTTTTATAAATTCAAATCGCAAGTATACAAATTCTTTCACCTCTTCCACATGTTCCCCATTTATCAAAATATTGCCATTCATCATAGATTCATTTCTTTCAAAGAGCATAACTTTCGTTTTGTTTACATTCACTTTCATTCCTTTCATTTTCAAAGCTTCATTAATAATATTAACCATCTCCTGTAGCTCATTAGTAGATGATGCAAGTATTACTTGATCATCAGCGTAGAGTAAACATTTGATGATTAATTCATTCATTCTTAATCTATATATACTTTCTTTTAAATCTGTGCTAAAAAGTAGTAGATAACATTTGATTTTAACACTGGTTTTTCAAATATTATTTCTTTAAATAGATTTAATTGGGCTGCCTCGATTTGCTAGCAGAGGTCTTGGGTTCGATCCCCAGTAGGGCGAATTTAGGAAATAGCATTTTCTAATTTATGTGAGTCTTTACTGGTGGGAGACTTCGACCGTGGCTAGCAACCACTCTACCAGTAAAGACGTACTTGCCTCATACCAGATTGATGCGCTTTCATCTTAGATTGCATGATAACAGTCAAGTACTAACCTATCAGCAATGAAAAGAAATGGTGAATGAACTGTTCTATTATACATAAATAAATTAATATTATTTTACAACGCCGATAATAAAAAAGATACCCGACTGGTTTGGTCAATTGTAAATCGTTTTTGAAGTGAAACTTCTTTAGGCGCATGAGGGTAAAACTTTTATCGTTGAAACGCGTGATTAGCGTCACAACGGTGTGCAGCGTTTGGTAGTTTTAATATTTACAAATAACTAGTGGAATTTTAATTTGCCACTCGTCATTACATAATTTAATATACTATTTTTTTTTAATTTTAAATACATAAACAAAATTTAATGAATAATTTCTAATATTGACAAAAAAATACGTGGCATTTTTATTTACAATTCCTCGTTTGAGGGTTCAATAAATGATTAGTATTAATTTTTCACTTCATCATTCTTTTTCCCTCCCTCTAAGTCTCGGAAAACTAAGGTTTTAGATTTGTATAAATATAAGTAAGACTTAAATGAGTCTATAAGATATTTATATAGAGTAGAAGATATTTGTAACAATCACTCGCTTAAAGTTATTAGATAAATCCAAGAAAACTAACTCGACGTGTGTTTAATTCTTATAAATCTAGGGTATAATAATTCTGAGGAGTTTACATGACATGTTTGTTGAAGTTGTGCCTAGTTTCATTTGTTACTTTAACGATAAGTATGCAAAACTTATTTGATTTACTGTCGTGTTGAGTTATGAAGCACTTTTGTTAGTGGAATGGTTTATTTATTCAATTCTTTTTAAGGGTCTTTTGTAATTTTAATCATACAGGCCTGTCTCATCGTAAACTTCCAAACTATCACACAAAAACATTACAATGAAATGAAATATAAGTGTGATGGTGGCTTTTTAACCGATTTCAAAAAAGGTTAGGTTAGGATTTTTTTATATGAAAGGTTGTGCTCGTCATTGAGTCCCATTTTTTTTTCATCTAGTTCTGATGATGGTTCATGAGAAAACCGGGTAAGTCTTAAATTCGCATTAAGAATGTGCGCGGCAAATGGACGAATAACTCAAGATCATGGCAACCAATTTCTTTTGTTGGAAATGATGTTCTTGAAAGGTTGTTTTGTGATAGTTTGGTTAGGTTCTCATGACGGAATCCGTGACAAAGTGATGGAACTCTTCATTTCTTAGGAGCAAATTAACGATACTCGGAAGACTCTTTTATAAGCCATCCAGATGTTTGAGTTGTCTACCGTAACTTCGGTATGGCCAAGTGCTAGTCGTAGTTAAATATGAAGATCAATGGATCTCCTCAACGGCTTACAGTAAGGGTGCGGTTTGTGGCAGAAAATATAACTGTCTGTAACCAAAAAGTAATGAGCGTAAGTTTATTGCTGCATTGTGAAAGAAAAGGATATACTGCAAGGGTTGTTTAATGATAGTTTAGTTTTGATCATGAGATCTCTGAGAAAGTAACGGAATTCTTCAATTCTTAGGAGCAAATTAACGATACTCGGCAGAATCTTTTATAGACCATCCGGATATAAGTGTCATTTACCGTAATGTCGGTATGGTCAAATTGTCGTAGTTAAATATGATGATCAATGAAACTCCTCAACGGCTTACAGTAATGGTGCTATTTTTGGCAGAATAGATAACTGTCTGTAATCAAATGGCAATGACCTTACGTTTGTTGCTGCATTGCAATTATTGAAAGGTGAATTATGTGTGAAGCGGTGGTAGCACAGTCTAGGGGGGGGGGGGGNTGACTGGTGATAGCGGAGTGAGTGGCAAAATAACCGATCTGTAACATATAAAGTTGCGGGTTCGATCTCGGGTGTGGCGGTACCAATATAAATTTCACTTTGTAAAGTTATTTCATTTAAACGGTGTTATCTTATATGAGCAACACGTTTTTAGGTGTATAAATATTTAGACAAATTTGTTAGTTTACTTAAAATAAAAGTTTTTAAAAAAAAGAACCGCTCTCAAAACAAACTGTAACAAATATATTAAAGTGCTCTAAGAAGTAATTGCGTATTCTTTTTTAGAGATCTTCGTATTCTTATATTTGGTGTCGGTTTCAGCCATACATGTCACATCTTCGTGACGCAAATCATGGGTTTCATCAGTATAAATTTTATGCGCCTAAAGAAGGTTCACTTCAAAATGATTGTAAATATATACCCTAACAGAAAAGGATAACTTATTTCCTCATTTTTTGAAATATCCTTATGGAGATTTTTCTTAAGTTAGAATGAAATAAATTTATGATACCGAGTTACTAAAAATATGAATCCCTATCGTTACAATTTTAACTGCAATATAAGAAAAATACAGAAAAATATTTTATTTACGTGTATCTGGACAGTATGAGGAAAAACCAACCGTATAAATTCGGATATACAAAACGCCTGGACATAATATATCACTATACAAAGTCGGGTCAATGAGTTAAGTATATTTCACGGGTTTTTCCGTATAAAAGCCTCGTTTAATTTATTGGCTAATAGAATGCAAACTACGCGAACTCCATTTACGTTGAACTACAAACAAAATGGTATGGGATCGTCACGAACTCGAATTTGAATTAATCTTTTACAAAGCCGTGTTAGTAGGTGAAGCTTAAAGGGTTTTGTTATTGTAATAATACAAGAACGGCCTATGTACTTTACATTTACAGTGAGATTAGTTTGGATAAAAAGTTGTATCTATTTTTGTAGTGAAACTTCTTTAGGCCATCATTAGCGTTGCGAAGATGCTTGCGTTTTTTAAGGTGATTATTTTGAAGTTTAGGTTGTTTTAATATTTACAATTTAACATACAGTTTAACATTATGTCATTTGAGATTTCAATACATTATTTGTATTAATTTTCGACACTATTAATATTTTAATGACAGTTAAATTCATTAAATTCCTAACATTTCCCTCCTCTCTAAGTCTCGGAAATCTAAAGTTATAGATTTGTATAAATATAAAGAAGAAGTTTCACTTCTGACATTTGAAGTTGTACGCACGCACTTTAAAATTTTTTTATAACTGTTTAATGGGAGATTACTTAGCCTTTTTACTATGAAGCATAGAACTTAGTGAAAGACATAGATAGAAAGATATAAGCCCTTGAAAGGTGGACGTATAGGAGGATACTGTCTAACATTTAAATTCTTGATAAGAGAGGAAGGAAGGTATGATCTCGTGCCTAACGTATAATTTATTGCATGGTAAGTAAAGAGGCGTGGGAGGAAGAAGTAGCAGTCATGACTGCGGGACATACGTGAATGGACAGGAATAAATTCCAAAAGTTAGCGGAAGACTTCCAATAAAATTGATTAGGCACTTATAGAAATACGCCTGATCTCTCTCCGGTCGTCTCGGATTCCCGTCACATCGGACTATGGGAGTAGAGAGTGCACTTGTATACTATACCTGCCAATCCGCAGTGGAGCAGCGTGGTGGGTCTATGCTCCAAAAACCCTCGCTCTTCGGAGTGAGGAGGCTTGTGCCCAGCAGTGGGACGTTAATTGGCTGCTACTCATTTACTTTTTTACTTTACTTATAGAAGAAGGGCAGAGGAAAGACGTCATGGCTTCGTATTAAAAAGGAATGGAGTGCCATAAATTTTGTCTGTGATCTGTTACGTGGACAGTAGTTACGTGGACAGTAACAGACTGATCTTCAAAATTAGAAAGATACATTTAGAAGAGAAGACGTCTCCCTTCAGTCCAGATATAAATAATATAGCAAATATTGTGCAATTTCTTCAATTTGCAAACCGTCGGGACTTCTACTAGCAATGCGAGTACGTATTATTACGCCAGCGATGCTTTCGAATAAAATAACTTTCTGAATTCATTGTCATAATATGATTCTTTGAAAGAAAGATGACAGAATTGAAGACCTTACTGGCGCAGAGGTTTTCCTGGATCGGCTCCCCGGTAAGAAACTGCATTTTCTTATTTGTCTGACCCTGGTCGAGCGGAAGGCTTTGGCTGTAGCTAGTTACCACCTTACCAGCAAAGACGTACCGCCTAGTAAATAGATTTATGTTCCGGTAAGATGCTGTGTAGAAACCATAAGAGGTATATTGCCTTTTACCAGATCATCGCGCTTCCATCTTAGATTATATATTCAATTACGGTAAGGTGTGATCACAGTAAGATGCTAACCTGTCAGCAATGAAATAAGTAAATAATAAATAGGTACGGTAAGAGAGATTCTTAATCACAGAACCGAGTTGGAAAAGAGGCTGCGTGGTATCGCTTCGCCAAAATAAGCGTTTGTCTATAGATTTCTAAAAGCCATTTCCTAACACATCTAGCACGAACTTCTTAAATTTATTACATAGAAAGAAATTCTTAAACCTCTCTTTAAATTAACTTTACATATGATGCAAGCTTTTACCAAAGTTGTCAATTTGAATAGAGCTTTTGATACATGAAAATAAAGACCATTATAGATTATTTGATAGATTACTGACACAATTAAATAAAGAACCGTTTAATATTAAAGGCAATATTTCGTTCAAACAATAACGTTTTATTTTGTGGTTTAACTACGTCGTGTTGCATTTTAGATTATAAGTTTTTGATACAATAAAATAAAAATCATTGTAGATTAATTAAAAGATTAGTAACACAATTTAAAAAGCTCATTTTACAGAAAACTGTTTATAACTAAAGGCAATATTTAGTTCAAATAATAACGTTTTATTTTGTAATTTAACAACATCGTTTTTGCATTTTAGATTATAAGTTTTTGATACAATAAAATAAAAATCATTGTAGATTAATTGAAATATTAGAGAACCAATTGAAAAAGATAATTTTACAGAAGAACTGTTTTTAATTAAAGGCAGTTTAATTCTAACAATAACGTACCAAGAAAATATACACTTTTTCTAAATCTTTTGTACCAGCGGTTATTTATTTTAAATATAGCTGCTTGTATTATTTATCCAAAGAAGCGATATGTATATTCACTTAATTCGTGGTCATAATATGTATATACTTAATTCGTGAAAGCCTGAACACCTGCTTACCCAACCGCTGGAAAACTAATGGTTCTGTTTCGTAATTCTACGACGGCTCATTACTAACACCCACGGGCCTAATCCTCGTCATTAGACTGCTATACAAGTATTGAAATGTAAATTAATGCGACATTTGGGATAAGAGGATTGCGTTGTTTATACTGTATCGACTTCTTGTTATGTAACATAATAAACAGCTACTTCACTTCTCTTAAAAAGTCATATTTTATCGCCTATTTCTTAATCCTATATTTAAATAGACTGTGTTAAAATTACATCTTAATGTACTCCACGCTGTTAAACCTACGTTGTGGCAAGAGTAATAATTCCAAATTTCTAGTCAATCTCACCTATTTCATTACAGAATAACTTTTGGCCACTGTGTTAACCGCGTAGTTCTGGATCTCGTAAGAATATTGTGAAACCTGTTCTTAGTCAGCATCTACATTGTGGCAAGAGCAATAATTCTAAATTTCTAGTAAATCTTCCCGATTTCATTATCGAATAACTTTTTGTCACGGTGTTAGCCGCGTAGTTCTGAATCTCGTAAGAATATTGTGAAATCTGTTCTTAGTCAGCATCTACGTTGTGGCAAAAGTAATAACCCCAAATTTCTAGTCAATCTTACCTATTTTATGGAAAACTAGATGTCCTCCGCGATATCACCCGCGTAGTTGTTTATCTCGTAGGGTTATATGAAAACCTGGTCTTAGTTAGCATCTACGTTGTGGCAAAAGCAATAATTCCAAATTTCTAGTCAATCTCACCTATTTCATTACATAATAACTTTTCGCCACGATATTACCCGCGTAGTTCTCGATCTCGTAGGAATATGGGAAACCTGTCCTTAGTTAATATTTACATTGTGGTAAGAGTGTAATGAATCCGAATTTTAAGTCAATCTTTTCTATTTTATTGCAGACTTGCTGTTCCTCGCGATATCACCTGCGTAGTTCTCGATCTCGTAGGATTATATGAAAACCTGTTCTTAGTTAGCATCTACATTGTGGCAAGAATAATAAATGTTACTTTAGTTCTTGATTCCATTGGAATATATGCTGAATTTCAAAACAATCTGCTTAATATTTTTAGAGATCTCACGGATCTTAGTGAGAGTCTACGATGTCTACGTTAAAAAGCAACCTATGTACATTCTCAGACTATTTGTTTACCAGCGATATTTTATTTAAGTTAAAGCTCTACACGCGCTGTCAAGTTTTTTATGACTGAAAGTCATTATAAATTATGAAACGATATTTCAATTAGCCACTTTTTAGTATTTTTCTTTATTAAGTGAAGTTGCTGAAGAAACATAAACGTAACAACGAAATGTATTGTCAATTTCATGAAGCCTACAGTAATTTATGAGAATTTTATTTTTATGTTGTACTTTCATGTTTATTCCCAAAACGTATCAACATTTTTATACATATTCAAGCTTTCAGATCAAGTTTCCACCTAATAAAAGAGGGAAATGTGTTGTTGACCTCAGTAAAAAGTTTATTTTCAAATAATATATGACTTTTTATTAACGACGATTTACATTTTAAAGTACATTTTCTATTTTAATGTATTTATGATAAGTGACACCCTATTAACGTGCTGGATGCAGATCTCTTTACTGATAGTATATATTTTGACACTTATATCCACCACTATAAGACGTATATAGACGTACTGACAGTTTATATTATTATTTATAGTTCAGTGTTACTTTCGGTGTACGCAGACTTCCTCAAGACATTTTCGTATTACAATTATGTCTATTTCTATAAAGCATTAATAAAAAAACATATACAGGAAAAAATCTATATGCGTATTGACATTTTTAAATTTTATCAATAACAATTCATATTGAAATTTTATTATACACTAGCTGATTCTTATAAAGACAACGAAGGAATAATTTTGGTTAACATAATAAAGGTTACAGTGAGCCAACCTTAAGACATAGACTTATACTGTCCTGGTCTTTTTTGTAGAAGTTTTACAGCGGTTTTCTATTTAAATATAAAGGCTTTCCTGACAATATTCAAGACCTTTACTGGAGTATGCATTCCAAGTCAGGAGCCCATATTTTATAAAAGCCAGATATGCTTGAAAAAGTACAGAGACGAGCTACTAAAATGCCACGAGAATTAAAAAAAATTACATATGAGCAAAGGCTTACAAAACTTGGACTCAGCGCCCTTAAGAGACGAGAAGGAGGCGATCTCATAGAAGCTTACAAAATCATGAACGGTTTCTACTACGAGTCAGGGTTTGATGAAGAGTTTTATAAAAAGTGTAACCCTAAGTTTAAAATTGTGACCTCTTGGTCACAATTTTAAACTCGGGTATAAGCGAACATCACCAAACCCATTTAAGCACTTTCTCAGTAATAGAGTTGTACACCAGTGGAACAAATCGCCTGAGAGTATGGTGACTGCGAGATCGCTAAATCAGTTCAAGAATAGACTGGACAAGCACAAAGCACAATTGAATACACAAAAATTTATATAGGCCCATGAGCGAAAGCTGTGTAGCCTATTATAAATAATAATAACAATTCTGTCATACATGACTATTGCGAAACTTTAACAGTTTGCCCAACGAATGCAGCAGAAGCTATCAAAAGGGAAAAAAACTCCATTTTAAAACATGCTTCAATGAAGCACCATTTCTATTAGTAAGCATGATGATGTATAATCAAGAGCACGTTGTCAACAAGTATAATATTTACGTCGTCAGTTACGAACATTTTAAAGGAAAAACAACTGATTAAACAAAATTTCTGTAATTCCATTCGCCTTTTTAAGTACTTTTCAAGTGGCTCTCCTAAGGGGAGGGTAAGAAAATGAATAATTATACTGTCTCATGAAAAAAATCACTTCGCAAGTAATGAAAACTCGGAGTGATGTGCTCGAACAGAAAACTTCCGGTCCGGCGGATATTACGGCAATATATTTCAATTACACATAAGAAAAAGAACAAGTCGTTTGAAGTAGCTGCGAGCAGGTTACAGTCGGGGATGAAATAATAACGTCGAAACGCTAACGAGTGGGATAATAACTTTAATAAAGGTAACGTGCTGATGGAAGTTGGGGAACTTGCGGAGAAATTTTATTACGCTATTTATTATTTGACGTTAGAAATATAATAATAACAATATTATATTATTAAAATAGGTTTTCACAGCACATTTGAACTGTTAAATACAGAATTTGTCCCTCATGTTATTTGCCAATGGTAAAACTAATGATGTGATATTAACGAGCGACTTAAAATATAAAGTTATGAGTTCCTTAACGCTTTGAATAATTAATATATTTTAACAATATTTAATTAAAAATAAAAACAATTCATTGTAAGTAGCTACAAGCAAGTTATAGCTGTAATTTAAATAGTAACGTAGAAACGCTTACGAGTGGGATAATAACTTTAATAAAGGTAATGTTCTGAGAGAAATACGTGTTTCAGTTTGTACAGTTTCTAGTTTTAATTTATATTCTAATTCTAATAAATAAACTTGCCGAGGAAAAAACGCAACTTTCGGAAAAAATTGTGAGAATTTGTTGCATGTGTTTTTGTTCTTAAATTTTATATTATTCAATAGAACTTTTAGTTCTATAATATGTTACATAAAATTAACAATTCATTTAAATAAACGTATTCGATTCTAGGGCCTGTAGACAAGTCACTTTCGAAGATTGCTAACGCTTAAAAAGTGTATGGGAATGACGTTTTAATTGTTAAATAAGCTTGCATGTGGTGCTTACCTTTAAGTAGCTTTGCATTTAGAGTAAGTACTTCTTATAATATTTTCTTTATAAAAATGTAGTTAATGTAAAAGCTTTTGGTGAGCCAAAAATAAATGAAAAAAAAAATATATCGACAATTATCGAAAAATGAAACGTCAATGCCGTACATTTTTTAAGCGTTAGCAATCTTCGAAAGTGACTTGTCTACGGGCCTAGATGTCAATTAATACGTTTAGTATTATCTATTTAATAAAAGCTCATTTTGGAATAAGCTTGGTAGTGTTCAAAGTTAAATATAAATTCTAATGTTATTATTATGATAATTTAAATAAATAAATATTCGGCGATTTTCATTTTTTTTTATTTAATATCACTGACATTATTGATAATATTTTATACATATTTATAGATATTACCTCTCTAGCTCAGTGGTGGGAGTACTCGCTTTACTGGTAGAGTTTCGAGCTTTGATAGCCTGTAGGGAAAATATAGGAAATTGTATTTCCTATTTACTGGTTAGTTACCACCCTACCAGGAAATACGTACCGCCAAGCATAAGATTTATGTTCCGGTACGACACTGTGTAGAAACCAAAAGAAGTGAACTGCTTCTAACCAGATTAGTGCGCCTCCTTATTAGACTGTATCATTACTGACCATCAGCTGCGATCACAATCAAACGCGAACCTATCAGCTAAAAATATATATATTCGTTACTAGTATACTAATAATTACCTATTCTTGTAACTTTCTATCATTCTAGACTCAGCCAAATTACATATTGCACTTTCCAGGAATCGAATCCAGGACCTCTGCTAATGAAGCGACTACTCGCCCCACTTCACCAGAGAGGCCGTCAAAAGTATGATCATTTACGTAGATTATACAATCCCTTTGCCCAGTGCGGTCTCGTGAGGGTATTAGATACGACAATAAACGTTAATATTTTTGGATCGTGTTGTCTGTTCATCCAGTAATTAAATTCCAGTGAATCGCACAAATCTTCACCCCATGCTCGCAAATTACACCGTTATATTCGTGCCATAACAAACATGGTGGTCTCCGAATGAAAATCATAACTCAAGTAGCCCTCGTAATACTTCGGTGACTACTGTTGAAGGTTTTCGACTTTTTATTCTATATTCCCCAAGGTGGATTTCGTAACACCTATTACGTATATATCTTTATATAAGTTATTTTCACAGTATTTTGTCAAATGGTATTCTATTTGGGGTTAATGGTTTATTTTTTTTACAGCCTTGGTAAGCAAAAGAGCTTGCGGGTCACCTGATGTTGAGTGATTACCGCCGCCCATGGATGCCTGCAGCACCATAGGGACCATTGATGTGTTGCCGACCTAATAAAAAGGAGTTTAATTTCCGCTTATAGTAGCAATATTTGTATTGCAGATAAGGGCTGTTTATATGATTTATAATATGGAGTTAAAATAGTGACGGTATACTGCGTATACATATTGGCATAATTGTTTAAAACCATGAAAATATACATATAGAGCATCACATCTCATTCCCATAGGGGTTGGCAAGGACCAAGTCCTTCCATTTGTCACGATCCTTGCATATCTCCTTCGATTCTTACATTCTCATTAAATCTATCATACAAGTTCGTTGGTTTAGAGTAATCTTCACCTGGCCCTTTTTTACGGTTGCCTTGGTCTTCCCTTCCAAATTTCCCATTCTCTCTTACTCATACATCCTTTTCATCAGTTCTTTCTACGTGTCCAAACCATCTAAGCATACCTTTCTCGACTTTAGTCACTACATCTTCTTAATACCACAACGTTCATTCTATTTAAATCTCTTATTAAAAGAAACCTAATTGAGAAGTCCTTCAGTAACTTGAAGGATTAGAAGATAAAAAGCGTAGTAGTTAATATGTTACTCAAATCAAAATCAATGAATTAGTATTATATTGTAATGATGATAATATAAAAGGACACCCAACTGAGTTTATTGTGGGCTTTTCTCATGGCGTGAACAATGTACAATAAAGTCGAATGTGATGTTTCTAACCAATTTTTTTTTCTAACTGATATCTTAGCGTGATGCGCGTTAATGATAATACAGTCTAAATTAGAAGCTCTCTATCCTGTTAAAACGTAATTTACTTTTTGTACTTGCACGCAATATCGTACCGAAATGGAAATTTCTTGTTAGCAAAATGGAGCAAGCTGGACAGTCCAGAGTCGAACCGATAAAAAAAGCAATTTTCTATATTTGCCCTGCTAAGAATTGAATCTGGAACGTCAGCTAGCTAAGTGAGTACTTAAGAGAAAGAAAAAGCATTTATTCAATGATGGTGTAACAAACAGCATTATCATAAACAGCATTACTGTCTGTAACACCACCTCGAAAGGGTTTCCAGCTCAGCATATTATCGTGTGTAGTAGAAACACACAGAAGAGTTGAATCGTGTTATTATTGTCACGGTAATAATGTACCGAAGTCATATTTATTCCGGGCGTAGGAAATTGTGGTCATCCGCAGTCATGCTTGATGTTTCCAATCCATTTTTGTAATGCAATGGAATTATTGATGATACAGTCCAAAATGTATGATATCCTAGTAAATGCTAATTTACCTATCATGGTTTTCTAAGCAAGAATGGCGGAATGCAAATAATTTGTTGGCGGGACGTTTTTGACCAATCCTAGGAGGATTTGTTCTTACTCAGTCAAATTAGAGGATGAGATTTCCTAAATATAAACAACCGGTAATCGAATCTGGAATTTCTGCTAACGAAGTGATAACTTTAGAGTTACATCGTACTATTATTGTTACAGTAATAATGTATCGAAGCCATGGACTCCAATCTCAGCTGATCTAGTGATGATACAGGTTAAAATAAAAGCGCGCTATCCATTAAGAGTTTATTTACCTCTTTTATTTCCTATATATCATCGTATCTGGTCTTCTATTTGTCCTTAAACTGACAAATTAGAGGATGCAATTTCCTAAATTTCTCCACCGCGAATCGAAGCTAGGACCTTAGCTCCAAGTGATTAATCACCCAATTCGCTAGCTAAGGTCCTGGCTGATTGTATTATGCTATTATTATTACAGCAGTAATGTACCGAAGTCATATTTATCAGAGCGTCGACAATTACGGTCATCCATAGTCGAGAGTGATGTTTCCAATCCATTTTTTAATGCTAATAGGTTTGTAATTGACTCTTATCTCATTTGATTTATTGAAGATACAGTCCAAAATGGAATATATGCTAGTAAATAGTAATTTACCTATTATAATTTTCACATAGCACCGTCTTCATGGTCGTGCACTCCTGGCGGAGTGGTGGTGGTCATGGCTGCGCGCATGTGTGGTGGTGGCAGCTTTTGCGAGATCCCTCCATCTCTCTCTATTGGTGGCATTTCTTGTGCATTCTATCAAGAAGGATTTGTGGATCTTTTTATGATGTCTATCCATCTTGTGGGTCACCGACTGCGAGAACGTTGACCTGGTATCTCCCCTGGACCATCAATCGTTCCAAAGAGTTTTAATTCCTGGTGATATGACCTAACATTTTCAGAATTCGATTAAGCACAGTTGACGAAAGTCTTTGCTTTATCTTTATATCCTTTTTATCTAAATGTATATATTTATTTGTATGTATGAGTGTTGGTGTGTATTTACAATATTATGTATATAAGTATATAATATGTGTCGTAATTGTATGCCTATTCATTTATACATACCAATTTCCTTCGCTCTTTTCTTTGACGGTTTCCCTAACGCCAGCGTTGTCTAGAAGAGATCCTTAATAAGCGATAAGACCGCCCATTTGCCCACTAAAAGTACCTAACACTGAGTAATTGTACATTTATTTAAAGCGTGGTTTTTAATAAAGAACCTTTAGAACTTTACCGTAATTTAATATCGCACCGAAAAGCAAATTTCTTGTTTAGTGGCATGCTTTATGAAGCAAGCTAGAGAGTCCAGGCTCAGACATATTAGAGAATGGAATCTTCTAAATAAAGCCCAGACTAGCCAAGTGAGCACTCAAGAGTTGTATCGTATTGTTATAGTTAGAATAATAACGTACCGAAGTCATATTTATTCTGAGCGTCGACAATTACGGTCATTCGAAGTCGAGCGTGATGTTTCCAGTCCATTTCTCGTAATAGTGCCCGCTTTTATAACCGAAGCGTAATGAAACTCGTTTAAATATCACAAAAGTGGTTGGATTACGGCCGCCGACCACTTTATACTGCTTAATTACAGCCCTCGACAAAAATAATTGGGAACTTGGGGAATTACAAGCGGACTTTACGGTTGGCTTAAAGATTTTTCGGGAGTCAAATGATATTTTTAGGCGGCGAATAGGATTAAAGCCAGATGAAATCTGAAAAGAACATTAAATTAATGTTATCGTATATTTTTTAATTTGTATTAATTATTTTTTATTTAGAAAAGAGAATTATAATTATACTAGAGATATTTACTCTCTACGCGTGTTTCTTTTTACTACTGATTCTGAATCGCATTGTCAATCTTAATGATTCCGGAATCCAAATGGATACACCAAAAATGATTTTAAAAAATGCGTGTGATAGTATATATAAAATAATTATATATATTTAAAATAAAATAATATTTTAAATAAGGCATCGTCGCCGTCGTCGTCGCTTCAACCGATGGACGTCCACTGCTGGACATAGGTCTCACGTAATGACGTCTACAAGGCCCGGTCTTGTGCCGCCTGGCTCCAGCGGCTACCAGCGACCCTCTTTATGTCGTCGGTCCACCTTGTGGGGGGTCTCCCTACACTGCGCCGCCCGGTGCGGGGTCGCCACTCCAGCACCTTCGGGCCCCAACGTCCATCGGTCCGTCGGACTATGTGCCCCGCCCATTGCCACTTCAGGTTCGCGATTCGTAGGGCTATGTCGGTGACTTTGGTTCTGCTACGGATCTCCTCATTTCTGATTTGATCGCGTAGAGAAACTCCGAGCATAGCCCTCTCCATCGCACGCTGAGTGACTCTGAGCTTTCGAATGAGGCCCATAGTCAGCGACCACGTTTCGGAGCCGTAGGTCATCACTGGCAACACGCACTGTTCGAAGAGCTTCGTCTTCAGGCACTGAGGGATATCGGACGAAAATATCTGGCGTAGTTTCCCGAACGCTGCCCAACCGAGCTGGATTCGGCTACGCTAAATAAGGGATACGGTTCGTCATTTGACTAAATCGTATTCTTAGAAAGAATGACCTATTGGAGAATTTGGAAACATTGTAAGTGATGCCAATTTGGGATATTATTATTGTAATGTTTCATAAACGATTGGAATTACTTAAATTATATTATTTGTAACTATTAAAAACTAACAGGGAGTGGTAGTTTCTTAATAAATAAGATAAATAAGAAACGTATTTGGCATCAAACACTCTGGTGTTTTGCCGTAATAGCCTCATTAGCAAAAAATGTATAACATATCGTAGAAGTTGAGTTTTCAGTTTTTAATCAACGTTAGCTATCAGTTATTCTGTTTGAAGTTAGTTGTGTCGGTAAAAAGGGCAGATCTGCGATACAAAACTAAGTGTATATCTTTAAATTAAAAGTTATGTCTTTTTAGTATGTCATAATGATAATTCATAAAACCCTCGCTCCTCGGAGTGAGGAGGCCTGTGCCCAGTAGTGGGACGTTAATGGGCTACTACTTACTAATGCTAATTAAGTGCTATTTGATTTTATATTTAATGAAAATAGATATAGTTGATGTATTTTATTGTAATTTATATTAAATATAACATGGATATAGAAAAAGAGTCAAAGACTATAGAATTTCTTGCCGAATTCTTCTCTGTAGTCGGTTAATTTCCAAACCGGTGGTAGAGCCTTTGACAAAAAAGTTTAAGTTTACTGGAATTAAAGAATATTTTAGTTTGATTATTGGCTTTTATTATAAAATCCTACTTAATACTTAATAATTTTTATTATAAAATAGTTAAAATTATGAATATCTTAATGATCATAATAATTAGTAAATTACTAATTACTGATTATTACTCTCTATTTCTGACACGTGCGTACACAGTACACGTGTCAGAAGTGAAACTTCTTCTACTTTTTCATCTTCTTTCAGTAAATGGCTTTCAGGTGTGACAAGCAACACACAATTTCGCCAGTGTCACGTGAGTGAGTGAGAAGGCACGTAGGAGATTGTCCGGTTTTTGTGACGGCAAACTAAAATTTTGATAATCTACAAATAGTTGACACATTACAGTCATTCACCACCACCACTAAATAAAATATAAGAGCTAGGAACAACACAATACGACACAAGATGAACACTTCTTACAAAACATTTACGACTTAATTTACATTTAATAAATTTACAAAGATATGTTCAATACGGACTATATACAAGGGTTAAGGAATACTCAACATTTGAAGGAAAAGGAAATCTGGGATGATGTGTCTGAAGTGTAACTTCTTTGGCAAACTAATTTTTAAGTCTTGTTTATATTTATAAAAATCTAAAACATTAGATTTCCGAGACTAAGGGGGAGTAGGGTAAAAAGTAGCAAATGTTAGGAATTTAATAAATTTTATTGTCATTATAATATTAAAAGTGACGAAAATTAATACAAATAAATAATTGAAATCTCAAAAGTAAGTAAAATCGAATTGTAAATAAAAATTTCACCTGGTTTTTGTCAATATTAAAAATTATTTATTGAATTTAAAATTTAGATAAGAATGTATGATATACTTTTATTTTGTATTTTATGAAAAATTGTATATTAAGTGATTAAATGGCGAGTGGCAAATTAAAATGCTACGTGTATTTGTAAATATTAAAATTACCTAACCTTTAAACGAATTCGCATAAAAAACGCTGCACATCTTCGTGATGCTAACCACGTGTATTTCACCATGAGGGTGAAATTTTTACGGACGGCGCCTAAAGATTTTACTTCAAAAATATTTTAAATGGAAGACTTTGACTGATCTCATTTGAATTTCTTTCAGTTTAGTGATTCTACGATTAAAAGAAAACTTTATTATACAGAGATTTATCGTGGAATAAAACTGTTTTGGATTGATTTTACCAAAATTGCTCGAAAACGATTGTTTTTACAATTTTTAAAAGGTGCAGATTGATTACCCGATATTCGTAGAGGTTTATAGTAGTAATATTCGTACGGAGTCAGTCAGTTTATTGTAGTGTTAAAGGTTTTTTATATTAATACATAAACTTAGTGCAAAAATAACTTATTGTAACTAACTAAACCTATGCCTATAAACTAACGTATGCTTACTAACTAATTCTAGAAATTAACAAAGAAACTAAAAGTGCTAAACTAACTAAAGCTTTTTTGAGGGTAGGAGTGTAATAAGTCAGACACAAGTTTTATGCTCTATCATTTTAATTTAATTAAAATTGTAATTTGCATGTATATAAGTGAAGTTATGTACCTGTGAAGTCCCTCTACTTGCCAGCAAATCAAATCACATATTGTTTAAACATTAAACAAGCACTGTAATATATTTCACTAATTCAGTGTCCATAAGTGTGTATTATCAAAATGGAGGCTATTAAAAATAGTTTGGCTGACCTCAGTGAAAACTTCAACTCACGTATGGCAGACTTCCAGAAGGAACTAAAGAATTGCATACCGGCTTCTAGTCCCACCACGAATATCAACCAACAGTTTAACAGTTTTCGGTGTTTTGTACTGGCCGCTCTTGACAATTTGAAGTTGCAAGTGGAACTGTTGTCAAAGCAGTATGACAACTTTGAGACACATACTCGCCGTAAGATATTGTTGGTACATGGTGTAAAGGAAGTTAAGGGTGAGAATACTTCTGGTTGCATAGCCGAAGTTTTATGTAAACACTTAAAGATCCCCAATATTACCACTGACTCCATTAAACGCTCCCATCGTTTTGGCCGGCCCAGTGATGGCAAACCAAGAGCTATACTTGTTAAATTTCATGATCTGTCGCTCAGAAACAAAGTATGGTATGCTAAGAAAAATCTCAAAGGCTCTGGGATCACTTTATCAGAATTTTTGACAAAGAATCGTCATGAGGTCTTTCTAGAAGCCCGGCAAAGATATGGTATATCAAGGTGCTTCACCAAGGACGGCACTGTGGTGGTTATGGGGCCTAACGATACTCAAATTCGCGTTGACACGTTGATGGAGCTTGCAGCCACCTATGAAAGCAGCGTAGTTACAGAGGAAACACCTGGACCTCCTTCGATGCCAAGTGTCATGGCTAGAGTGGTTAAAGTCACCAAAACATCAAAACTCAGAGCCAGGCGTAACGTTAGGAACTAATATTATTCTCTTGTAGCTGTTTTAACCCAATGTCGGACTTCCTCGCCCTCATACTTTATTCTCTTGATGGTTTTTTTTTTTTTTTTTTTTT
>JACTOM010000073.1:783417-838773 GCA_015832385.1 Elymnias hypermnestra
TATTTATTTATTTATGTGTATGTATGTATTTATTATATGTATGTAAGTATTTGTATTATTATAAATATCTTTATGTAGATAATATATGTATGTCTATTTCTATAGTAACACCGCCTACCTTCTCTCTCTTTTCTTTGACTGTCTCCCTAACCGCAAGGGTTGTCTGGAAGAGATCGCTATGTAGCGATAAGACCGCCCAATTGCACACTAAATTTAGTTAATGTTAAGTTGTTGTATTTTTCTTTTGTCTTATTTCTGTGGTGTTCAATAAAGTATACATCTATCTATCTATCTATCTATCTAAAGCTAAGGCCTCCGGTTGGGTGCCTATTGTCACGGAATTCTGCCAAAAACCGAGCCGCGACCCCATCAGGGTTATTTAGTGGTGGTGTCGTTACTCAACCAAATAAACGGGCGTTGCGGTAGACTGTGACAATAAAGCAAACATTATTATATTTCTTATTGTCACAAGCGACGAAGTATTATATCAATAAAGCAACTTACCCCTTTCTTGCACAACACTTAACTTAAAAGCACATCAAATTATATGACAAATCAATAAATGATCATTACAAATCAAACTATATGACAAATATGAAAAGTAAACTGCTTAACAATCTTGAATTCGTAAATCTCTGAATTCACTCAGCTGTCAATTTACTCCTCTTTTATTTTTGTCCACCTTCAATTATTAGGTGAAAGAATTTGTATACTTGGGATCTAAATTTACAAAAGATGGAAGATGTGAAAGTGATATTGAAAGGAGAGTATATGCAGGGAATATGGTAAATTGTGCTCTGCACGCCTTTATGAATAGNAGAATGAATGAAAGGAGACTGATAAAAATAATGTATGAGTCAAGAGTGAATGCGAAAGTTAGAAGGGGAAGACCAAGGCGAACGTTCCTGGACCAAATCTAGCACATTTTAAATAACGGCGTCAAGAGTACTCTAAACCGACGAACTCGTATGAAAGGTTTAATCAGAATGAAAGAAGCGAAGGAGATATGCTAGGATCGTGGCAACTGGAAGAATGTTGTCGCTGCCTACCCTTATGGGAATGAGGCGTGATGCTATGTATGTATTTATGTTCAATTATCAATAGCAACACGGAATTTAGTTTTACCCCCGATCTGCTAGGCTGATATGAAGTAAAAGCACCAATTTCTTGCAATAATATAATTTTCTTAATAGTAGTAATCAGAAATTTATTAAAAAATGATCAGTTTAAGCAATTCTTTCACGCTTATTTCAGCTGAGTACTTTTGATTAAAACATAACAAAACGTTTGTATTAAAAAAATATACTATTGTTACAGATCAGAAAACTTAACAAAGTAAAATTTTTTCGGATAAATTTTAAATGAATAATATTATATTCGTTTGTATTAGACCAGAGCCTGTAGACAAGATGATATTCTAAGTACTCTAACGCCCGTAAAATGCTTAAAAATGTATGGGAACGTATCAACATCGATATGTCACGTGATCACATGAACAAATTGTAGCGTCCCAGTCGTTCGACGTTGCATTATCGTACTAGGAATATCAGACGAGGGCAGCAGAAAATTATGATAATATAAAATGACTAAATTTACTGACTCTTTTGGATTGATTTTGACTTAATTAAGTTAATTTCAATTATAATTTACATGAGTGCAAAATATAGGCATGTAGTGACAGATATTTATGAAACGGCGTTTAATTTTCTGTAGGTTATTCGGTCACATTCGTTAAATAAACAGTCCGTAACGTAATAAGTACGACAGCTCGTTACAGTAATTTTTGCACGTAGTTGTCACTCTGTCGAAAAATTATTTCGCACATAAATATAATGAAGCTTTATACATAACGTAAACAATAATTTGTAACTGGCTGCTATTTTGAATTATGGGAGGATATGCTTCTATTATCATGGTATTATTAGTTTGTGCCGAGTTTGCTTGGCAGAGTGTTAAAATGGGTGCCCCACTATAGCCTACATTCTGAACTTATTCCTGAGAAGACTAAAGTATTTACTTTCTTTAGTCGTTTATCATCTATTTGGATATTTTCACGGAATTCTTTTGCATTTCGCAAAGCGAATTCAATACACTTAATCTTTGCAGAGTTTGTTATTTAATTATTAACAGAAAACTAACGTAAGACATGTGACAGCGTTCTATTTACATCTTCATAATTTTCTACATTTCTGTCTAATTTTATATAATCTTCAACGTAATAATACATAAGGTATTTAGTTTCTAACTTCTAGAAAATCAATCTATTCATTGAACTTACCATTTTAATTTTAGATGTTCGTCTAAATAATCCAAAAGAAAAATAAAAGTATACAATGCCTCCTATATTCGATCCTAACGAAAGTAAAATTGTGAATTTGAGATGTTGGTGGAGAAGTTGGAGCCACGTCGTTATTAGCTCCTTAAATTGGTCCACTGGGTCTTTCTCCCAAAAAAGTACGTGATGACATCGCAAAAGCCACTATTGACTGAAGATCACAGTGTAACTTATTGTACAAAACAGACAGGTACAGACTCTGTAGTGCCATCTGCAACTGCGCTGATCATCAGAGATTTAAAAGAACCCCCACGTGATCGAAAAAAGCAGAAAAATATTAAACACAGTGGCAACATGACTTTCGAGGATGTCATTGGTATTGCAAAAACCATGCGACCCTGTCCCATGGCAAGATACCGGTCAGGTTCATTTAATCCTTGGCACCGCAAAATCTATTGGATGCACAGTTGAAGGCAGACTACCTCATGACCTGATTGTTGATATAAACAATGGTGTATTAACTATTGATGAATAAACTTAAATATGTTGACTTAAATATGAATTATTTTTCTTTTTATGCCTCGAAATAACTCTGAGGTATGGGTGACATGCCAACCCACAGTGGGGCAGCGTCTTGGGTCTATGCTATAAACCCTCTTTCCTATGAGTTAATACAATACTTCATTAATAGGTTATCACTTAAAGTGAACATAAAACATGAAATCATTTACGAAGTAATAAAATCATCTTTTACTCTCTTTTGAAGTAAATTGGAATTAAAATGAAAAATCGGCTCGGCACCAGTCACTTTGTCTCAATCATATTTCTCTTTTGAACGATTTTCACGTTGGAAATTAATCCATCTGGCAAATGAATGGCAGCCGAGTTGATTAAGCTACTGATTTTTTTTTATATCAGTAACACGTAATTAACATGGTAATTTATATTTGCAATTAACATTTCTTAACCCTCAATCATTTATTACATAATTTATAAATTGGTGGACATATTTAAATGATTAAATATGGCCTTATTAGACTGCCTCATTGCTCTAGTGGTTAGTATGCTCGACTACAGACATGAGGTCCTGGGTTCGAGTCCAGGGTCGGGCCAATTCAAATATCAATATTAAGTTTTCTATTAAGATTTTCTCAATATTTGACCCGAAGTTCGGAAGTTGGCGGTGTGATCCACCCCCGTGCCTCGGAGAGCACGTTAAGCCGTCGGTCCTGCGCCTAATCTCTCTCCGGTCGTGTCGGATTCCCGTCACATCGGACTATGAGAGTGAAGGAATAGAGAGTGCACTTGTGTACTATGCCTGCCAATCCGCAGTGGAGCAGCGTGGTGGGTCTATGCTCTAAAAACCCTCGCTCCTCGGAGTGAGGAGGCCTGTGCCCAGCAGTGGGACGATAATGGGCTGCTACTTACTTACTTTAATGGCCTTATTGTTGTGTGGATTGATAACCCTTATGTAAAATTAAACAAAGTTTTCCACCTCGTCAGTGCTTACCTTTTGGCGTTAAACTCAAAAACTACTGAACTAATTTTTATGCGGTTTTCAGCTATATGTAGAACGATTCTTGAAAAAGATTTGAGTATATAGGTTTTTAAAGATATGTGTAAATCAGCTGAAATATAACGATAATTGTTGGTAGTTTCGGCAAAATCAAGCCAAATGGGAGCTTTCATCGCAAACGCTACGTAATCCCTTAGAGACTTAACAAAACAAGGTACTCGTATAGTAGGATAATTCATATTTTATAGATCTACAAAAAAGTCTATACCTTTCAAAAAAGTCCACATCTATCCATTTTATCGACAAAAATAATGATTACGTATAACATGGTAATTGTAAAGTTCTTTTTACGGATACAATATTAATCTCTATCAACTCAAATCTGCTGTTTTTTGTAATTGCTGATCTTTATTACGCAGAAGTTATTAATGTTTTATACAAAGAACTATTTTATATGGTGTATATGTCTATAATGTAATATCTGCATAATATCGTGATATAAGGAAACTCCTTCGAAATTATTGACTGATTTTTATGCTTATTTTTAAGTACATTTAGTAGATCTGATTCTTACAGTATATGTCATCCACCTAACGATGTTCTCGATTTTTTAATTGGGATACAAAGTTATGAGAACTAGATCAAATCAAAATCAAATCAAAAATATCTTTATTCAAGTAGGCATATTACAGCACTTTTGAATCGTCAAATTATATATATTTTTTTCCACACTCTGATTCTAATATACGTCTGATGATGGTACTCAAAATCGGCTTAAAATCTAAAGTTACGAGGGTTCCTTCGCGCCTTGACTAAATAAAACTAGAATAACTGTATACTATATAAAACTGCTTCATCGATCTATTGATTAGAAAGAAAGAAAGAAAAAGCATTTATTCAATGATGATGTAACAAACAGCATTACTGTCTGCAACACCACCTCGAAAGGGTTTCCAGCTCAGCATATTATCGTGTGTAGTAGAAACACACGACGCTGATTTTCACCTGAGACACCGGTGACGCCACAGCATACAAAATTTAAAATTAACAAAGAACGTATACATACAGGTATTAGAAACAGTAGTAACAACAAAAAATAAAGTTACCCAAAAACATCGTACAACAAGGACACAGAAAGAAAAAAATAAAAAAGATTAGTGTTGTGCAAATCCCGGTTTGGTCAAATTGTAAAATAGACATTGAGTTTTCTGTTAAGAAATACTCAGTATTTGCCCAAAGTTGTGAAGATGGCGGTGTGCTACAACCCCGTGCCTCGCAGAGCACATTAAGCCGTCGGCCATGCTCCTGATCTCTCTCCATCGTGTCGGATTGTCGTCACATCGGCCTATGAGAGGGATAAAATAGAGATCGCACTTGTATTAGTGGATACACTTGTGTAATATGCCTGCTAACGTGCTGGGTATATAAAAATAATAAAGAACTTAAAATCAAAATGACAACGCTAAGTTTATGCATGTTGGCAAAAAGGTCATGGACTCAGCTATATTCTGCTAAAGTCCTCTGTTTTAAGAGTAATGAGGTCTGTAGCCAGCATTAGATCATTAATAGGTTACCAGCTTACCTTACCTTGTATATGAATAGGATTACATTTGTTTTTTAAATCAGTCATATTCTTTTTTATATTGAAAGTATCCATCGACAATAG
Organism: Elymnias hypermnestra; assembly: GCA_015832385.1. Lineage (NCBI taxonomy): Eukaryota > Metazoa > Arthropoda > Insecta > Lepidoptera > Nymphalidae > Elymnias > Elymnias hypermnestra. Next base: position 788,875 of record JACTOM010000073.1, read on the forward strand.
ACGTGAAATTAGTTGGAAGTTGCTGTATTTGTTCGATGCATTAGTGGAATTAGCAATCACATATCCGTTGCTAATAATTGTAATGTTCACCGTTACCCGAGAATTAATCAGTTTGCACAGCCGGCCGCGTGCCAAATTAATTTTTATCTCGCTTCTTTTCTACCTTCCTCATTGTACCATCAACATTCATATTTAACTTTTGAAACTGTACATATTTGTTAAGATTTGTTTAGTCAAAATCAAAATGAACATGATCATATTCTTCATTAAATCAAGTACAATAAACTATTTGGAATCGTTATTAATTTGTCTGTTGGTAACAAACCTGACATTGTTTTGAGCTGGCCTGGTAGATGCTCATAAAGTAGCGGTAACGACACACCAGTGTGCAACAAGTGATAACAATGTACGGCTGCACACTGGTGAGTTACAAATAAGAAGCCCACCCAGCCCTCTCTATTGTAAAATTCTATCGCTGTTTCCCATGGTGTCATTTCCATTAATCTGGTGGGAATATAGGTAAAGTCGTACTTAGTAACTGTCTACATTGCAAAAAGTCTACAACAGATATGAGTAGTTACGTTTGGTAGCAGTGTCGCTGAAGTACTGTCTTCGTTAGTACATGTCTCCAGTTCGATTCTCGAAACAGTAAATATAGAAAATTTGTCCGCATTTGGGTTAATTGACAGATTTCAGCTGTTTACAAGTTTATAAACAAAATATGCGATGCTGTGTAAATATTCTAAAAGGTTAATTTTGATGACCTACGGCTCCGAAACGTGGTCGCTGACTATGGGCCTCATACGAAAGCTCAGAGTCGCTCAGCGTGAGATGGAGGGGGATATACTCGGAGTTTCTCTACGTGATCAGATCAGAAATGAGGAGATCCGTAGCAGAACCAAGGTCACCGATATAGCCCTACGAATTACGAACCTGAAGTGGCAATGGGCGGGGTACAGACAGATCGATGGACGTTGGGGCCCGAAGGTGCTGGATTGGCGACCCCGCACCGGGCGGCGCAGTGTAGGGAGACCCCTACAAGGTGGACCGACGACATGAAGAGGGTCGCCGGTAGCCGCTGGAGCCAGGCGGCACAAGACAGGCCAGGGCCTTGTGGACATCATTACGTGAAACCTATGCCCAACAGTGGACGTTAATTGGTTCAAGGTTAGCATACTTTAGTCGTATTACTTACTCTATTTACACATAGTTAGCTAAAAAAAGTAAAATAGTCAGCAATGAAAAGTATTTAATAAAATATTGTACGCGTTGATTCTCGTTTAGAGGAATTATGGATACGAAACCATGACAGCTTCAGTTAAATTTCTTTCTATAAAATTGAAACTTACGTGCTTGATTCTTCTTTTCAATGCATCACTGTGCTTTTTGGTGAAAGAAAACATCGTAAGGAAACTTGCATGTGAGTCAATGCTCTCAAACACTCTCTCTTTCAAGTGAGGAGGCTCGTGCCCAGCAGTGGGTTGCAAATATATAGTTAGTTATATAACATTATAAATATATACCTGATACATTTCCTCTGCCTTTGATTAAATTTATAGCTTTGACGTATTGAATTAGATTAAAATTATTTTTTGTATTATGAAGGGCCCAGCATTGTACGTTAATGGGCTGTTACTTCTAGAGGAAGTTTCCTTATTCTTTAATGTTTAGTAAGCCATCGAATAGTGGGTCTACGAAATACTCAATAAAAAAAGGAATTTAAAAATCCACTCCCTTAATTCACCTGTACGCTTAAAATCGTTTTTCAATAACTATAACAATATATTGTTATGTGGTTTTTTTTTTTGCAATCCAATATTTGTATTTCGGGGAATGGCTTTGATAGGAATAATAAATACAACTCCATACTTGAATCTTTATTCGAAAATCCGATACAATCTCACTGAATTGATAGAAATATTAATACTGAAAGTGGAGAGATCCTCACAATTGGAAATATTCAAGTTGTTTTAATTTTTTTTTTTTGTTTATTTGTATACTCTTCTGTATCTGAATGTATGAAAATAACCTTTAATTTCGCCTGTCGGTGTTTTTTCACATAAATTTGGTGAAAATATTGAATACCATTGTTAGCTGTTGTTAATTCGTAAACTTATATGTACACTGTGAAATGTATTGTTAAGAGTTATTGATTCTCAGTCTGTTTTAATTGTGTATTATTTATATCAAGTTCTTGGGTGTTACTCGCTCAGTTCCCGATCTCGTGTAAATGTGGAAATCTGAATCCAATTGTCACTCTTAAGATGTTAGTGAATCTATCTCAAACCAAATATTGATAGCCTTTCTGGCCTAGTGTACAAGCTTTCCTAGGACGGTTTAATAAATTTGATTTGTGCAAGTCTGGACTGGTGCAGAAAAGAGGTACTACCTTACTGCTTGTCTTCATTTATCATCAGGTGTGATTGAAGTCAAGTGCTAACTTGACAGTAATAAAAAACACTAGGATGAAAAGTGCGTCCGTACAAAGTACATATGTCAGAAGTGAAACTTCTATGGCAATCTAATTTTTAAGTCCTGTTGATATTTATACAAATCTAAAACTTTAGATTTCCGAGAATTAGATGGAGGGAAAAAGGAGGATATGTTAGGAATTAAATGAATTTTATTGTAATTAAAATATTAAAAGTGTCGAAAATGAATAGCAATTATAATTTTTTTATAGAAATATATTTTTTTCTATTTAAACAACGACCCCGTATAAATCTACTTTGTGAAGTAAGTGTACTGTATCCCAGGGGTCAACAAGCTGCGGCCCGCGGTCCTCTAGTTGGCTACCCCTGATATATTAAACAACGACCCCGAATAAATCCACTTTGTGAAGTATACTGTAGCCCAAGCGTTGTCAACCATAGGCCTGCGGGCCGCTAGTTGGCTACCACTGCTCTAATATACAGAATAAATCCACTCCGATGTAAGTGTACATTTACCTAGGGCTTGTCAACCTGAGACCCGCGAGTCGCTACTTGGCTACCCCTGATCTATTAAATAAATCCCTTTTGTGAAGTAAGTGTTCTGTAGGCAAGGGATCGTTAACCAACGGTTCGCGGGCCGCTAGTTGACTACCCTTGATCTAATATACAGAATAAATCCACTCTGATGTAAGTGTACATTGACCCAGAGTTCGTCAACCTGCGGCCTGTGGGACGATAGCTACCCCTGATCTAATACGCAGAATAAATCCGCTTTCTGAAGTAAGTGTATTGTAGCCCAGGGGACTTCAACCTACGGCCCGCGGGCTGCTAGTTGGCTACCCCTGATCTAATACACAGAATAAATCCGCTTTCTGAAGTAAGTGTACTGTAGCCCAGAGGTCGTCAACCTGCGACCCGCGGGCCGATAGTTGGCTACCCCTGATCTAACAAACAGCAACACAGAATGACAGGCGCCTATGCTTAGAAGACGGGAGTGGGAATGCTACGCATGGCGCAAAGAGGAGAGACCGATAATATAAAATAGTATGTATACTTCTGTCTCATTATTTGCTGGTTTCACCTTACACATTTTTGTATATCTCTTACCTCTCGTTTTTTCAGTTGCATCCGGTATTAAATCACAAACATTCTAAAGAAGTTTTACTTCAATAAATTAGATTCAGTTATACATGTAGTCAACAAGAAACAATGTAATTTTAATTTATCATCTTGCTCGTTAACGTTTTTTCCTCATATCATCTTCTCGACTAGAATCTGCCCTTTTAGCTACTTGAAACGACTTGTTCTTTTTCTTATGTGTCATTGAAATATATTGCTGTAATACCCACTGGACCGGAAGTTTACCTCTCAAGCATATCACCCTGGGTTTTTATTACTCGTTCAACTGATTTTGTTTCCATAAAATAGAATAAATATTCATTTTTGTACAGTCCTTTTGAGAGCCACTTGGAAAATTCTCAGGTATGCGAGCACTCTTTAAGTTTATCGTAACTGTAATTCAAAAACGAAATCTCGGACCTATATAGGTTGAAACTGTTATATTTATATGATACTTGTTGGTATATTCTCTAAAGAATGAACCTCCTGTTCTGATAGTAGTTACTGAAGGTACAGGTGATAAACTTACAAATAAAACTAAATGAAAGATTATTACATTATACTTCTTAAAGATATCAATACAAAACACTTCAAATTATCAGATAAATAACGAATTAATAAAGCAATGGATGATGATGATTTTGTTAAGCCTAGTGGAGTAAACAATAATTAGATCTTTGAATTTGATCTTTCTAATGTAATGGTTGCAGCAAATGCTGTGATAATAATCAATAATATATGAGTGCACCGGACACAACTTCGAGTAAGAATGCCCGCCAGCTTCTTTTCTTTTCGAAGTGTGTAGTTGCTGTTAGCCCTACTGGCTTTTACAGCGTAACCGAGAGGGATGGCGAGCGCAGAAGCTCTGCCGAGGGGTGGGCCCGTAGAAGGGCCCTGCTGCGTCGGGGGAAAACGTTGCTCTAAGGGCGCCTCCTGCGAGGCTCGGACCTAGGCTTAGAGCAACGTTTGCTGCTGCTGAAAAAGACAATCGGACAGGTGCTTAATCTTGACGCCCATGGGTCCGCGACTGGGAGCCGCGGCCGGGGTGCGTCAGATAGCGGGGACCTCGTCTTCGCCGGCGAAGACGCTGTGTGTGTGTGTTAGTGTACGGGGCATTGTCAATAGTAATCTGGTCGTCTGGGTCGTCAAGGACGTGTTTGGGCCGCCTCTTCCTAGGCGGGATGTTTAGCCTAATCCCATAAGAGGCGGCATTTCTAATGAGAGGGTTGGGGTGACTGACGGCTCTCTTGAAGTAGTCTACGGAGAGCGTTTTGAAATGATTATTGACCGTTGCGAGGTCGAGATCTCTGTGGAGATCGACGTTGCGCATGAACCAGCGGGCGCCCGTGGCTATGCGCATGAATTTGTTCTGCAGCGTCTGGAGTCGAACCAGCCGGCGTGCAGGAACGTGAGCGAACACTACGCTCGCATAAGAGAATATGGGGCGGATGCAAGTTTTGTAGAGTGTCACCTTGTGGCGCAGTGACAATTTACTCTTCTTGCAGATCATGGGATAGAGGCGACTTAGCACAAACGCTGCCCTGCCACGGACGGTGCGAATGTGTTCGGTGAAGTGCATGCACGCATCTAGGGTGACTCCTAGGTATTTGGCTTTCCGTTGCCAAGGGATCGGAGAATTAAAAAGTTTAATTGTTGCCAGATCTCGGCGATCTGGCCTCTTAGGACCGGTGAACAATATAGCTGTGCTTTTCTCAGCATTAGCCTCAATTCTCCATTTGCGGAACCAATCGCCTAGGCTATTGACCGCTTTCTGGAGGCGAGAGGAGATGTGAGTAAGCGAGTACGAGGAGGTGTATAGTGCGGTGTCGTCCGCGAACTGAGCTAGATGAACGTGAGGCGTTCTAGGCATGTCGCTGGCGTACAGCGAGAAGAGCAGTGGTGACAGTACGGAGCCCTGAGGGACTCCGGCCCGAATTGCGCGGCGTGAGGACAGAGTGCCCTCGACGCGGTAACGAAAGCTGCGGTTTGTTAGGAAGTCTCGTAACAGTGTTACTAGACTAACTGGCACACCAAGATGGAAAAGCTTATAAATTAAGCCGGCGTGCCATACCTTGTCGAAAGCTTTCGCTACATCGAAAAAGATCGTGCCTGTGGGGCCACGGTTACGGTTGTAGTAGAGATGATCTATGACGTGCTCCGTGAGGCGGTGCACTTGCTGAACACAGGAGTGTCTAGCGCGAAAGCCAAACTGATGGTCTGGCAGGAGACTCTTGGCCTCTACCACTGCCTTGAGTCTCTTTAATATAATTCTCTCATACACTTTTGCAATCGTGTTGAGTAAACTGATGGGTCGATAGCTGCTCGGTAATGTACGGGGTTTGCCCGGTTTGTGAATTCCTATGACGGTGGCTTCTTTCCACTCGTCAGGAAATGAGCAGGCCGCCAGAAGGGCGTTAAATATGAGTACCAGGAGGTACATGAACTGATCTGGGAGGCGTTTGAGCATCTTGTTGGGGATGCCGTCGGGGCCTGGTGCTTTTCGCGCGTGGAGTGACCTAATGACTGTGTGCACTTCATCGAAAGTCGTGGGTTCTAACGGCTCACTTGTGGGGGCCGCGAAATTTAACCTATTGAGCGCGTTGTCTACTAGCTCGACCTGTTCTGGGTCTATGCTAGTAGTGCTAGGCGAGCACTGAGTCTCGAGGCTGTCTGCTAAACACTCGGCCTTATCAAAGTCGTCAAACGCGGGTAACTGATCGGGGCGGTCGAGGGGCGGCATAGATGCGGCGCCTTCGGCTTTAAGGTTCCTCGTCAGTCTCCAGAACGTGGTGTGCGTTGGAGCGAGGTCCCCTAGCTTCCGGTCCCATCGGTCATTTCTCAGTTCGGCGAGGCGTTCCCGGACCTGCCTGAAGAGATTCCAGAGCGTTCTCCGGTTATCTGGTGTGGGATATGAATCGTGGGCTCGCGCTGCGCGATTTTTAAGCGTGATGAGCTCCCGTACGTCGTCCGGTAGTTTCCTCCGACCGGAGAGGTCGGGGACTTCCCGGGTGCAACCTACGAGAGTGTCATTCAAGTGAGACGTTAATCGGGATGATGCTAAGGTGGCGTCTGCTTCTGATTCGATGAGATCAGGTATGTCGGTGAGGTCCGCGGGGTCAAGTGATTGGAGGCGGTCGGATACCTGCTTCCAATTTATCACCTTTTTTGTCGGGGGGGTCGCGTTTAGGTGTTGTCCTAGTTTTGCTAGGACAGGTCGGTGGTCAGAGCTTAACTCGTGTTTTACCTCTATGGAATCCACGTGAAGCGTGATGTTCCTTAGAAGCATAACATCGAGTATGTCTCCGGGGTCGAGTGGGTCTGTTCGGTTGCTGTAATGGGTCGGTTCGTCCGGTGCTATGACTGAGCACTGTAAGTCTGGGAGGTCGCTTAACCTGGCTAGTTCTCTACCTATGTGGTTTCGAATTCGGGAGCCCCACTGTTCGTGTTTGGCGTTTAGGTCACCTCCAAGGATGACGGCGTCGCCAAGGGAGAACAGGGTGCGGATGTCGCTTTCTAGTAAGCGTTTTGATGGCGGTAGATAGACGGATGCTAGTATGATCGGCTGATGGCCGGTCATACCCACCTGACATACGGACGCTTCGATGTTTACTAAGCTGTTAGGGGGATCTAGAGGGGTGCAGTGAAGCGATTTTTTGTAATAAATCGCGGTGCCGCCCTTCGCTCCGATTCGATCGTTACGTATTAGCTTGTAATTTGCTATGTTCGGTCCGCGGTTGCTGGGTTTTAAAAACGTTTCCTGTACTAGCAGGATATCTACTTGTTCGGAACATACGAAGTTCCGAATTTCGTCTATTTGATTGATAAGGCCGTTCGCGTTAAAGTAAACGACAGCCAACGAGTGAGGCTTTAGCCTACTTGTTAAATTACTTATGGGGCGTAAATCCATAATTGGTTTTGATTTTAAAATTTTTAAACTTTTAGGTTGCTGACCGCCGTGATGAGTCTGCGGTGCTGTCCTATTGCTTGGAAGCGGGCGTAGGGGTTGGGGTCTTTAAGTTTTTCGACTAGGACGTCTATTTCGTCCAGGTCGATTTCGAACGCTATTTTAGCAACTATGTCAAAGTTGCTAAGTGCTGATGGGGCCTGATTGGCCTGAGGGGCCTGAGGGGCCTGAGGGGCCGGTTGAGGTTGAGGTTGGGGGGGCGCGGGGGCCTGGCTTGCTGGCATGGCCGGCCATGCGTGCCATGCGTTGCGGGTCGGGAGGGGCGCATCTATGTATGTCTGGGCGGGTTTGGGGGCAGGCCTGACGGGCCCCGGACGTCTCGCGGCCGAGAATCTGCCTTGCTTTGCCCTCTTTGGGGCCTTGGGGCACCCGCGATAGCTCGCTGGGTGACCCTGGGTCCCGCAGAGTACGCAGCTTGGCGGCTCCTCGGTCGGAACGGTCCTGGGGCAGTCGGCCGTGCCGTGGTCGCCCAGACATTTCACGCAGCGGGGACGGGCGTGGCAAAATCGCGCACAGTGGCCATATAGTTGGCAGCGGTGACACTGCCCTATTATGCCTCTATTGTGAGGGACCTCGACATTTATGTTCGTTAGGGCGCAGATGCTCCTAACGTTGAAAACTTGTTTCCCCTCGGGTGAGAGGTCCAACACTGCTAGGCAGTTGTTGAATGGCTTCTTTGTGATGCCGTGGTACATTCGATGTACCTCTAATATGGGGAGGTTCTGGGCGGCCAGATCCTCCTTGATGTCCTCGGTAGGGAGGGTGTGGGGTAGTCCACGGATGACTACCCGTAACCGGCGTTCGCTCTCCAATGCGTAGGAGTGGTAAGGCACCTGTTCCGCTCTTAAAACGGACGTAAGTCTGCGGTGGTCGTCGCCGGTGGCTGGTTGGACTTTCAGTCCAACGGCGGTAGGGCGGGCTACGGTCAGGGTTATTCCCATAGCGGGAAGCCTGCGGTAAAGCGTGTTCCACGCTTTGCCTTCCCGGATGTAGATGGGGGGAACTTGTTCCCTACGGGGTTCGTTCATTGGGGAGTCCTCGGCGGGCTCCCCTTGGTCGCGGCGGTTTGTCTGCCTTGGCTGTGAGGCAGCCGGCGTGGGGTTGGTCCTCTTAGGTGGGACCGATGGTTTTGCCAGAAGCTTCCGCTTCTGGTTTCTAGATACGACGGTCTCGAAACCGTCGTTGTTTGTTGAGTCTGAGGGCTCAGACTCCATGGGTATGGGGAGGGCGGGGCTAGGTACCGAGGCGTTTGTCGCCACGGTCGGTGTCGCCGGCGTCGGTGCCGCGACCGCTGGCGCCGCGGCGGGCTTGGCCGCGGCTACGGGAGCCGCAGCCGCGGGCGCCGCGGCGAGTGGGGTCGCGGCTGTCGGCGCCGGGGCGACCGGGGCCGTGGCGACGGGGGCCTTGGGCCGCTCTAGTTGCCCTTCCTTTACGAGGGCGTTAATTAAATTGGGGCATGCGGGATTTCGCGGAGCTACGGGGCGCGGCCGGGGCGCAGAGATCTGCTGGACCGGTACCAGCTTCGATGGGGGAGGCCTAACTACGGCGGTCGTCGTTACAGGGGCCGCTTCAAGTCGGTCGAAGTCGGCCAGGGCGTTGGGAAAACGGTTTAAAAAGAACTCCAGGAGACGCTCGACGTTGCGTCCCTGGAAAACCGGAGTGGGGTCCATGGTGGACCCGGGGCTACCTTGAGCCTCCCTGCCGAGGCAGGGAGGTGTGTGCCTACGGTGTGGCCCTACGGGCCCTGCCAGTGGGTGGCAGGGGTGTGTGCCTAGCTTAGAAACTAGTGTACTCACTGTAAGTAGGGCAATCCAAATCGGGAACAACAAACACAACACAGTCCTAGCAACGCGGGACGGAGCCCGAGCGAGACAACACTATAGACGCAGGACAAAGTCCGAGCACCACAGCACTGGCAACGCTGGACAAATTCCGTAAATGACCGGTCACTGCACAAGATCACTGGAACTGGCTTGGAGAACGGGTTTCACAATATCACAACGATAGTAATCGGTACTATGGACGGCGAATACATACGAGCGCGCGAGCGGACGACCGTTCGTGACGGACGACAGTGCGTGAATCTATGAATGCCCGCCAGCCTAAAGTAGTCCGAACGCTACTTGTGTTTTATTTTTTATTTATTTCATTTTGTATTTTTAGTTTTATTTTATTTTTATTTTCTTTTTTCTATTTTTTCTTCGGGGACGCCTGAAAATCAGCGTCATATTGGTTTGCGTACCAATGCGGCATTATGCTGAGGTGCCTCCCATTTGGGATATCTGTTATTTTTACTTGTATCTTGTATCTTACATCTTGTTAATTGTTTATCCCAAATAAACGATTATTTATTTATTTATTTAATGCAAGCCCATTTTATACCAGTTTCTGCGAGTGGGGGTAGTTTGAATGTTGGTAGATGTTTGTTGCTAGCTCGCTGCACACCTTGTTACCAACATTAAAAATCGCCAAAATATAATTATTTTATAAATACTATCAAGCTCAAAGGTAGGAGAAGATAACTCAAAGGTTTCACGCGATATATCTAAAGAGTATGTTATAGTTCTTCTTTCTACGGCCTTATCCCACTTTAATTGGGGTCGGCTGTCCTAATTTTTTCCACAAATTACGTCTTTGTGTGGTCTCAGAGTCAGGCACGGTTCCGCTAGATAATTTTAAATAATTGCCATCCATGTTAACTGGGGTCTACCACCTTTTTGAATACAACTCCAGCTGTAAAATGTTTTTTTGTCATATCCGACGTATGTCTCCACATGTTATGACCATAACAGTGCAGGCGAGCTTCCGTAAACTTTTCATAAGCATTCATTGTCTTTTCATTCATTCTTCTTTTAAAAGCATGTTACAGTTCTTTTTACATATTGTGCGAAGACCCAGAGATAAACGAGAGCCACTTATTTTAATCGGGAAAACAGAAAAAAAACTCACAGGCCAAGCCAGAAACGAATGCCTGATCAGGTAGCGGAACCTCTGGATATCAAAGCCAGTCAGGCAATCTACACAGCTACTGATCGGTAACGATAGCACAACCTGCTCAGCCATAATCAACCACGACCAGAAGAGAAGAGACTGTAATGGTAACGGCACTGGCATCGCCTTAGATTTTATTATCATTAGAAAAGATCTCCATCTCGTTGCAATTTGAAGAAACCCGTTCTATATAATAAAGTTTTAATCTTAAATTTTCGTGGTTTTGGTTGGCAATTTTTCAAAATTAAAACGTGACGTCGTGAGTGTAGTATGCCGAAAAATGGACGTGGGTGCCGTGAAAAATAAAAGGATCAGACGTAGGGTAGACAGATTCTGCCCTTGACAGCTTGACACAACCGACCACAGCAGTAACGTCGTGACCACGATCCATGCAACTGGGTCGAAATATCGGCAAAATTAAAAAAGGCCATCGTGGTATGTACCTGTTCAAATAGTCAATAAGTTATATGTATGCTGAATTTGAGGTCGAACTTATAATTTCGGAGATTTCACCACATGTAATGAGAGGTATATTGAGAATACATTCGGATATGTAAACAGATAGATAGAGAGCCATACAAAAGTAAACTTTATAGAGAAATCATTTGACTTGTAAAATAAGTCCTTATTACATAAAAAACGAAATAAATCCACTGAAAAGTAAAACCCCCGCCAAGTTTTATTGTCTTCACAACTCCGAAAGTAAATTACCCGAACAAATTCGCTCAACGCTAAATCTGGAGCTTATCAGAGGCTCGACTGAAATCCTTAAATTGAGAAGGACCTATCTCGATTGCGCGAGCCGCCTCGAGGCGCCGACACCTTGCTTTGACTGTTTACAATTAAAAAGTTTAATCACGACTTTGATTACAACGGCTTTACTTATCTTTGAGACTAGCTGTTTCCCTCGGTGTTACACGTTAGCTCCCGATCCCAAAAAATACGTATTTAGTGACAGTCACAAATTACGACTAATGTTGGTGCAGTGAAAAATAAAAGGATCAGACGTAGGGTAGACAGATTCTGCCCTTGACAGCTTGACACAACCGCCCACAGCAGTAACGTGACCACGATCCATGTAACTGGGTCAAAATATCGGCAAAATTAAAAAAAAAACGCCATCGTGGTATGTACCCGTTCAAATAGTCAATATGCTGATAAACCACGAAAATTTAAGTTTAAAACAATTAGCTTTAAGAACCTTGAGTTACTCAGTGAGTTTAGTGGTCTAAAAACATATTCAATTTTTTTTTTATATTTATAATGAAACTGGTTACTTATCAGTTGAACGGTTTCAAAGATTATAAAGTAATATACACACGCGGTTGAAAGTCACCTAAGTTACATTTATTGACATTTTTAAATTCGTTATATCTTTTAAATGGAATGTCAGATTTTAATAAATTAAAATGTATTTTACAGGTACTAAGTAAGTAGCAGCCCTTTAACATCCCTGCTGGGCACATGCCTCCTCACTCCGAGGAGCGAGGGTTTTTAGAGCATAGACCCACCACGCTGCTCCACTGCGGATTGGCAGGCACAGTACACAAGTGCACTCTCTATTCCTTCACTCTCATAGTCCGATATGACGGGAATCCGACACTACCGGAGAGAGATCAGGCGCAGGACTGACGGCTTAACGTGCTCTCCGAGGCACGCGGGTGGATCACACTGCCAACTCCCCAACTTCGGGCAAATATTGGGAAATCTTAATAGAAAACTCAATATCGATTTCGAATTGGCCCGACCCGGGACTCGAACCCAGGACCTCATGTCTGTAGTCGAACATGCTAACCACTAGACCAATGAGTCAGCAGAGACAGGTGCTAAAACGTACTTTAATAAAATATCATTCAATAAGGTTTAATACTGAGGTATGAATAATAAAATCTTATTATTGTCGGCATTTTATTAACTTGTAAAATATAAAAAAAGTTATTATTGTGGCATAAGTAGAGTAGTTGAACATATGGTATTGTAGACTTTTTGGTAGATATTAGTGCCTTCTATAATATTGTTGAACATTTTTTTGTTCTATCACCAATAGTTTCCGCAGTGCATGCGATGACAGATTTTTTGTGACAATTTTTTTGCATCTTGGGTAACATTAATGCATTTTTCTTAGGGATCTCTATTTTTATTTACAAATTAATATAACCTACATCACTTAGTGAAAATGCGGCTTTCTATTTGTGAAAAGCAATTTAAAATTTTGGTGGTAAACATAAATACACGCATACAAAAACAAATGTTTCCTTTTTATTATGTATTGACGGCTTCGCTGGCGCAGTGGTGCGAGTATTCGCTTTGCTAGCGGAGGTCTCGGGTTCGATCCCCGGTAGGACGAATTTAGGAAATTGTATTTTCTGGACTGGTGGGAGGCTTCGGCCGTGACTAGTTACCACCCTACCAGCAAAAACGTACAGCCAAAGAAAGAGATTTGTGTTCCGGTACGATGCTGTGTAGAAACCGTAAGGTGTATCGCCTCTTAACAGATTAGCGCGCTTCCATCTTAGACTGTATCAAAACTTACCATCAGTTGAGATCACAGTCAAGCACTAATCTGTTAGCAATAAAAAAATTTAAAAAATGTTAGTTTAGCTTAGTTGGCCTCGTTGGTGCAACGATGCAAATACTCGCTTCGACAGATAAGGTTAAGGACAGATAAGGATATTCTGGTTTCGGGTTTCAAAAGGACAAATTTAGAAAATTTTATTTTCTAATAAGCCTGAATCTGGACTGGTGGAGCTTTTGGCCATGGCTAGTTATCGCCCCACCAGGAATCCGATACGATGTTGTACCATAAAAGTTAAATTATTTCGTACCAGGTTAACGCGCTTGAATCTTAGACAGTATCATCACTTACCATCAGTTATAGTCAAGCGCTAACCTATTAGCAATAAAAAAACTTGTTGACCGTCGAAATTGTGAAATAACCATTTTGCGAAATTTCAAGTCAATCGCTAATTTTTAAATAACGCGAAATATTTTATAAATTTTTAGACCGATAAGTCATTGGAATTTGCATTTATGTACTTTTTTTTTAATTCTAAATTTAACGAGCTTAGTCATCTTTATGACTATGTCGCTCTATATTAGCTGCTTAACTATAAAGATAACAAATGGAAACTTAATTTACATCTTAACTGGTCTAACTATCATTCATGTATTTAAAAGTTAAATAAGCAATAGACCAATAAAAATAAATAAGTTTCATGTTCTTAATATTTTCTATTTTAACAATAGATCCTCAAAGTTTCATTTATTAATCTTGGACGGTTTATTACAAATTCATTTTTTATTAAAACTACTTAAAATTTTATGAAAATATAGACGCTTTACAAAAGATTCTCAAAATTGCATTTATTAATCTTTGAGGGTTTATTACAAATACGTTTTTGATTAAAAGTACTTAAAGTTTCATCAAAATATAGAAGTTTTATAATAGATCCTCAAAAATTCACTTATTGATCTTTAACGGTTTATTACGAATTCATTTTTGATTAAAAGTACTTAAAATATTATAAATACATAGGCGTTTAACAATAGATCCTCAAGATTGCATTTATTAGTCTTTGAAGGTTTATTACAAATTCATTTTTGATTAAAACTACTTAAAGTTTCATCAAAATATAAAAGTTTTATAATAGATCCTCAAAATTTCACTTATTGATCTTTAACGGTTTATTACGAATTCATTTTTGATTAAAATTTTATAAATACATAGACGTTTAACAAGATTGCATTTATTAATCTTTGACGGTTTATTCCAAATTCATTTTTGATTAAAACTACTTAAAATTTTATGAAATATAGACATTTTACAAAAGTTTCTCAAAATTGCATTTATTAATCTTTGAGGGTTAATTAGAAATTCATTTTTTATTAAAAGTGCTTAAAATTTTATAAATACATAGATGTTCAATAAAAGATCTTAAAATTGCATTTATTAATCTTTGGTTTATTATGAATTCATTTTTGATTAAAAGTACACCGAATTTTAAGTACAAAAGTTTTTGATAGTGTCTACTTAATAAAACTATATATGTCATATGTGTCTATGTTTCTAAATTGAAGGGGGCTCCAATTGATGTGATCTTGAGTGCTATATGCTTTATGCATTTATATATGTAAATGAAACAATAAGCCTTTGATGTATAAATGTCTAAAGACGCATTTGTTATTTAGATGTTATTGATTTTGACAAATTGATTCCTCTGCCTTTGTACCCAGAAGTTCTAATCATGATGTCGGAGCAAAGCGAAGGGGTGTGATATCGTTCGCGATACACGAGCCAAATGCAGAGCTTTATTTGGTTTAAGACGCCATTACACGGTCCATATAAACTGTCAAAGTTAGAGAGACGCGAGGCGTCGCGTTGCCGCCTCATGTTTCTGTTTACCCTGTGCTCGTTTTTACGTGTACAATAAAATTATTTTGGTTTATTTATACCGATTTGTCAATTCCTGTTCTCAATTTACAATCTCTCTAAATAATTGCCTCTCTAAAAGCCTAATAATGTCACAATGCTATGGTACAGGCCTCCTCACTCCCTATTTTTTTGCGCTGGGAAATGCTTTTACGCATTTATCCTGACCTGAACGGGTCAGGATAGTGACACTCGGCGAGGGAGGAGACCTCGCAATACCCACTGAAATCCAGCGGAATCCTTTTCATCCATAAGTGAGACAAGAGAAGTTCAACTTGCGCATTCATGGAGGCGGGAGCAGGTGTGCAAACAAGCGCCGCCTGGTATCCCACCTTCTTCGGCGATGAAAGGGAGCATGTACTGCATTCTCTCTATAACGGTCGCAGGCCTCCTATAGCGAGATTTCAGTCTCGCAGAAGAAGGCCACTTCCGCCCAACATCTCTCACTTGACAGCATAGCCTCCTCACTCCTAAGACAGATGCTTTTCAGAGCGTATACTCAACACGTTAGCAGGCATATTACATAAGTGTAGCCCTTAATACAAGTGCACTCTTTACTCCTTTCCTGTCATAGCCCGATGGAACTGGTAATCCAACACTAGTTGAGAGAGTGCAAATACACAACTTCGGGTAAATACTGAAAAATTTCTTAACGAAAAACCCAGGACCTCATGTCTGTAGCCGAGCAAGCTGACCACTAGACCAATCAGGCAGTTTGTCCAACTCGGATGGGCAGCGTTCGGTAAACTACGTGAATTGTTTCGTAAAAAAAAATCATTAATTTCTCAGTGTCTAAAAAAAAATTATATGAAGAGTGCGTGATGCCAGTGATGATTTACAGTTGTGAGACATGGCCAAAGGCTATGCGCCTAATCCCTTAGATTGTCCGTGCCGGCTACTAGGCGAAATGGGTCAATAGTTCTGTTGCCATTCGGGCAATCAGAAATATAACCATTTCTATTTTTATGTCTATTATCTATTTCGCTTCTCAATAACTGTCGTAACAAAATATGCGTAGAGATAACACCAGACAATAGAAAACATATCAATTACAAAGTGACCGTTACAAATGGCCCGTGTGTCTGTGAAATAATAATAATATATATATATATATATATATATATATATATATATATATATATATATATATGTGATATAAAAAACTACCAACGAAAACCCTTGAGCTATTTTAATTGTTAATATGAGTATATAAATACAAGATGGATTTTTTCACTATTTCAAAATTTAGCGCAATATGACCGTACACCAGGGTCTTAATTTAATAAAGAAAAGATAACATTGTATAGTTTAACTATAAGCAAACATAATAATCATAACATTTGATAGTCTTTTATGAACATTTAAGTCCCAAGGGCCACTTTTGCGTCATTGGACCAGCGGGGCAATCGACGTAATAACGTCAGTGCGAGGCGGGGCAGGCAATGGTGATTTCCGTTAAAAAACGCGAGCAAATTACTGGAGCCAAACAAAAACGCGACCGGACAATCTAAGGAATATTAGAAAACGGAGGGTCACACAGCGGGCGATGGAATGAGCTATGCTTGGAGTATCTAACGAAGTTAGATTTGATCCCGAAGAGATTTTTACATTCGTAGAAGAACAAGAGTTGATAGACTCCCTACCAAGTGGACAGACGACCTGTAAAGCATTGACGAAAGTCGATGATTACAAACAGCACAAGGTTGTGTATTGTGGAAATAATTGGGGAAGACCTATGTCCAGCAGTGGACGTCCATCGGTAGAGATTATAATGATGAATGCTCTCCATCTGTACCAAAGCTTTGTTTTACATAGCCATTTGGTCCTGCTACATTCTTCAGGTCGATTGTCCATCGATTTGAGGGTCCCTCACTTCATTTGCATTCCCTGGGGAACCATTCGATTATTAATCTCGTCCATTTTTCCTTCTTTTCTAACATCATGTGTCCCGTCCATTGTCATTTTAATTATCTGCAGATTGACTGTATTTTCCCGAACTTGATCTTATATTTTATTCTCTTTAAATGTATTTTGTTTATTTTTTGGAATCTAAACTTGTCAGAATAGATAACATACAAATTAAAACTGTTTTGAAGAGTGTACAGTGTGATCTATTGAATTTTCACGTGAATGATTTAAAAGTTTATTTCTGTAAAAAGAGCTTAAGAAGTTCTTTCTATATGGTATAGTATTTGAAGAATTTTTTTTATATTCCTTGCTTTTACTGTTCAAATTCATTAAGAATAACCTCAAATTAAACTAGACTCTAAACGTAAACGTAAAACAAATGTCTTTAATGTCGAACAGGATTTTATTTAACGTATTTTATCAGGTAAGTAGGTACGAGTGCAAACAGTTTCTTTTACCTTGATTTTCTTCGCTTGTTTACTCGTTCCTTCAAATCCGTAATCGAGTTTACAGCTTGCCCGTGTATTTGGTTCGTTTCCCAGTTTATACAATATAAAATAAAACAGAGATGGGTAAGTTTTATTTGCGACTATGTTTCAAAGGATATATTAGTTTAATTTTTGATCGAAGTGATTATGAATACATTTTATTGTTTAAAAGCATTTTAAACTATGTAGGTTTGCTTTTATAAATCTAAATATAAGTTACATAAATCTAAATAAATATAAGATGGAGAATTGGTTCGTTAATTATTGAAATCTGTTTAGTTCAATCGAATAAACTTGCCTCTTCATTCGTAAGATGATATGATACAAGATACGAACCGCTCCCGAAAATGAAGACTGAAGATAGTTTAATGACACCTTTGATGATGGGATAAAAAATAGATCCTGATATAAAAATCGTTTTTTTAAAACATTTTATAAGTATTATTTATGCTCCATCGTGTTAGGACAGCGAAATGAAACGATAGTTTCATAAAAAATAAATTACTTTACAAAAAGTACCATTAATTAAACATAAGGTAAAAAAACAACTGACACCGGTGACTATAAAAAACGACTATTTGATGTTAATTTTGAATTTGTATTAAATTACAGGTATTTAAAAATTCAAAATCAACTGACGCTCGGGTCAACGAACGAATGTGCGCGCCGGGTTTTCGCACTTTCGCTCAATTTAGTCGTTTCTTTTAGTCACCGGCGTCAACTGTTTTTTTACCTTATGTTTAATTGATGGTTCTTCTTGTAAAGTAATGTATTTTTTATAAAACTATCGTTTTATTTAGCAGTACTAAGATAATGGAGCATAAATAATGCAAAAAAAAGTTTTCTTTTTTTTCAAATTCGGGATCGATTTTGTTTCATCTTATTATTAGTATCATCTGTCTTCGATTTCGGGAGCGGAACCCCAACACCTTGTGAGAAGTGTATTGGAGAAATGTTAATTTGAAAATAAGGGGTCAATAAATCGTCAAAACTATCCTAATGTAATGGAATGGTCTCAAAAATGGTAGTGCGCTAACTCCTAGAAGAAGGTAATATACTTCTCAATGGTTTACTTAGCATTATGTCGAAATACTTTTCTTTGGAGGCACGTCCCTGCTGTATAAATCTAGTCAAATAAAAAATGCAATTTCCTATATAAGCTTAAACGAGAATCGATATCGATATCGGGTAACCTATGCTAACGAAGCGAATACATAAAACATTATTCTGAGATTCTATAGTTTCTGTCAGATCTGTCTAGAAAACAAGCATTGAGGCTTCAACCACGGCTAGTGACCACTTTACAGCAAAGATGTCCCACCGAGCACAAGAAATTTGTGTCCCGTGGATAGCCACTAGGGGTGTACGAATAATTTGAACTTACGGATTGTTCGTTCCGAATCGAATTTTATATTCGGTACGAAATTTGAATCGATTTATTCGAAAGTTTCCAAAAAATTCGAAAAATGACGAATAATTCCATTTTTTTTCCGAATTATTCGTTAACTTTTAAATTACGACTGCTTTTTCGAGTATTTGCAATTCAGGGTTTCATATGCTCAATATTCAAATATAAATTTAACAGTCTATGCTAAACGAAAAGTATATTATTCGTAAGTCGAATATTTCGATACACGATTTAATTTATTTAAATGGAAACAAATGAAAATCTACAAATCTTGCATTAATTCGAATTATTCGTGGAATTACATATAATACATACGGAATTACATACGTGGAATAATTCGAATATCAATATTTAATTAGATTTGAACGATTCTCGCACACCACTAGTAGAAACCTTGAGAGGCAGTTTACATCTTACCAGCCTACCGCACTTTCATCCTCGACTTTATCATCACTTACCATCAGGTGACATCACAGTCAAGTGCTAACTTGTTAACAATTTAAAAAAGAGCAACTGAAACGACAAGATTTCAAACAACTACACAAACCATCTATCATCCAACAATCATCGTATGTACAGAATTTTATAAAGTGTTTTTTTAAACTGTAATACATATTTTATTTACTTAAATGTCACGAAATACTATAAATTACCTTTACAATCTATTATTTCATATATTGTCATATGTATTTCGTCATTTCTATAATAAATAATGCATCAGGTACTGTACGTCGGTAAGCACCGGTTGAATATGGACATTTGAATGATAATTTGCATCGTTCCCAGTTACTCGCTTCGATGCAAAAGTGAATATGTAATGAGTGTTAAAACGGCCTATTTGAATCACTTACTATTTACGTCATGCATTTTAATGTACGTGTGTTTTATGGGAAGGAAGCCTGCATATCCCAGGGGTAATCCTGGGGTACTGTAACCTGCCAACCAGCAATGGAGCAGCATAGTAGGTATGTGCTCTAAAAATGCCTCTCTCCTGTAATTAAGGGGGCCTATACCCAGTTATAGGACTATAAAAGATCATTATTTTACTTACTAATCTAAACTACTATTATAAAGAGAAAACATTTATGTTTTTATATATATATATGTGTGTATTTGCATCGTTTTCACACAAAAACTACTAGACCGATTTCAAAAATAACTTCACAATTTGAAAGCTGCAACTTCACTGAGTGACATGAGCTATATAACTTTCTCAAAAAATATAGGGGTCCCTAAAATTAGTCACAAAAATCTGTTATCGCGTGGGCTCTGAAAACTATTGAAGATAGAACAAAAAAATGATTTACAATATTATAGAATGTACTTATATCTACAAAAAAAGTCGTAGTTATGCCACTATAACTACCTTTTTACATTTTAAAAGACATAAAAATGCTGTGAATAACCAAACCATATTATTCATATCTCTGTATTAATCCATATCCTATTAAATGATATTTTATTAAAGACCGTTTCAGTACCCGTAAAATACATTTTAAATTATTAAAATCGGAATTAAAAAGATATAACGAATTTTAAAATGTCAATATAAAGTAAATTTTAGCGACCATACTGATGTCTACTACGCCAATAGTGTAAGTAATATATGTATGTTGATTAGATTATAAATATCAGAATTTGAAAGGAAATTAAAAACTAAGTAAAATAAAACTTTTATGTTAGTGAAAATAAATCTATAGTCCGATTTAGTAGACTTTCCACTGCTGGTATAAAATAATCAATATGTTTTAATTAAAAGCATTTCTTTGGTAGTTCTTTAGGCGTCGGTTCGAAGGGATATATAGATTTAATTCTATCATCGGAGAAACTGTCGCCTGCGATATTGGTTACAGGAAGATATAGTACAATTTCTGGAGAACGTCCTGTCTATTTCACATGGCTCCTAATTACACGTCACGTACATGTAGTGATTGATTGTCACACTAATAACTGAGAAAACAGAACTCATGAGTTCTATACTACCCTTATAAATAGAGTTGGGATATTTCTGTTTGCATTAACCATTTAAAACCCTTTTTAGTTGTCAGTTTGTTTGATAAAGCTCATTTGATTTCAATAATCCATTCCAATTTTATAGTTTAAAATTAATAACAACCATTAGAGGTTTCAAAAATCCGATATGATTGTTTCGACAACCATCTTTTATGACAAGCAATGTCTTGTGGTGTTATTTGCATAGTTTCCGATCCCGTGGATATATGAGGAAATAGATTCTTAGTCGAAGAACTTACTTTGATAATTTGTACTTCTGTACTGTGTTCTGACTATGGGCCTCATACGAAAGCTCAGAGTAGCTCAGCGTGCGATGAAGAGGGCTATGCTCGGAGTTTCCCTACGTGCTCAAATCAGAAATGAGGAGATCCGTAGCAGAACCAAAGTCACCGACATAGCCCTACGAATCGCGAACCTGAAGTGGCAATGGGTGGGGCACATAGTCCGGCGGACCGATGGACGTTGGGGCCCGAAGGTGCTGGAGTGGCGACCCCGCACCGGGCGGCGCAGTGTAGGGAGACCCCCCACAAGGTGGACCGACGACATAAAGAGGGTCGCCGGTAGCCGCTGGAGCCAGGCGGCGCAAAATCGGGCCCTGCGGACATCATTACGTGAGACCTATGTCCAGCAGTGGTCGTCCATCGGTTGAAGCGACGACGACGACGACTGTGTGTTATTAATCCGGGTGCTCCAGCCTATCTCAAAGAACATTTTGTTTTTAATGATTTTGACAGAAGGTGTTTAAGGCCATCCTGGAGCCTTAAACTAAATATGCTTTATCACAAAACTATGTTCTATGGGCAATCAATTGCGGTACAGGGGATTGAATTATGGAACGAGCTACCTCTGATGATCAGAGAGGCTAAATCTTTGAATAAATCAAATCAAATCAAAAATATCTTTATTCAACTAGGCATATTACAGCACTTTTGAATCGTCAAATTATATATTTTTTTCTTTCCCACACTCTGATACTAATATACGTCTGATAAAAGTACTTAAGAACGGTTTAAAATCTAAAGTTACGAGGGTTTCTTCGCGCCCTGATTCGTGAAGAACCCACAGCAAACTCAGTCGGGTATTTTTTTTGTTACCATCATCATTACAATATCATATTAGTTTACTATATTTTATTTCAGATTAGAGCAATTCGTTCACTACCACGCGTTTCTATCGTCCAAGTAATCTTGCAACTTATAATACGATTTTTCTATCAACTTTCTTTTAACAAAGACTTTGAATTTATTAATTGACATCTCTAGTCTTGTGAGAGCTTATTATAGAAACGTATACAGTTACCTTAAAAAGAGTTGTTAATTGTTTGCAGCGTACTAAAATTTATAACAAGTTAGTTTTGGTTTCGTAAGTTATATGATGTACATTCACTCTTTTTATTAAAAGAGTCAATGTTTTTATGTACATACAACAAGTTTTCTAATATATATACGCAGTGAACTGTCATTACGTTAACTACTTCTTCAAAGTTCACTACTTTTCCCTGTCCATTTAACTATGTATTTGTGTATGTATCTATATACTATACATTTTAGTAACAGACCCATTTACGTAACTAAACTTCCATAACCCACCTTTTGTACACACATACTTATTATCACGCCTCATTATCATAGAGGTAGGCAGAGACTACATCCTTCCACTTGCCACGATCCTTGCATATCTCTTTCGTTTCTTTCATTCTCATTAATTCTTTCATACAAGTTTGTCGGTTGACTGTTGATCTGACCCTTATTTAAAATGTCCAGGAACGTTCGCTTTGGTCTTCCTCTTCCAACTTTTCCATTCACTTTTGACTCATAAATCCTTTTTTTCAGTCTCCTTCCATTCATTCTCTTTACGTGCCCAACGTTCTTTTATCACACCGTTTCTTGCTTTGTCACTCAGTTTCAATCCACTTATACTTCTCAACGCTCTCATCTCTACCGCATTTATTTTACTTTTTGTACCCTATGATTTAGTTATTGTATCTTTTTCATATATTGTTTGTGGTGTACAATATTCTCTCTCACTTTGCTGAATATCAAGTCAGTCAATAGTTTTAGGCATGTTATGAGTGATCGTTTCTCACTTATCTAATTGTAATTCTGATATTATTTATTCAAGTTAGCTTTTACAGTCTTTTCAGACATTGTATTTTCTACCCATTAATTCCAATTTACGAATGAATTGCTGTTTATGATATCGCTGAATATACGCACTGTTTTAAGAAAAGCCCACAAACTTAGTTGTTTCTTTTTATTTCTCAACATCATTACAATATGATTTTTAATTTATTCAATTTCGGTTATCTAGTATAAATTTCGTTCATTCATATAATACGTTCTCGTAATGCAACCGTGTAATACATGACATGAACTGTAATCTAAACTAATAATATATATTTGTAAAGTTAATAACGATGATAGACGCAAAAATTAAATTGTTTGTTAATGCCACGTGAATCAGACAGATAATCTAGTGAAAAATATTATCCGAGTTACCCTTATTTGTGAATATTATTCATTGTTTCTGTCTTGCTCGTCATATGAGAGGTAATATGTTACAAGGGTGTTACGTTAAAACCTCTTACGGTGAAAAATGGTGTACCTTCAAGGAATACTTAACGAGCTTTGATATTTGAAAGCGTTACTAAAAGATCTAAGGTTTATTATTATGTACATAATACAGTAAGACAGCAACATTTTCTGATACTTATCTGTATATAGTATTAAAGGATTTATTATAAAACATCATGGCATTTTCTACGTAGACAAAAGGAGCTAGTTTATCATTAGAAAATTTAAAAAGTAAACCTTTTGGTAGGTACTTTGTTCTCGACATATTTTCTACAGAAACAACTTTTTGCATCGATCTTATCCATAATTAACGTAGAGGATTCTTTAAAGGCCTCATCATCGTCAGCTATATAATTTCTGTTCTTTGTCCTCTTCTCTTCTCTGAAGACATGAAAGGGAATTTATTGTCAACATGTAGCACCATTTATTCTTGTTCTTTAAGGTCCTAATAGATCCTCTTCAAACACATAATTTCAGGCCTTCCGTCATCCTCTTCTCTTGTTCGAAGCCATTACAGGGAATTTATTGACGACATGGTTATTAGAACTTCGAATTATATGACCGTACCATGTTGACAATTGAAATGATGAGGCACTGTTTATTCATTCGTACTAAACCGTATTTAAAGATTTACATTTTTAAGGCCCTCATGAACCATATAATTTCTGGTCTTCCTTCTATTCTCTGCTTTAAAGACCCATTGACGTAATGGTCATTAGACCTTGACAATCCATGACCGTGTCGTGTCGACTATAGCAATGAGACTATATATTAAGACCAAAAGTGAAATACCAGATACAGTAGACCCTCGCCAACCTTATAACTTCTGGTGTTCCTCCACTTTTCTTCTTTGAAACGATGGACGAGAATTTATTGACGACATGGTTATTAGATCTTCGGAATACATGACCGTACCATGTTAACAATAGCAATAATATCAGAAGTCGATATAATATTTAATTTTATACGTACAATATTGGATATTAGCACAAGATCGGCTTTCCTAATGATGAGACGTCATTTACTCTTGTTCAATGAACCATACTTTAGGATCTACTTCCTTAAGATTCATATATACCCTTTTCAACCGTAAGATTTCAGGTATTCCTCCTTTTCTGTACTTTGAAGCCATGAAAGCAAATTTATTGACGACATGGCGATTCGATCTTCGGAACACATGATCGTACCATGTTGACAATGGCAATAAGATTAATTTAGATCAAAACTCACCATTTATTCTTGTTAAATGCACCATATTTTAACATCTGCTTCTTAAAGGTCCTTATAGACCCTCTTTAACCATGTAATTTCAGGTATTCTTCCGCTTCTCTTTCGTCGAAGCCATAAAAGGGGATTCTTTGATAACATGGTCATTAAACTTCGGAATGCATGACCGTACCATATTGAAGATTGTAATAAGAGTAAATTAAAGATGTCTCCTCATTGGCTGTTTGACTGCTTCATTGGTCTAGTGGTTAGCATGTTCGACTACAGACATGAGGTCCGGCGTTTGAGTCCCGAGTCGGACCAATTCAAAAATTGATATTGACTTTTCTATTAAGATTTTCTCAATATTTGCCCGAAGTTGGGAAGCTGGCGGTGTGATCCACCCCCACGCCTCGGAGAGCACGTTAAGCCGTCGGTCCTGTGCCTGATCTCTCTTCGGTTGTGTCGGATTCCCGTCACACTGGACTATAAGAGTGAAGGAATAGAGAGTGCACTTGTGTAAAATGCCTGCCAATCCGCAGTGGAGCAGCGTGATGGGTCTATGCTCTAAAAACCCTCGCTCCTCGGAGTGAGGAGGCCTGTGCCCAGCAGTGGGACGTCAAAAGGGCTGCTACTTACTTACTAAAGATGTTTAGATACACTATTGAAACAATTTACCTCCTTTATTTGTATTAGTAAAGGTAATGGCTCCATAAACTCTTATGGAGCCATTACCAGATAGCCTAAAAGTTGAAATACTAAGTGACATTTAGCGTCAGTAATATGCCAAGCCGACGCCGCCCGTCGTCTGCGGTCTGACCCTGGTCGCTTATAACTAATTGCTATGCTATATATTCAAGGGTAATAACATGTACGAGTATATTAACCGAAACTATTTCGATATTAGTGTTATAGGGACTTGTATTATTACCAAAATATAAATAAACATTTTTAATTATCTCGTGTAGCAATAAATCTAAGTATTATCTACAAACCCGGGTCCCGGGTCCGAGTCCCGGGACCCGGGTTGGGCCAATTCAAAAATTAATATTGAGTTTTCTATTAAGATTTTCTCAATATTTACCCGAAGTTGGGAAGTTGGCGGTGTGATCCACCCCCGTGCCTCGGAGAGCACGTTAAGCCGTCGGTCCTGCGCCTGATCTCTCTCCGGTCGTGTCGGATTTCCGTCACACCGGACTATGAGAGTGAAGGAATAGAGAGTGCACTTGTGTACTATGCCTGCCAATCCGCAGTGGAGCAGCGTAGTGGGTCTATGCTCTAAAAACCCTCTCTCATATGAGGGAGGAGGCCTGTGCCCAGCAGTGGGACGTTAATGGGCTGCTACTTACTTACTTATTATCCACAAAATGTGACATTATACCCACTTTTGTGGATACAATATCAGATAATAGATTAAATAATGTCCTAATTTTGTATAGATAAATGTAACTACAGTTTGTTCGCGTTAAGAATGCAGTGAGTCATCATTTGAAGATCTGGTCACTGTGAACTTGACCATGTAATTTGAAAAGATTTGTTTTGATGTGTTAGGGGGCGGGGCTAGAATGACTCATTGCATTATTAAGGCGAACAAACTGTACAGCGAAATAAGTAGAAAACATTTCCTATTCTAATCAAAACAAATCTAGTCATGACCAATTTATTCTTTTGCCTATATGTTTTGGAGAGAACACCAAAATACGAGTACATCTAAATAAATTAAGCAGCTTATCCTTAGCAATGTAACGGACAAACAGACTAGGTCTCTCGTTTATTTATAACATTTTTATAGCCTAGTGTGATAAGTGTTTTCTTGTTCAAAGAAACCGGTTTTCCAATACAGGGCACCTGAACCTTCTTTATAATTTATTTATTTATTACTTTTACAAAATCCACAGCCCTCTTAAAACTAACATATAATCTAATTAAATTAACTTAAGGCCAATTACATTTGTTTAATGGATTAATAAGCGCCAGAGAGATTGCGCGTAGGTGTAAGTCTGTCTAAGAATGTGTGCGAGCGCGCGTGTGTGTGTGTGTGTGTGTGTGTGAATGAGTGAGTGAGTGAGTGAGTGAGTGAGTTAGTGTCTGAAGTCAAATACAAGCGACCTAATCACAATTTAAATTCATTAATTTTATTAATTATTTTTTAAACTTTGTTGCTGTAGAAGATATCGACGTCAGAGTAAGATTTGTTATAATTTCTTTGAATGCGGCAAAGTATGGAATTATTTGCATAATTTGTTTATCAATGCGAAGTAAAAAAGAGGAGTGTTTGTCGCGTTCTAAGTTTAGGTGTGTGAAACCGGAGAATTTTTGATGTTAATTTGATGCTGTCATATTGACCATGGCATAATGAAAGTATTACGGAATAAGGCAATATCGTGAGGAGACCTACATATCTTGCGAGCTATTCTGAGATATATGTAGTCTGCCGAAACGCTTATAAGCAGCGTGATAAGTATATGCTTTAAAAACCCTCATTTCTATAAATGAGTGTCCAGAGTGGGATGTTAATAGACTGCTACTTACCTTAGCACATTTTTATAAATATCAAAGTGATTACTATGTTATGAAGAATATGTGGTGTGGAAAATTTGAGACGTCAGTGTCATTTATCTAGTCTACATTGATCGTTCGTCTCCGCACGTGGCAATTCGAAGATGCACGAAATCGCGATTGCGCACCACATCACACTCTCAACTTGGCAACATATACAATACATATAAATTTTGTGAGTCCTGGATAATGTCTTAAGATGTTTTCTTCATTTCACAAGTTGAGTTTGGTTGTCATCTATTCTAATGGTAAGTAATGATACCTACTGTCTAAGATAGAAGTGCCATAATTTACCTCTCAACAAAGCAACGTTTTAGAAAGCAATTTTTTTGCTTGGTGGCATGTCTTTCCTGGTTAGATTTTGGTTGATCATTCCAGAATCTCACAAAACTAAGCCAAATTAGAAAATGCAATATCCTTAATCCATCCTGCCGAAGATCGAATCCAAGACTCTCACCATTATAATCCAGCCAGCGAAGATTTGTTAGGAATTTAAAGGAAAAGTGCGTGGTTACAAATTACACATGTCTGAAGTGAAACTTCTTGGGTAAACAGGTCCCGGGTTCGATCTCAATTCCTTCACTCTCATAGTCCGATGTGACGGGAAAGCGACACGACCTGAGCGAGATCAGGCGCAGAACCGACGGCTTAACGTGCTCTCCGAGGGGGTGGATCACACCATGAACTTCCCAACTTCAGTCAAATATTGAGAAAATCTTAATATAAAACTCAATATTGATTTTTTAATTGGCCCGACCCAGGACTCGAACCCAGGACCTCATGTCTGTAGGCGAACATGCCAACCAGTAAACCAATAAGGCAGTAATCAAAAATAGTACCTATATTAAATTATTAAATGAAAGAAAGAAAGAAAACTTTATTTGGAGCCGTGTTTTACAAATACACTTAAATTATATAGATACACATACACACATATATTCGCATTTATACTAATGATTAATAGTTGTATAATTGATAATTGATAATGACGAGTGGCAAACAACATTGCCTTATTACTGAAAATCCATCTTTGTACTTTTTGGTGCCTCATTGGTCTAGTGGTTAGCATGTTCGACTACAGAGATGAGGTCCTGGGTTCGAGTCCCGGGTCGGGCCAATTCAAATATCAATATTGAGTTTTCTATTAAGATTTTCTCAATATTTGCCCGAAGTTGGGAAGTTGGCGGTGTGATCCACCCCCGTGCCTCGGAGAGCACGTTAAGCCGTCGGTCCTGCGCCTGATCTCTCTCCGGTCGTGTCGGATTCCCGTCACATCGGACTATGAGAGTGAAGGAATAGAGAGTGCACTTGTGTACTATGCCTGCCAATCCGCACTGGTGCAGCGTGGTGGGTCTATGCTCTAAAAACCCTCGCTCCTCGGAGTGAGGAGGCCTGTGCCCAGCAGTGGGACGTTAATGGGCTGCTACTTACTTACTTTTTTACTTTTCGGTGAAGGAGATATTTTAAGAGGACAAAAAGGAAAAATGTTGATATATGTTGTAACTATCAGATCATCTGCATCATTCTAGATCATTCGATATGAATATATAATAGCAATACGATCGTCCATGGACAAATAACGAAATCTTTAAAAAATAGACATCCTCCTTTGGTGCCGCAGAATATTAAAAACGGGAATACTCATATCTCCAAGGAATTGAGCCACAAGTGAAAAAGGCCACTAACCGTGAGACCTCCGGGACTATCCGCTCGATTGACTTGAAATTCTGAATACATATTCCTTTCGTGACGAAGAAGCTTTTCGATACATACATAACATCACGTCTCCCATAGGGGTAGGCAGAGACCACGTCCTTCCACTTGCCACGATCCTTGCATATCTCCTTCACTTCTTTCATTCTCATTAAACCTTTCATACGAGTTCATCAGGTTAGAGTACTCTTGACCTGGCCTTTATTTAAAATGTCCTTGATTTGGTCCAGGAACGTTCCCCTTCCAACTTTCCCATTTACTTTTGATTCATAATTCCTTTTTGTCAGTCTCCTTTCATTCATTCTCTCTACGTGCCCAAACTATTTAAGCATACCTTTCTTGATTTTAGCCACTACATCTTCTTTTATACCACAACGTTCTAACGAAAGACATATTACAGATAAGCGAAATATCTGAAAAATATGTTTAATGTCCCATAAATATGAGCCAACAAATGCAGCCTCTAGCCAGGTGATTCGTAAACTGTGTGGGGAACGTATTCACACCCCTCTATCGTATTTGAAAGTGCCTCAACTTGTACAGAAAATCCGATTAACTCCTGTTCGAGTCCCCCGGGCAACGAGAAATTAATGAAACACCGCTTACCTCAACTGCGCACCAGATTATCCCGTGGATCCAATTTTAACGTAATAATGATGATGAAGTATCAATTAGAGCTTTCTTCGTCTTTTGTCCAATATTACATTTAATTTTAAGATCTTGTAATATCAGAATTTGGAAGCCTTTATAATTTCACAAACAAAATGCCGTAATCCTACTCTTTAGAAGTGATTTGTTATGTAACATGGCTTCCTTCTGTTTCTTCTCTTACTCTAACCATCATCAATAGTGCTAACAGCGTTAGCAGTATTTCAGAAAAAGGCTTCCCTCTTCCAACTCTAGTGTTTAGTATGCGATAGACATATACCGTTCACAGTGATCATATAACCTAAAGCTTAATTAATAATTGTTTTTTATTAACAAATATCATTTTCTTACATTATCATATAATTAAATAATTACTTTTCTGAAGTAAATTTCAATGTTAAATAGTTCTTTTCTCTTAACGCTGGAAAATCCTCGTGGGTACCTGGAATACTTGCGAGGATGTTCCAGGTTATGCCGCACTCATACCGTCTGAAACCCAGCGGTGCTCCTACATCACTCGGAGACGGGGTCACGAGAACGCGACTGACAGACATTTGCAACCCCGCCAGCGATGTGCCCGTTTATGCCCAACTCGGTCGATGACCAAAAACTTACTCCGAAGGTGGCTTGCCTAGAGCACTTGGCAAGCCACCAACCACCTCGCGGGTCCTCTCTTTGTTGGGCAACGGACCCCGCATCAGTTATCCAAAGGTCACCACTAAGGAGGGAGACGGCGACCGTGGGCTTCTCGCCTACGTCCCGGCCTTCTCCTGCGAATGGTCGAGGGGGTCAGTGCAGCCTCCCTCAACCGTTTCGCCATCTCCTTCCGCGTCATGACATCCCCGCAGAAGGAGAGAGTAGCAAATCATGCTCTCTCGCTGCTCACCATCATTCTAATTACGGTGGGCAGCGAGAGATCCACACCGATAACACCCAGCACGCTGAGCAGCCCAGGTTGGACACGCTTCATCTACTTCAACACAGTTCAACCAATCTGGTTTAAGTTATCTGTATTGTTGAGCATCCCGAGACACATATCTTCTTTAAAATAAATTATCTTTATTTACGTACTTCTTGTAATTATTGGCTTTCAGGTGTAATTACAAGGCATAAATAACTTTGTTATTGTTACGTTGATTGGAAAAAGCACGGGGGAGGCTCGGTTTAAGATATTTCTAAACAAAATTTTAATTATCTACAATTATTTGATAGCTTATTGTTAATTTCCAACTACAACGCGAAAATGTAATAATCAGCAAAATATTGTGTAACAAAACTTTACAATAATACCGCTAAAGTAAATCTCTTTAGCGACAAAATCCTTTTTAACATTTTCAATGCGAACTCTGTCTGTCTGCGCCAAAATGACTGAACTGATTTAAATGAAATTTGGTACACAAATAGTCTAGAGCCCGAAAAAATTAAATTCAAATTTATTTATTGCAATAAATGCCTAATGTGACGTGCAATACAATAAATCTATACACATTAAATTAATTTATACAAAGCCTAAATGTATATATCGGATTCTGGTCTTTCATCGTTTAAATTAAGACTACCACAGTCAATTTTCACAGAGATTATTTATTGCTTTAATGACAATAACCAATAATTTATGGATGCAAGGTGTACACCGGATACACCTTCGAGTAAGAATGCCCGCCAGTCTAATGCAAGCCCTTTTATACTGGTTTCTGTGAGTGGGGGTAGTTCGAATGTTGGTAGACGTTTGTCGCTAGCTCGCTACACACCTCGTTACCAACATTAAAAAACGTTGCCGCCGTCATATACAAAATTGGTAAAAAAGGACATTTTTACTTTTTAATCCGAAAATAATTGGTTGTAAGGGATGGAGGTATTGTCATTTTTATAGGTTAAAACTTATTTTGGGTTCTTGATTCTATAGATATAAATATGACATTCAAAGTTTGTAAAAGTTTTACAATCAAGGGTGTACATTTGATGAGTTTTCGCCGGAAAACGCTGCAAATATTAATAGCTCTTTATATTATTTATATGTATGTGTCATATTTATAAAATAATATAAAAAATTCTACATAAAATCACAATTGCAGGCGGACGAAGGCGCGGGCAGAGCCAGTATAAATATAGAACTATATTATTTTGTGAATAATTTTGGATATACAGGTTACTATACTATACTATATTTAAGCTTTGTAGAGACGATAATATGATAAATATAAAACTTTACAATCCTAGTATTCCTCGAGATGAAAAAAAAAAATCCTAGTATTTAAACGCGAAGAATCTAAAAATACGAATGGAGTTTGATAAATTTTTGATTTAGCTGGATTTGTTTCGAATAAAAATAATATAGGTTTTATTTTAGTTTATAATTAAGAATTTTGTAAACTGAAAAATACATAAATATGTGATCCTTTGTCAGCTAAATAACATAATCAACAAATGCATTACAAAACTTGTAAATTGTTTGTATCTATTTTATATTATTATTTGATTATAATCAACAGCGTTACATATACAAATATAAATACAGTTAAAAATAATATACAAAATAAGACTCACCTAAGATTAATATAAAAAAGAATAGAAAGTTAATAATAGGAATTAATAATATATAATTAAAAATTCACAACTGAAATATGTGTGTGTGCGAGTGTGTAAGGGTATTTGTGTGTATATGTGTGTATGTATAGTTGAAAGTATTTAATGCTTAGTAAGTAGCAGCCCATTAAGGTCCCACTACTGGGCACAGGCCTCCTCACTCCAAGGAGCGAGGGTTTTTAGAGCATAGACCCACCACGCTGCTCCACTGCGGGTTGGCAGGTATAGTACACAACAAGTGCACTCCCTATTCCTTCAATCTCATAGTGTGATGTGACGGGAATCCGACACGACCGGAGAGAGGTCAGGCGCAGGACCGACGGCTTAACGTGCTCTCCGAGGCACGGGGGTGGATCACACCGCCAACTTCCCAACTTCGGGCAAATATTGAGAAAATCTCAATAGAAAACTCAATATTGATTTTTGAATTGGCCCGACCTGGGACTCGAACCCAGGACCTCATGTCTGTAGTCGAACATGCTAACCACTGGACCAATGCGACAGTTAGACCAATGAGGCAGTCTTATTTAATGCTTATGTTATTGTTTATTTCCTTTGATTCCAACTTAAAGTTGGAATTTTGAGCAGCAATTTACTTTTCAGCTGCGCTTTTGGAAGGTGAAAGAGGTTTAATGGTTCTGGGCATAAAATGTATAGGTTTTAAGTACTGATAATAGCCCCCCACGCTTCTAAGCAATAAAATTAATGTTTTTCTTAAATTTATTAAAGTGTGTTTCTTTATAGTTTTTACAATCTATTGTGTATTCTATTTTGTGTATACACTTTTCATTTACCAGGCAAGGTTCTTAATAGCTCCAAGATTACACTTATAATTTACTTAACTTAAATTTTAAACCGTGTAAACCTAGTTTTGCAACGAGTTTGCACTCGTAAAATTTTATCTTACAACGGTTGTAAAAATATTTAATCGTACATGAGTTTGCTGTACGCTTCTATCTAATGTATAAGTACACGTATGCATTTTGTATTGGGTAAGTGTAGTTCTGAAAGCGCCAACCCACAATTTTGAAAGTTAGCCAAGTTGTATCGACAGAGAGTGTTTGCGGTTACAAGCTATTCGCTCTGCAACTCGCTTTGCTTGATACTATAGTTGCTCTTGTAGTAGTCAGGGGGTACACATCTTTGTCTATTTGTCCGATAGTCATAGTATGGTACACGGGTATGCGATCCCGGCTCCCCGAGCTATTACTGAATCTTCTCAGTCTTCCGAGTCAGTAATATCCTACTACCTTATATTTTCCTTTCTCTTCCTTACAAAGTTCCTATCTTTTTGACCCGTTCCCCCCTTTTATTCCATTTTCCTACCCACTTCCTGCCAGTCCAAGGTGTACCGTGCCGAGGGACTCATGGCTAGGGGCATTTGCCTAGTCGCAAGCGGTGGCCCTGGGACCGGGCGAACCCAGAAATAGGCTAGCCTTATTCTGGCATGCGGGGCTCTGCCAGAATGGACCTATGTTCCCTTGCTACTCGTGGGAACGCAATGGTGATATTATTACATTCCAAAAATGGCGGCGATGAGATTCGCAATCCATCACGTCACGTTCCTAATGGGGGCGAAAAGCGGGCTACCGAGAGCCGCTTTGCTACTTTGAATGTAAGAGGAGGAATGAATGAAAAGATTGATGAAGTATGCCAGATGATGCATGATAGGTGCATAGATGTACTCTGCGTGAATGAGACAAAGAGGAAAGGATGTGATACCACGAAACATAGCCCTTACACAGCTTACTGGTCTGGTGTAAGCAGTGATAAGAGAGGCTGTCAGGGAGTTGGTATCATACTTTCCGAAAGAATGGATGATTGTGTGAAAGAAGTGAAATACGTGAGTCCTAGACTCATCTGGATCAGGCTAAAAGTTGGACTTACTCGGATCTTTGTCTTGGGTGCTTATGCTCCGACGGATCTGGGCACCAGAAAGTCCAATAAAGCCCAAAAAGAAATAGATGAGTATTGGGAAAGTGTGAGTGATACGTTGAATGAATGTGAACCGAATGAGCGAATAATTATGTTAGGAGATTTTAATGGATGGGTAGGTGTGAAACGTGATGGATATGAAAGGACTCTTGGTATGTTTGGTGACAAACGGGTGAATGAAAATGGACGAAGTTTGCTTGGAATATGTGTGGAACATAGTCTTTTTGTGGCAAACACTATGTTTGAGCACAAGGGGATTCATGTGTATACAAGGGAAGAAGGGAATGCTAGAAGTATGATTGATTTTGTAATTGTGGACGAAAAACTGAAGAAGAAAGTTCTAGATGCTCGAGTATACCGCGGGGTCGACATCGATACTGACCACTACCTGGTCGTTGCCCGAATCGGTGGTCTTTTTAATCGGTGGCGCCATAGAAAGAAGGAAACCTCGAGCATTCTTGAACGAATAAAAGTGGAGAGATTGCAAGAAGAGGATGTTAGAGAAGAATATCTGAAAAATTTGAGTGGGCGATTCAAGAGTGAAGACGAAGGAAATGAGATTGAAAGTTTATGGAATAAATTTAAAGATGGAGTGGTTGGTGCTGCTATTGATGTATGTGGCGTGTCTAAAAGGAGGAAAGGTAAGAAAGAGAAGAATTTGTGGATGGACAAAAATGTTCAAGCAGCTGTGTGTGAAAAGAAGAAAGCTTGGTCCGATTGGTTGGCTACAAAAGCGAACCAACGAATGCAAAAGGCAACGAATGATGACGTAAAAAAGGCAAGAATGGAATACAAAAGGGTGAAAGTAATCGTGAAAGAAGCTGTAAGAAAGAAAAAAGAAGAATACAGTGATATGTATGATAGGAGACTTTCTGATGATTTTCAGTCAAACAAAAAGTTTTTCTGGAAATCAATACAATTTGCCCGAGGGAGATCTACTTCCTCGGAGCTTTGTAAAATCAGAAGTTTAGATGGAAGTTTAATAAAAGGAGAAGAATGGATATTGAAGAGATGGAAGGATCATTTTGAAAGTTTGTTTGAAAGAAATGAAGCAGAGGTAAATATGGCCTCTGCGGATAGCAATGAATGTAAGACAAGTGATAGCGAGATTAGTATGGATGACATCATGAAAGCGATAAAAGGTATGAAATCAGGTAAGGCTGCTGGGTATGACAGAGTGTCAGTCGAGATGCTGAAGGCTGGCCGCGGGATTGTGGTAGCTCAGCTGTACTGCCTTTTCAATATATGCTGGGAGAAAGGTCAAGTCCCAAGAGATTGGAGCAAGGCCGTAATTGTCCCTCTATATAAAGGAAAAGGGTCACAGCAGGAGTGCAAAAATTACCGCGGTATCAGCCTTCTTAGTGTCGTCGGCAAATTGTATGCAAAGATATTAATTGAAAGGGTGATTAATGAAACTGATGGGAAAATATGGGACGTGCAAGCGGGATTTAGAAGAGGAATGGGATGTACGGATCAGGTCTTTTCTTTACGGTGCATAACTGAAAAATGTTTGGCTAAACACCAAAAAGTTTATTGCGCGTTCGTAGATTTAGAAAAGGCCTATGATCGAGTGGTGAGGAATGAGCTGTGGTCAACGTTATCTACGTATGGGGTGAGCGGTTGTCTGATCCAAGCATTGAAGTCTCTCTATGAGGGTTCTAGTGCCTGTGTCAGAATAAACGGAGCGTACACGGAGTGGTTTCCTGTCGAAAGAGGTGTTCGACAGGGATGTGTTGCGTCACCATGGCTGTTCAACCTTTTCATGGATAAATGTTTGACAGATTTAAAAGAAAGTATGTATGGGTTAAGAATGAATGAATTACTCATCAAATGTTTACTCTACGCTGATGATCAAGTAATACTTGCGTCATCCGCTAACGAGCTTCAGGAGATGCTAAATATTATGAATGAAGCTTTGAAAGGGAAAGGAATGAAAGTGAATGTAAACAAAACGAAAGTTATGCTTTTTGAACGAGATGAATCTATGATGAATGGCAATATTTTGATAGATGGGGAACAAGTGGAAGAGGTGAAAGAATTTGTATACTTGGGATCTAAATTTACAAAAGATGGAACATGTGAAAGTGATATCGAAAGGAGAGTGAATGCAGGGAATATGGTAAATGGTGCTCTGCATGCTTTTATGAATAGCCAGATGGTGTCTCAAAGGGCTAGACTGGCAGTGCATGCTGGAGTGTTGGTGCCAACACTTATGTATGGTAGTGAAAGTTGGGTATGGCAGAAGAATCACAAAAGTAAAATAAATGCGGTAGAGATGAGAGCGTTGAGAAGCATGAGTGGATTAAAACTGAGTGACAGAGTAAGAAATAGTGTGATAAGAGAACGTTGTGGTATAAAAGAAGACGTAGTGACTAAAATTGAGAAAGGTATGCTTAGATGGTTTGGGCATGTAGAGAGAATGAATGAAAGGAGACTGACAAAAAGGATTTATGAGTCAAGAGTGAATGCGAAAGTTGGAAGGGGAAGACCGAGGCGAACGTTCCTGGACCAAATCCAGGACATTTTAAATAACGGCCAGGTCAAGAGTACTCTAAACCGACGAACTTGTATGAAAGGTTTAATGAGATTGAAAGAAGCGAAGGAGATATGCAAGGATCGTGGCAAGTGGAAGGATGTTGTCTCTGCCTACCCCTATGGGAATGAGGCGTGATGCTATGTATGTATGTATGTATAGTTGCTCTTGTAACTTGTACCGGACTAAAGGTCTTAAATACATATTATAAGTTCTTTTTTAACGCTGAGAAGTTCGTCAATCAAGCAAATGTCGCATTACAGCTGACTACAGAGTTTTTTTCGCTGGGAAAGGCTTTTGCGCACGTCAGATGAAGTTAACCTCCATCCGACAGAGTGGGACTCGTTGGCTGCATCAGAATACCCACTAAATCCCAGCGTAACGCTCTTCATCCGTATGCTGGAGACCAGATGTTCGCTGACACATTCAGCTCTGGCACTCCAGATGAACCCGACTCAAGGGTTCAAGGAATAGGAAGCAAACGGGCAATACTGCGCCTTCTGGCACCCCTTCTCTTCCGGCGGCCAGGAGGAGCACCGACCGCAATCTCTTTCCCTCTCTAATGCCTCCTTCTGCAAGATGACAGACTCACAAAAGGAGAACACAGCTCTCTAACGTGACTCCCCACCGAGCTACTACGCTCCAACGTCCCTCGACAAAGAGAGAACACTTCCAATCATACATAGGGATACCATGAGATGTCGCTTTGGTCCCCAAGCCAGGCATTCAGCTAGAGTGTGGTGCGGTGCGGTACTACCATTCAGAATGGCAAGAGAAGCGCAAGAGGACGTCTTCTGGCTTCCGACAACCATCTATGGATAGAAATAGCTTAGCTATAGCTTCCCTCTCCTTCTCTGATGCCTGCTTCTGTAAGATAAAATTCTCACAAAAGGAAGATACCTCCCGCCATTTACTTCCACTGTTGAGTATATAAGTTGACTATGCTCATCAGCGAGAGCTCAATGCTAACCAGAGACATCAGGGGGTGCTGTTAGGGGCCCTTAAACCGGGCATTCTGCCATAGTATGCTGTGATGCATCAACAAAGGCTCCACACTCGTGACAGGAAGGTGAGTCTTCACGCCTAACTATCTGATGCAAGTACTTGCAATCACATCCTGTCTCATTTGTCTAGTGATCAGCTGATTCGGCTACACATATGAGACCCTGGGTTCGAGCTCCGGATCGGGCGAATAAAATTATCCATTTTCTTCTCATTCGTTTCTTGACAGAGCGGTCGTGATCGTCATGAAGTAACGGAGTGGGCAGATGTTATGCGCATGACTACCGCTCGCCATTTTTCCCTGTTCGAGGTCATCCTGCTGCATTCGTTCAATGAACCTCCCAGTA
The DNA here is from genome assembly GCA_015832385.1 of Elymnias hypermnestra. Classification (NCBI taxonomy): domain Eukaryota; kingdom Metazoa; phylum Arthropoda; class Insecta; order Lepidoptera; family Nymphalidae; genus Elymnias; species Elymnias hypermnestra. Next base: position 826,729 of record JACTOM010000073.1, read on the forward strand.
CAGATTTGATTTGAAAATAATCCATACTCAATAAATAATCCATATTGATATAGTAATTCTCGGTATTTGTCCGAAATAGGGAAGTTGGCACTGTACTCCACCCCGTGCCTCGGATAACACGTTAACCCGTCGGCCCTACGACTGATCTCTCTCCGGTCGTGTCAGATACCATTACAACAGACTATGAGAGTGAAGGAATAGGGAGTGCACTTGTGCACTATACCTGCCAATCCGCAATGGAGCAGCGTGGTGTGTTCACCCTCTAGAAACCTTCTCTTCTTTGCGTGAGATGGTCTGTGCCCAGCAGACGGATGTTAATGGGCTGCTATTTACCTTTATCGATTTTATGGCTCACAAAAACTGACTGTTTATTCTCATTCGTGAAAAGTTTCACTTGCATTGTGGTTTTTCTTAACCGTCACAGGTTAGTGCTTGATTGTGATCTCACCCGATGGTAAGTTATGATATTTTCTAAGATAGAATCGTGCTAATCTGGTACAAGATAATGTACATCTTATAGCCTTTCCATATGATCGTACCGGTATGTAAATTTTTTTGCTCAGCTCATCTTTGCAAGTAGAATAGTAATTAGCCAAGGCTGAAGCCACTAGTCCAGACTCAAACAAATTAGAAATGCAATGTCCTAAAGTTATAACTATCTTATGAAATAAGCGTACAAAGCAAGCAATCACTTCCAGATAACCTTTGTATGGTTGGAAGGTCACTTAATTAATTAATAGTGCAAGAAACTTACATATGCCTAAATATATTTTAGTTTATAAATATGTACTGGAGTGCTTTGCGTTCGTGGACTATGAGAAAGCCTTCAATCCGGTGGAAACATGGGCCGTGTTGAGATCTTTACAGAGATGCCGAATCGACCACCGGTACACACACGTGTTGAAGTGCTTGTACAAAAACGCCACCATGTCAGTCCGTATACAGGATCAAAGCACAGGACTATATTTGTCAGGTATACAAAAAAGTTTATCCGTGATCATTTTGAGCCCATCTGATGAGAAACTGCAGAGGCTATCGAACATAGTAACAACTTGTTCCAGAGTTCATGCCACAATGTCCACGTCATCGGTGATGCGCGTGTTTGCCTTTAAAGTTTTAAAATGTAATTAATAGCCTATTAGAGCGTTACTGTTATGCATAGGCCTCCTCATTCTTATTTGAGAGGCTCAGAATCAGGCTGACGCAGAATTACTGCCGGAATATGAAGATTTACTCACGATGTTTTCCTTCCTCACTCAATCATTCATAACAAACAGCAACTTATGTGTGATCGACTTGAAGTTTACCATTGCTATTTTTTCGTATTTTAAACGGTCACTATGAACGCAATTCTCAATATTATATACGTGTACATAAGAAATTATACATGAAATAATTTGTGCACCTTTTACACATAATTGCGCCTAAAGAGGAGTATGAAATTACCCACACTTATACTTTATATAGAGAAGTGCAGAATAATAATATATTTTTTAATTATGCACAAAAAATGCATTAAACTGATAAATACAACTCGCACTCTATTGTTTATTAGTGAAGTCTGCGGTCAAATCAACAATAGATTGTTTTGTTAAGGACAAGTAAACGATGAAAAAGTTTTTATATAAAAATATCGTTTATGAAGACATTTTGTATAATTCATTCATTATTATTGTATAGTATGTAATTTATATTTCATGGAATTTGATGCAAGACATAGTAAATATAGTCTTTAACAGTACTTATATATATATAGTATCACGTCTCATTCCCATACGGATAGGCAGAGACCACGTCCTTCCACTTGCCACGATCCTTGCATATCTGCTTCTTTCATTCTCAATAAACCTTTTATACAAGTTTGTCGGTTTAGAATACTCTTGACCTGGCCCTTATTTAAAATGTCCTGGATTTGGTCCAGGAACGTTCGCCTTGGTCTTCCCCGTCCAACTTTCGCATTCACTCTTGACTCATAAATCCTTTTTGTCAGTGTCCTTTCACTCATTTTCTCTACGTACCCAAATCATCTAAGCATACCTTTCTCGATTTTAGTCACTTCATCTTCTTTTAAACCACAACGTTCTCTTATCACACGATTTCTTTACTCTGTCACTCAGTTTTAATCCACTCATACTTCTCAACGCTTTCATCTCTACTGCATTTATTTTACTTTTGTGATCCTTCTGCCATACCCAACTTTCACTACCATACATAGGTGTTGGCACCAACACTCCTGCATGCATAGCCAGTCTGGGCCTTTACCATATTTCCTGCATTCACTCTCCTTTCAATGTCACTTTCACATGTTCCATCTTTTGTAAATTTAGATCCCAAGTTTACAAATTCTTTCACCTCTTCCACTTGTTCCCCATCTATCAAAATATTGCCATTCATCATAGATTCGTCTCTTTCAAAAAGCATTTGTTTACATTCACTTACATTCCTTTCCTGTACTCTTGACCTGGTCGTTATTTAAAATGTCCTGGATTTGGTCCAGGAACGTTCGCCTCGGTCTTTCCTTTCAACTTTCTCATTTACTCTTGACTCATAAATCATTTTTGTCAGTCTCCTTTTATTAATTTTCTTCACGTGCCCAAACCATCTAAGCATACCTTTTTCAATTTTAATCACTACTTCTTCTTTTATATCACAACATTTTTTAACAGTAGCCTTAACAATGTCCAAACTTATTTCAATTTATCATTTAGACCACAACTACTAAAATTACACATCTAAAAGGCAATAAAGTGTTACAAAATTGACTTCGCAAGCAAAATCTATTAAAAGAGAGAGGAATATGTGCTTGCAACCTGCGCAAAATTTACTTGTCGGAGTGTGCGCTCAAGTAAGCAGCGTTGCTGGGAACAGGGCAGGGTAATTGAACTAATAAATCTAGTCGTGTAACTGCTCTCGACTTGTTCAGGATCAAGGCGAAATCATTAAAGCTTCGCTTAGATTTCCTCTCCAATACTCGCCTTTACCAAAGCGAAATTTCCAAAGCAAGACGTAAAACGTTGTCAGTTTTTTTATCTTATTTCATCGATATCGACGCTGGAGAGCTGACAAATAGTAACCCGCAAATACAAAATTGTTCATCAGAATAGCTGACTTTTCATAAAAAACATTATTATATATATAGGCAGACACTTTATTCATGTTTTCTTTGCTAAACAGATTGATTTTAGGAGCATTATCCTAAATAGTCACAACGACAATAGTCAGTAACCTTTTATAGAAAGGCCACAAATATTATAAGAATATTTTGACGGGCCACAAACCTAATGAGAATAATTTGACGAGTCACAAAAGTTATGAGAATATTTTGACACACGACAAATGTTATGAGTAACAGTGAGTCACAACGTCACAAATGTTATGAGAATATTTTGGCAGACCATAAATGTAATGAGAATAGTTTGACGAGTCCCAAAAATTATGAGAATATTTGACTCACGACAAATGTTATGAGTCACGGTAAGTTACAATGTCACAAAAGTTATGAGAATATTTGACTCACGACAAATGTTATGAGTCACGGTAAGTCACAATGTTACAAATGTTATGAGAATATTTTGGCGGGCTACAAATGTTATGAGAATATTTTGACGCACGATAAATGTTATGAGTCACAGTGATTCACAACGTCACAAATGTTATGAGAATATTGTGGCAGACCACAAATGTAATGAGAATAGGTTGACGAGTCACAAAAGTTATGAGAATATTTTGGCGGGCTACAAATCTAATGAGAATATTTTGACGAATTACAAAAGTTTTAAGAATATTTTGACGCACGATAAATGTTATGAGTCACAGTGAGTGACAATGCCACAAAGGTTTTGAGAATATTGTGGCAGACCACAAATGTAATGAAAATAGTTTGACGAGTCACAAAAGTTATAACAATATTTTGGCGAACCATAAATCTTATGAGAATCTTTTGGAGGACCACTAATGTTATCAGAATGATTATGGGCTACATCACCTATTAAACACCATTGATTGTAGATAAAACTAATTGGAACGTTATTATTAAAACAATATTTTATGGATGACTATATTTTTACATTCCAACATCGATATAGAACTTTAATATGTTGTTCACAACTTTATTGTTCATATAATGTAATTCTTGAGTAAAGGTCATTTATATATTAACGATAAATATTTGAGTGTTGGATAAAAACAAGCTGCCTAGGAGCTTTCATTGAAATGCTACCTGAGCCTTTATTCCTGTCACAACGTAAACGCTCACTAAGAGAGTAAAAAGGTAAGTAGCAGCCCATGAACGTCCCAATGCATGGCACAGGCCTCTTCACTCACATGAGAGAGGGTTTTTAGAACATAGACCCACCACGCTGCTCCACTGCGTATTGGCAGGCATAGTACACAAGTGTACTCTCTATTCCTTCACTCTTGCAATCCGACGCGACGGCAATCCGACACGACGGAAAGAAGAGATCAGGCGCAGGACCGACAGCTTAACGTGATCTCCGGGGCACGGGATCGCACCGCCAAATTTTTCCCAACTTCGGGCAAATATTGAGAAAATCTTAATTGTAAACTCAATATCGAGTTCGAACTGGCCCGACCCGGGACTCGAACCCAGTACCTCAAGTCTGTAGAACATGCTGACCAATAGAGCAATGAGGCAGTCTCTACTAAGAGAGTGTTTCTCTACATTTCCACTGAATCGGGATATATAAGAGCAAAACGATCTCTTACTGCGAGATCTTCAAAAGTTTAAGACTTGAAATTTGGCACACGTTTAGGAACGTTTATTCACATATTTCCACGAGATCGACAACTATGTGTGTAACACTTCGGTGTATAGCTGTTGTTATTATGTTTTAAGTTTGAAAAACTCTTGCGTCATATAGTTTCTTTCACATAATTTAGAGAACTAATTTTCTTAAACTGTTTCTCATATGAATAGGCATGTGCCAAGAAGTGGAAAGGTTGCCATTTACCTTCACGGAATAAATTTAAAGTTTTTTTCCAACTTCTTTAACTAAAATACATTGTTCTTACTGCTTGATCAATGTTTACTAGATATGAAATTTTTCACCCTAAATAAAGCTATTTAAAATTGTAATAAACATACACGAAACTAAGTCAAGTATGAATGATTCTGATATTAACAACGGCTAATTCAAAACGCAACTTTATCGTGTTTGAAAACGCGATAACATTTTATCGTTGTATATTTATTTTTTTATCGTAACTTCCTTGTTCAATGAGAAACGTTTCTTGTTTTGTACAATTCTCATGAACAAGGGGCGGTATACAGTATTTGTGATAACGTTATTCGTTAACAATTTAGCAGGGACCAAACAGGTGGAAATATTATATGTTTTTTAATAAGAAGTGAAACTTCTTTTGGCACAGTAGGGAACAATTTTCGCTCGGCCCTGGCTGACCAGGCTCTGGTCCAAAAATAGAGTGAATACCTCGGGTGTCTAGTAGCGGGCGTAGCCATTACGGCGGTGATCCGTTCTCTCCTGGAATAATGGCTCTCCAGGAAGAACTGAATGCCTTCCTACAGACTAGTACTGGTTCTGGGTGCTTCGAAAAGTTTCTGTACCAAATTGGCCGGGAAGAGTTACCCGCTTGTCATTAGTGCGGGGCAGCTATCGACTCAGCACAACACACTGAGGCAGATTGTGCAGCCTGGGGACCTCAGCGTCACCTCCCGGTGACGATTGTAGGCGTGATATTCTCCAGTGAGAGATGGTGGGCGGAAGTGGCCTTCTTTTTCAAGACGGTAGTCTCGCAGAAGGAAGTCCACGAGAGAGAGACGGAGAATGCAGTGAATGCCTCTCACCGCCGAAGGCGTACAAGGCGGCGCATCTTTGTGCACGTCCTCCCGCCTCTGTGAATCCTCCGTTAGACTCATGCGAGATACCAGGGTAGAATGTGAAAGTTGAACACCTGGCGACTTGCTAATGGATGAAGAGGATTCCGCTGGATTTTAGTGGGTATTGCGAGATTTTCTTCCATCGCCGAGTTCCATGCTTGTGATTGGTCGTCGGTCAGGGTTAATGCGTAAATTGCATATGCGTAAAATGGAATTACTACAACCCAGCGGTGCTACTACATCACTTGGAGACGGGGTCACGACAACGCGATAGACAGTCATTCGCAACCCCGCCAGCAATGTGCCCGTTTAATGGGTTCACATAGGTACTTGTCAAAACCGGCAGATCCTGCGCAAAGTGGACGGTCACTGCACTATGGACTGTACGGCACCATTCTACTAATATGGGCCGGATTGCCGATATAGTTACGCGGCCCGATTTCGGCTGACAGAGCCGCTCCCTCTATTTAGCTATCAGAGCGGCCTGTGCCACCCTCTTGCCTCCGCAAATTGTGATAAAGATTCGCCTCGAAGCAGTTCTTCCATCATTCTGTCATGAACATATGCGAGTACCTCTGCGTCCAAGTCCCTAGGCGGTGTACCAGCTAAAGCGCCGGCAACCTTCCTGGAGATTATGCGGTATCCCCGAATAACTCTCACCGCCATGATCCACTACGCTTGGCGTAGAAGTGTTCTGGACCGTGGGGTGAGCGTACGTGCCCGCCTGGCAAGTGTATATATGTATGTTGAGTCTTTACTCAGTCACACTTTACTTAGAAAAAATACGAAATGCTTCTATGTATATCAGATGACTTTAAAATAATATTCTGTCATAGAATTCAATAAAATATAAGCCAGAGAAGTTTCACTTCCTTGTTACACGCACACTTTTTTTCAACTCCTAATAGCATCAGCTATGTACTTCATATGTATACCGACATATATACTCGTATATCAAGTTAAAATTTGCAATCCCATCCCTAAAAATACAATGCAATCCTTATTTTTTCACTGTCTATATTGCAAAAGGAGTCACTTTTCTCAATTTCGAGACCTCGTGACAAATAAGTAAGTGATGGAATGATTTTTTTTATTGTTTCCCAGGTTTAATAATAATAACAATTTAGTTTAATAATAATTTAGTTATATACAAATAACAATTTGTATAAGTTAATAAGTAATGTATCATGTGTTTGTGTTTTCATATAGGCTGTATTTAACAATGGAGTTCATTCCCATTTGAGAATGGATGATTTGTACGATTTAATGTCAAATAAATCGAAGAAGGAATTGGATTTGGTTACACAGGAAGTAAAGAATTCAACCGTTTTGCCTCCTAGGAGTGAACCCTTGGCAGGTAATAAGGTAAGTTGATTTTTTTTTGACCTGATGGTGAGCAACGATAGTCTAAGATGAGAAACACAATATTCTTTATTGGCGGTACGTCTTTACTGGTACAGTAATAACTAGCAACCTCTCCTACCAGTCCAGATAAATCAGAAATTTGCAAGTTCGTAAAACCAAAACCATCATAAATAAGAAACCGCACATCGTATCCTTTTTATAATACTTACTATATACTTGTTTTAGAAAGAATCTCGTCAAACGCAAACAGCTACTTTAAACGACGTCTTGATGATGAAGCTTGTTTCATATTACGAAGATAAATATAAAATATCTGATCACGAACCGACAGAGAGAGAAATGAGAATTACAGCGCTAAGTGATAACGATATTTTAGATGGTGAAAACAAAGGACAAAGAACTGTCTCGAGGATTAGACCTTTTAAAAGAGTAAACCGTTTTAAATATACTTTTATCTTACCTTCCCCCAATTATTGTACTCTATAGTAGCAAATTTTCTAAAATCGGCGACTTAGGCACTTAGGTTTCCACATATACACACGGGATTGGGAATTATGCGGATAACACTTTTCGTTAGTCTCGTTAAATCTTCAGAAGGGCTGGACTGATTTCGCAAATTTTTGGTATTCAATTATTAGTGGAGTCAAAAGTAAGTCCAAAGAAGGTTTAAGAGATGAGTAAATATGGATAAAATGCTTGAAATATCATAAAAACCTTTAGAATCTACTCTTATCTTTCAAGCTTTCGTTGTTCGTACTGTCGTTTAGAAATCAATTACATTTAAAAATAGTTTCAGAGATCAAACTAAATTTAAAAATTCGACGATCATCAATCATTTGACATTTTTTTTTAATGTCAAATGATTGATGTTCGTCTGTTGTTTAGAAATCAATATAATTTAAAAGAATAATCAAATTAAAATACATTAATATTAGATAGTAATGATATTGGTAAACAGTATACTCGATTGAGTCTGTTGTGGGTTATTCTCAGGGCAAGGCAAGATGGAAACTTTGTAACTTTAGATTATAAGTCGTTCTTTAATATCACCATCAGTCGTACATTGATGTTTGGAAAAACCTATTTTTAACAATCCAAAGGTGTTATGGCCTCGTTGAATATTATTAAATTTATGTCGGAGAATAAGAGAGAAGGAGAGCACAAAGCATAGGGGCGTGGGGTTCTCCGCCGACATCGTCATTAATGACATCCGTAATATCCATACTGTGGGCGTTCGTGGGTAATGTTGGTGCAATCAAACACTTTATTAATTAACTCAGATTATAATGTCCAATCACTTAATGTTCCCGATAACAATTTACACAAAAACATTAACAATAGGATATATGAATAGGAACGCGACAGTTTCAATAGTCGACCGCTCTGGCGGCTCCTCACCCGGGAACTGGAGAGACGTGCGCCGGATTGTCACTTATTGACTGTGCCCCACGCCGATAGACAGATGGCGCGTTCCACAGACTATAGCACTCCGACATATATAATTATTGAATATTTCGTTTCAGTACAAAAGCATAACAGACGTGCCCTTGGTTGAAATCGCTTAACAGAAAATCAATTACACATTGACATTGTACAAAATGATTTCTCGCAGCTTCTTCTGTTTTTTTTACTGTATTTATACTAAAAAATAAATAAATAAAATTGGATTTCCTGTACATAAATTTAAAACTCTGTTTTATTTTTATTTGTTTTTTTTTTAATAGTATGTTAACGCTGGACAACTACAAGTTGTGGAAAAAAATCACTCGAGAGCTTTCATAGAAAAGCTTTATCTCTTCTAGATATAATATTACAATCTTTAATGGAAATGGGGTTCCTCGTTTATAAATGTGATCTATAAATAGACAAAAAATAATTGCGTGCAATGCAGTAATTGCAGAGGTATACAAACCATTACAATATTTTAATCCTTATCATATTTAATACCTTAGTTATGTTATTTTATTAATTATTAAAATAAATGTTATATCAGTAATAGCACACGAGAATGCCGAGACTCGCTTGTTTACGAGCGAAATCACAAAGAAGTTATTAAATTATTAATATAATATCTACATTAAAATTTAGATACTTAAAACGCCTTTGCCATGATTGACAGATTTAAAAGAAAATATGCATGGGTTAAGAATGAATGAATTACTCATCAAATGTTTACTCTACGCTGATGATCAAGTAATACATGCGTCATCTGCTAATGAGCCACAGGAGATGGTAAATATTAGAAATGAAGCTTTGAAAGGGAAAGGAATGAAAGTGAATGTAAACAAAACGAAAGTTATGCTTTTTGAAACAAATAATTCTATGATGAATGGCAATATTTTGATAGATGAGGAACAAGTGGAAGAAGTGAGAGAATATGTATATTTGGGATCTAAATTTACAAAAAATGGAACATGTGAAAGTGACATTGAAAGGAGAATGAATGCAGAAAATATGGTAAATGGTGCCCTGAGCGCCTTTATGAATAGCCGGATGTTGTCTCAAAGACCCAGACTGGCTGTACATGCAGGAAAGTTGGTGCCAACACTTATGTATGGTAGCGAAAGTTGGGTATGGCAGAAGGATCACAAAAGTAAAATAAATGCGGTAGAGATGAGAGCGTTGAGAAGTATGAGTGGATTAAGGACAGAGTAAGAAATAGTGTGATAAGAGAACGTTGTGGTTTAAAAGAAGATGTAGTGACTAAAGTCGAGAAAGGTATGTTTAGATGGTTTGGGCATGTAGAGAGAATGAATGAAAGGAGACTGACAAAAAGGATTTATGAGTCAAGAGTGAATGCGAAAGTTGGAAGGGGAAGACCAAGGCGAACGTTCCTGGACCAAATCCAGGACATTTTAAATAACGGCCAGGTCAAGAGTACTCTAAACCGACGAACTTGTATGAAAGGTTTAATGAAAATTAAAGAAGCGAAGGAGATATGCAAGGATCGTGGCAAGTGGAAGGATGTTGTCTCTGTCTACCCCTATGGGAATGAGGCATGATGCTACTATGTATGTAAAATGCCATATGTCATTTGTGAATATTAAAACTACCTAACATTCAAACGATCTAGCATAAAAAACGCTGCACAGCTTAATGACGCTAATCGCGCATTTCATCCGTAAAAACATTTCCCTCATGCGAAAGAAGTTTCACTTTCTTAAAATATATTAAAACACTTTCAATAAGTGTAGGTTTATTTAAATTTCCTCATACACGAAGCAAAAGACTAAAGCGATCCTACGACTGCTTTACTATCCTTTCACTAGTTTTAAGAGAGAGAAAGAACAATTGTATTTTACATCGCAAGAGTATATACATATAAAAATTACGTAAAATGAAAACAAAACAGTACAATAACGCTATGTAGCAATTTTTTTTAAGCAACCTTTATTACCTAGTATTTCATATTCTTCTTGTGGGATGAAAGGCAGCCGTATTTCCTTGAATACTTAATTAAACCTTTATACAAAGTGTTCTTTTAAATACATATATATGTCGGAGTGCAAGAGTCTGTGGATCGCTGGTACGTGTGTAATAGTCTGTGGAACGCTGGCGCCATCTTTGTTTCGGCGTGGGGGCAGAGTAAATAAGTGGCAGTCTGGTCCGTCTCTCGGCAGTTCTCGAGCGGCGGTCGGCCGGAGTGGTCGACTATTGTATTGTAGCTATTAGTGTTAATGAGTTTGTGTAAATTGATATCGGGAACATTAAGTGAGTGAACATAGTGATTATAATCCGAGTTAATTAACATAGTGTATGATTGCACCAACATTACCTACGAACGGCCACAGAATAAGAAATTAAATAATGGAACCCGTTAATGACGATGCCGGCGGAGAACTCTACGCCCCTGTGCTTTATGCTTCTCCGTTCTCTCTTATTCTCCGACATATATATTTAATTAATTAGACTATCTTACTTTAATCACATCTTAGATGGGAAGACGATCTGAAAGCAGTGGGGGGGGGGGACGTGGTCAAGACTAGCAAGGGATATACAAAACTGGAAGAAGTTGGAAGAGGCCTTTGCCAAGATTGGGCAAACAGACACGTAGCAAAATATTATGTTCGGCTTGTATATTAAAAAAAAATGTATTTAGTGTTTCAATAAAAGGCTATTATAATTTTAATCATCATTGTGTGAAGCAACTGCGGTGTTTTGTTTAGTAGGATTCCCGCAAGTCTTTGATGTGAATAATATGGTTTGATTATTGCCGGCACTTTTATTAACCTTTAAAATGTAAAAAAGTAGTTACAGCGCCATAACTACAGTAGTTGTACATATGTAGTGTAACATTATTTTGTTCTATCATCAATAGTTCCCGAAGCGATGAAAAATTTTACGTGACAAACATTTTCCTACCTTGGCTTACATTAATCCATTTTTCTTAGGGATCCCTTTTTTTTTGAGAAGTTAATATAGCCTATGTTGTTGTTGTTTTCTTGCCCTTATCTCACTAGGTGGGGTCGGCACAGCATGTTTCCTTTCGCCACTTCACTCTATCCGCTGTCATTTCTACATTCACACCCTTAATACACATATCCTCTTTCACACAATTCATCCACACTTTTTTTGGTCGCCCTCTCCAGATGTGTATAAGAGACATCATATTTAGAACCCTCTTACATACATGGCTATCCTCCCTTCTCATTACATGTCCATACCAGGCTAACCTTCCACTCCTTAACTTCTCGGTCACTGGTGCTACTTTCACACTTCCTCTAATATACTCATTCTTAATCTTATCCAATTTTGTCACTCCACACATCCATCTCAACATTCGCATCTCCGCTGCATGCAATTTCCTTTCATTCTCCCCTTTG
>JACTOM010000073.1:843286-882641 GCA_015832385.1 Elymnias hypermnestra
GGTATGCTTAGATGGTTTGGGCATGTAGAGAGAATGAATGAAAGGAGACTGACAAAAAGGATTTATGAGTCAAGAGTGAATGCGAAAGTTGGAAGAGGAAGACCGAGGCGAACGTTCCTGGACCAAATCCAGGACATTTTAAATAACGGCCAGGTCAAGAGTACTCTAAACCGACGAACTTGTATGAAAGATTTAATGAGATTGAAAGAAGCGAAGGAGATATGCAAGGATCGTGGCAAGTGGAAGGATGTTGTCTCTGCCTACCCCTATGGGAATAAGGCGTGATGCTATGTATGTATGTATGTATGTATAAAAAAAAGCATTATATTACTTATTTAGGCGCCATTGTATTAGTACAATTAAATAAAACGATAGTTCATTATAAAACACGTTATATTTTTATAGTTTTTTTAGCTATTTACGCTCAATAGTACAGCAATATAAAACAAAAGTTTTATATAAGATACGTTACTTTACTAAAAGAAACCAGCAGTGAAACACACAATTAAAAACAGCTAATGTCTTTTCTCGGGTCAACGACCGCAGGCTGAGATACTGGCCATACTGGGAGGGTCATTGACCCGTACAGTCGATCGTCAGCTGTTTTTAATTTTGTGTTTCATTGCTGGATCTTTTTAATAAAGTAATATGTTCTAAATATCATTTCATTTAGCTGTACTAACACGATGGAGCGTTACTAAATCTAATAAAATGTTTAAAAATCAGACTTTTTTTTTATATCAGGTTTAACTTTTTTCCCGTTCCATCATCAAAAGTGTCATTGATACTATCATCTGTCTTCGTTTTCGGAAATAGTCTCCTAACACATTGTGTACGTCGGAGAATAAGAGAGAAAGGAGCATAATGCATAGGGGCGTACTAATTAACTCAGATTATAATGTTCAATCACTTAATGTTCCCGATATCATTTACACAAACTCATTAATAATAATAGCTAGGAACGCGACAGTTTCAAAAGTCGACAGCACCGGCAGGCCGTTACCCGAGGACTACCGAGAGACGCGCGCCGGACTGTCACTTATTGACTCTGTACCACTCCGATAGACAGCTGGCGCCAGCGTTCCACAGACTGTTATAGGAATACCTTAAAGAAATACAATTTCTACAAATATTTAAACTTATTATAAAAAGAATTTAAATCTCGAAATTTTGACAAGAAACTCCAGGTAGGAGAATTATATTAGAAGGATACATACCCGGGATGAAACTAGATTCCAGTTGTCATAAATACATATAGACAGAATGTTTACACTTTCCTATATTTAGTTAACAAGCATGTATTTTTCGTCTTCAACTAATAATAAATTTTCTATCTAATGCCCTTAATGGCGCTCGTTGAATAGAGTGAGATACTTCTAGAATCCATTTAATACGCTCAAAGTGCCATCTGTCAGGCGAAAACAAATTTCACTAACAGTAACTGTTACTAATGCAACTCGAGGGGCATTTTATTACCGGAATTACTGAAGCAAATTTACATTTTATCTTTGTTTTATATATCATTAAGATTTAATCCCGGAACAGGTTACTGGATTACCATAAAATATAGATATATAGAAAATACTTATACCTAAATGTACACCGGTTAGCAGCAAACTTCTCTTACAGGACCATAAATGTTATGTTTTTAGGTTTTTGGCGGCCCACAAATGTTTTGAGGGAATTTAGGCGCTCCAAAAATGTTATGACAGTATTTTGGCAGGTCACGTATGTTATGAGTAATTTGGGGGGACTAAAAATGTTATCTGTGCTTGGGCGACCACCAATGAATTTGTGTTTTTGGCGGCCCACAATTGTTTTGAGGGAATTTTGGCGTTCCACAAATGTTATGACAGTATTTTGGCAGGTCACGTATGTATGAGTACTTTGGAGGGACTAAAAATGTTATCTGTGCTTGGGCGACCACAAATGACTTTAGGTTTTTCACGGCCCACAATTGTTTTGAGGGAATTTTGGCATTCCAAAAATGTTATAAGAGTACTTTGGCAGGTCACAAATGTTATGAGTATTTTGGGGGACTAAAAATGTTGTCTGTGCTTGGGCGACCACAAATGATTTTAGGTTTTTGGCGGCCCACAATTGTTTTGAGGGAATTTTGGCATTCCAAAAATGTTATAAGAGTACTTTGGCAGGTCACGAATGTTATGAGTATTTTGGGGGACTAAAAATGTTATCTGTGCTTGGGCGACCACAAATGTTTTTAGGTTTTTGATGGGTCACAAATGTTTTGAGGGATTTTGGAGTTCCAGAAATTTTAATAGAATATTTTTGCGGGTCACAATGTCCAAAATGGTCCAAAAACCTAATGACATTTCATTAGGTTTTTGGAGGGTCACAAATTTTTTGAGAATATTTTGGCAGGCCACAAATGTTATGAGAGTTTTTTATTTTACTTTACTTAATAGACGTTATATTTTTTAGATAAAAGTATTTATTATATTTTTATCCACATTTATCGTTCCTCTAATTTGTACCTCTGCCTTGCGGGACGGTCTAGCTTACAGGCGACTGGTTGATGGCCCCTGTTGTATAGTTCAATAGACAGAAAAAGCAAAGATATGTTAAAAAGTAAAAATATGCACCTGCTATGATTTCTTTATTATTCTTGTTACTTATATATTTATATTGTATTAGCCCTACCGGGTCTCAAACTCGATACCTGTGAGCAATGCGAGTACTCGCGCCACTGTGCCAGCGAGGCCAACGAAAATATATATACCATACAAAAGTAACACCCATATATATATATATNATACGTATATATATACGTATATATATACATATACAATATAGTAATCTAAGTGGTGCCGTTTCCTATAGTAGTGAGATTTTACCTAAGTTTCTAATTAGTGAATCGCTAAAATTACTATGAATAATGATTTCAAGTATTCTAGTTTCGTACTTATTTGCTTCTGTTCAAATTTATTTAAACAAATTTCCTCACGAAGCTCTTATTGGCGCGCTCGACGGTGCAGGCGAAAGACACTCTCGGGGTCCATTTCCATCTGCTCTAAGTGTCATCTATCAGGCGGATACGGATTTTAGGAACGGCTACCAATTTTAATGCAACCCACGGGAATATTACCTGAATAAATCAATATTTAAAGAGTCTAATCTTCTAACTACCTGGTCTGCGTAACTCCATCTGCACACACAAGACAGAAAACGAGCTAACCTTTTAAGTTAGAAATATGCTGTCATGGTCTTTTTTTAGAACTCTTAAAGGGAAACAATTCTCTAAAACATATTTTTTATGCAACTTTAACTGTTTACACAGTAGACGCTGCGAAAGCTCTCAAAAAGAAAAAAGCTCGATTTCAAAACATTCTTCATTGTTACACCGCTTCTATTGACTTAAGCGTGATGTAATATATAATGTATCCAGTTTTAAAATATTTGTAACTTAAGATCGGCTGACTCCATAAAAAATATCACAATTCGTTTGATTTGTCGCCCCAAATAGCAAAATAACTAAATATCAGACAAATTCATAGAAAAAGGTCTGGAATCGAAATGTAAACAAAAATATAAGATAGTAAAAATGACATAAACTGTGGTATCGATTGGTTTGCATCATTTTAGATCATTCGCTACGTATATATAAATGCGAAATAGGACTACTTACAGAGTCATTCTGCTGATTGAGTTGAAATTCGGAATAAATATTCCTTTAGACACTTACTGAGAACGGCTATCTCCATATTGCCACGGGATCGGAGTCTTTAGGTAAAAAACGATCATTTTTGCGAGATCTTTAGAAATATCAACTCGATTAATTTATATTCGGTATAAATTTTCCTTCCGCGAACTAGATTAAGAACGACATTCCCCAAATTTACACGGGATCCAGAGTTAGGCCGGAACGCAAATGATTTACTTAGTGGTACATAAATGATGGTAGGGTGGTAACTATCCACGAAGCCTTCCACCAGTCC
Organism: Elymnias hypermnestra; assembly: GCA_015832385.1. NCBI lineage: Eukaryota > Metazoa > Arthropoda > Insecta > Lepidoptera > Nymphalidae > Elymnias > Elymnias hypermnestra. The sequence continues at coordinate 847,243 of JACTOM010000073.1, forward strand.
AGACTCAGACTATTTAGAAGTAACGAATTCTTCAATTTGCGCCAGCGAAATCAAGTTATATTCTGAATCATTCGTAAAAATTGAAGAAAGAGATAGTATAAGAAACAAAGATATAATAACAGTCGGTTTAATTTAAACTGCTGTTAAGATGTAATCTGGTGAAACATTACACGAACAAGTTCCCCCACAAATTATGTTTACACAGCTCAAGTAGACGCTGTCTAAACTTAACACATTAATGAAACAGTCATGTTGCTAACGTTACAAATATATATTATTTATCACCTGCTTTTATACAAATAATATTCTCATGTTATAAAGGATTTATTGGCTCATTAATATACCATATATATTGAACACATAATCATCAAAGACACTACATTAAGCAGTATTTTGATAATTTGACGTATTATGTAAGTATAGTATAGCATTGAGAAGTATGAGTGGATAGAAATTGGGTGACAGAGTAAGAAATAGTGTGATAAGAGAACGTTGTGGTATAAAAGAAGATGCAGTGTCTCAAATTGAGAAAGGTGTGCTTAGATGGTTTGGGCACGAAGAGAGAATGAATGAAAGTAGACCGACTAAAAAGATTTATGAGTCAAGAGTGAATAGGAAAGTTGAAAGGCAAACGTTCCTGGACCAAATTAGAGTCAGGTCAAGTACTTTAAATCGACAAACTTGTATGAAAGGTTTAATGAGAATAAAATAAGCAAAGGAGAAGTCAAGGATCGTGGGAAGTGGAGGGACCTGGTCTCTGGAAATGAAAATTAGACCTATAGGAATGAGGCGTGGTATTATGTATGTATATATAGGCACTCAATAAATAATCGCTATGTCATTTAAATTTTGGACAACAAACGGGTTCGTATTCGAGCAAGGTTGTAAGCTATAAAATGTAACAATATGACCAATAGGAGCTGAGCTTCTATCAAAAATATTGCAGAAACGCTAAAAATATCGTATTAAGAATTCTTTTCTTTAGCAATATTTACAGAAATTTTGGAAATATAAGTGGATGCAGGGGACACAGCAGAGTTGCAAAATAAAAGGGTGACTAATAGGTTGCGGGATATAATCTATATATGACTTCTACGTTTAAACTAACGCCTTGAATTGCAGACTATGTTTGATGATGTGAAATCGAATTCCAGCGCGTCTGTATGACCTGGAAATTTACACATACCATCAAGAGGCGGAAAGACGAATATTTCATCCACGTACTTAGGCATGATAGGTACAGTCTACTCCAATTTATCATGATAGGCAAGGTTGAGGGCAAAATGCCTGCTGGACGTAGAAAAAAATCATGGCTTCAGAACATACGCGAATAGTAAAGTCCGCAGCTGAGCTTCGTATTGCTAGTAATAGAACCGAACCCAAAAGTTATCCGCCAACCTTCAACAAAAATGAACAGGCAATTTAATAAGAAGAAGAAGATGTTCTTGCAATTTTGATGATTATATCACACCATTTATCAACCTACAAATAAAAAAAATTGTATGTTAAATGGGACTTGAAATATAGACGGTCACTAAGTACATAATAAAAAGGAAATTAGAAGCGCATTAACGTCCCACTGCTGGACACAGGCCTCCTCAGTCATAGGAGAGGTTGTTTAGAGCATTGACCCACTAAGTGCATGTTCCAACGGAATCAGAAAATACACCAACGATGGTAAGTAGCAGCTCGCTATTTGAGAACCATCGGCAAGATGTCACGAGTGTGTTGCCTCGTTAGACACAGCAGACCGCACTGTGGCAGAATACCCCGCCTGAGGACCTCAGCGACTCATTTTGACGTCGCTGATCGGCACAGACCTCTCACTGGCAAATATTATAAAAGCAATACTTACCAGTGAGCAGGCCTGGAGAGCGGTTGCCTCCTTTTGCGAGACTGTCATCTCGCTTAAGGAGGCACGACAAATGGAGAGGGTGAATGCCGCTGAAACACTCCAGCCCCGAAGAAGGGGTGCAGGAAACAGGAGGCGGAGATTCGTACAACTACTCCCCCTGTAGTATATCTGTGAGCTGCAACCGAGGGGCTAGAGAGGAATGCCTCATCGAACCTCTGACTCCCCACTCATGGTTGATGGCGGTCCCACTGGGTTTTAGTAGGTATTGCAAGTTTGTACCCTCGCGGAGACCTACACTCCTGACCTTCAGTCGGGGTGCTTAAATGGATTTCCCAGCGACAAAAAAAAAAGCTCACTATTTGTAATATTGAAAGGCATTACGAAGTTGGCACATACATTGGGATTATAACACAAGTTAGGCAGATAGAAATCCTACATTCTAGCTTAGTATTACCAGGACATAAATTGAAAACTTCAAACTAAAATAACTTAGGAATTGAATTGAACTTGGTGCGTAGAACTTTTAACCACTCGGCAGATGAATCACTTTGATCTATGTAGTGGTGTCGGGAGATGACTTATGTAGGCACTAATCATCTAGTTCTGGCAACTTGCCTGCGATGTCATAAGTTAAATCTCAGCTAGTGTAGAGCGGGCAATAATATAGACGCCTTTCAACTAATAATTTTATCATAGGATGAAATAAATCTTGCTAAGTTTATATACCTGCAGTAGGTTGTCTGCCTACACTTAAAGGTAATACTTAAAGCTTGGTGTCATCTATTAGATGTTTATATAACTCATTTGATCTCAGGGCATGTGGGACTCGCTGGGTACATCAGAAATCCCTTTAAAACCCAGCGGAGTTATCTTTATCCGTAGACTGGGTACCAGTACTTCACTGATACACTCAGCTCTGGCTGAATCTGACTTAAAGGTTTAAGAAACACGGAGCATAAGAGCAAAACTACGCCTTCTGATGTCTCCTCTACTGCAGAACAAAAACTTTAACGATATCGAAATAAAATAAGTTTTTGTTGATTGTTAATGAAAATTTATCCTATGTTCTAAGTTAAGGACCATCATCCTGAACAAACACTGAATTAGTTAAATATATATCGATGACAACTACATATAAACTGTCAAATACGAAGAACTATTTTAGACATGTTTGTGTAAAAAAAGTATATTACGCACTTAGTGCCGAAAGTATGACATTGCCAGTCGCGTGAAAGTTATTTATGTCAACTTTCAAACACAAACTATAATAAATAATTTTAGATATGCAATCAAAAACGCAATAAGTCTGCGAATCTTAAGAAAATAAATTAATAAAAATATGTTCTAATAAATCATAAGAAGAATTAAGTGAGGGAAAAAATATTTTGACACATAAAAGAAGTGCATATGCATCGAAAATTCAAATCATGGGAACTAAAATTTTATTTTGGCATATAAAAGAAGCGCGCATACATCGAAAATTTAAAGTATGCATCAAAATTATGCATTTATTTAAACGGGAGACAGTATGGCACTTTCGTCACTCAAAATAAAGCCGAAAGTATGAACTTTCGATATAGGTATTGCTGTTTGGTCAACCACCGGCCACATGTGCCTACCGGGTGGGAGATTTGTATAAAAGGGCACTCCCATGATTCGATCGGACATATTTGCCTTAGACTCCCGAACGGAGAAAATCCCATACTAAATGCGAATTGTGATCCTGAACAACCACAGAAGAACCAAACTCCGAAACAGTGAATGACGACCCGAAGCCATGAACAACTGTAGACCTGAAACCGCAAGAACTAAAGACCCAAGAATCGAACATTGACCAACCGAACCCTCTAGAACTGAAGACCCGAAGATCGAAGTCCCTAATCCTATACAGATCACTGAACCCGGAGGGTTTTGCCTGGTCCTGAATCCCTCCCCAATAATAGTATAATTAAGTAAATAGTTTGATATCCATTATGTGACAAAATACATTTTACTGCGTAAAGTAACCAAATTTTCTCAAAAACAACTTGATAAAACTCTGATTCCAATACGTAATGGCCAATAATTTGGGTCATCTCTTGATATCAACATTTTTTCATAATATTAATATATTAAGCTCTAATAACAATAAACGGGGTAAAGGGATTTTAACCCTTTCCGAAGTAAATGGCTTTAAAATGTAATATCGGCTCCGCACCAGTCTCACTTTGTCCCAATCACATTTCCCTTTTGAGCGATCTCACGGCGGAAATTAATCCATCCGGCAAATGAATGGACTGCACTTGTGCGTGAGGGTTCATCAATATATGATGATTTTTTATCAGCGCTTTTCATATTTTCGTAAACATCATCACTTTAGGAACCGATCACAAAAGAAAACATGATATTCTATTATTTTTACGGCCTATACTCACGTTGCTAGAAAGGCCTCCGGGTTTTGCTGAAATAACATGTTCTAATTCGTCCGAGCCTGGACTGGTGGGAGGCTTTGGCTGTGGCTAGCTACCACCGTACCAGCAAAGACGTACCGCCAAGCAAATAGATTTATGTTCCGCTACGATGCTGTGTTGAAACCCAAGAGAGTAGATTGCCTCTTACCAGATTATTCTTACCCGTGTCAACTACTAGTTGACATGAAACGATAGTTCTGTCTCAACTCAACGAATTAGAAAAATAAGCATCTCTTTCTTTTTAAGTCAAGATGTGAAAAAAATTGTCATAATAAATTTGTTATCGCGTGCGCGGTAAGAACTATTAATGAAAGAACATAAATAATAAAACATCTACCATATATAAAGTGTTTTCAAGATAATATTATCAAGACTGCCTCATTGGTCTAGTGGTTAGCATGCTCGACTACAGACATGAGGTCCTGGGTTCGAGTCCCGGGTCGGGCCAATTCACAACTCGATATTGAGTTTTCTATTAAGATTTTCTCAATATTTGCCCGAAGTTGGGAAGTTGGCGGTTTGATCCACCCCCGTGCCTCGGAGAGCACGTTAAGCTCTCTCTCGTTGATCTCTCTCCGGTCATGTCGGATTCCCGTCACATCGGACTATGAGAGTGAATGAATAGAGAGTACACTTGTGTGCTATGCCTGCCAATCCGCAGTGGAACAGCGTGGTGGGGCTATGCTCTAAAAACCCTCGCTGCTCGGAGTGAGGAGGCCTGTGCCCAGCAGTGGGACGTTAATGGGCTGCAACTTACTTACTTTATTATCAAGAATTGCTATAACGCTAGATGAAAACCAACCCAAAAAACAGGGTGGTTTCACTGGAACATTCACGTCGTCAGACAGGTGATCTTCAGAAACCTTGAATGGGAAAGAATGGAATATACTTAGCCATCTGTATTGTACTATTTTCAAAAAGGAAAGGTCACAGGAAAGCATAAAGATAGAATCGATGTATATAAAATAAAGGTAATAACAAGTTCAATTAAGGTAGACATCAAATTAAATAATGGAGATACAAACATAGAATATGTCAACGAATATATAAATTTAGGTCAAGTAATTCACAATAAAATGCAAAAAAAAAAATTAGATAGGAGGATAGCTGACAGCTGGAAACGTTTTTGGTCTTTTAGTGAGATAACGAAGAACAATATCTTTGTCATTTGTCAATTCTCAATCACAGAAAAGAGGAGAGTATTCACCCCATGTATATTCACATGTCTAACATATGTATGTCAAACGTTGGCAATAACCGAGCAACAACTATAAAAAAAACGAATAAGTATAAAACGGCTTGAAAAGAAGTGTACTTGGAGTAAAAAGAATAGACACGGTGAGATTACTAACCATTAAAAGCATAACTAAATTTGAAAATATGCATAACGTCTACAAACTTCAATAATAGAGATGGACGAAACACTTTCTAAGAGAACAAACCTAGAGATGGATGAGACAAGTTACGGAATGGTACCCGCGTAGTAGTAAAAGAAAGAAATGGAGACAAAATAAACGTTGGAGGATGACATTAAAAAGATCGCTGGTCCAGAATGGACATTCACTGCCAGGGAAAATCCAATCTAGAAATCTTAAGAGAAGGCATTTGTCGAAGGATAAGCTAAACAGAAAAACCTAGTTTCTAATATAATAATACATATATACATACATAGCGTCACGCCTCATTCCCATAGGGATAGGCAGAGACAACGTCCTTCCACTTGCCACGATACTTGCATATCTCCTTCGCTTCTTTCATTCTCATTAAACCTTTCGTACAAGTTCGTAGGTTTAGAGTACTCTTGACTTGGCCCTTAATTAAAATGTCCTGGATTTGATCCAGGAATGTTCGCCTTGGTGTTCCCCTTCCAACTTTCGCATTCACTCTTGAGTCATAAATTCTTTTAGTCAGTCTACTAACATTCATTCTCTCTACGTGCCCAAACCATCTTAGCATACCTTTCTCAATTTTAGTCACTACATCTTCTTTTATACCACATCTTTCTCTTATCACACTATTTCTTACTTTGTCACTCAGTTTCAATCCACTCATACTTCTTAACGCTCTCATCACTACCGCATAAGTAAACAAATTTAAACTTGGGATGTTCTTCTAGAGCGAACAATTTCCTTAAATGTAAAATAAATGCGGTAGAGATCTACCGCATTTATTTTACATTTATGCTTCTTCTGCTATACGCAATTTTCACTACCATATATAAGTGTTGGCACCAACACTTCTCCATGTACAGCTAATCTGGCCCTTTGAGACACCAACTGGCTATTCATAAAGGCACGCAGAGCACTATTTACCATATTCCCTGCATTCAACCTCTTTTCAATATCAATTTCTCATGTTCCATCATTTGTAAATTTAGATGGTATACAAATTCTTTCACCTCTTCCATATGTCCCCATTTATCAAAATATGGCCATTCACCACAAATTCATCTCTTACAAAAACTTTTGTTTTGTTTACATTTACTTTCATTGATTTCTGTTTCAAAGCTTCATTCATAATATTTATCATCTCCTATAACTTATTAGCAGATGATGCAAATACTACTTCATCATCAACGCAGAGTAAACATTTGATAAGTAGTTTTTTCATTCTTACCCCATACATACTTTCTTTTAAATCTGTCAAACAGTTATCCATGACTAGGTTTAACAGCCATGGTGATGCAACACATCCCTGTCGACATGAAACCACTCCGTGTACCTCCCGTTTATTCTGACATTAACACTAGAACTCTCATAGAGAGACTTCAATGCTTGAATCAGATTACCGCTTACCCCATACGTAGATAACATTGACCTGTTCCTCACAACTCGATGATAGGGCTTTTCTAAATCTATAAAAGCGCTATACACTTTTTGGTAAAATATTGTTATAATATAATGTATGGTATAACGATGGCCATATTCATTTTGTTCGCAGCATACAATTTTATTCACATGACACATAAAGGCAGAAAAGCCTTGATATATTTCAGAATGACTGTTTTTATTTGTTAGCACAGTCCTTCTAGAACATTCAGTACACATATTTGTATATCTGTCCTAAAGTATTTAAAAATGTATGTATCCTAAATTTATTTTAAAAGTCCCACGATCAAGTCTCTGAAAACGCTAGTAAATATATGTGAGGGTTACGCAGAGATACATGGCTTGAAATATAATACCACAAAAAGTGAACTTTCATTTTATAGCTTGAACTTATATTTTTAAAGCAGGTAAGAAGTGCCCAGGTCATGTACCTTCTGTGTGTTTAAACGGTAGACTTCTTAAGATAGTAAATAATTTTAAATATTTAGGTCATATTGTTACTGGTAATCTCAGGGAGGACGAAGATATTGAGAGGGAACGCAGAGCCTTAGCTGTGCGTAGTAATAAGCTCGCTCGCAGATTTACTCGGTGTCCAGAAGAAGTTACAGTGACACATTTTAAAGCCTTGTGACAAATCTTCTACATGAGTGGTCTGTGGGTGAAATATTCTAAGAGGGAACTAAATGTTTTTAGAGTGCAGTATAACAAAGCCTTTAGGATATTTATGGGACTACCATGAATCGTATTTGTGGCGGCGAGGACTGATGGTTTTCACGGAATCATATGGAAAAAAGCAGGCTCTCTCCTACAGGCCATTGCTTATAAAACCAACAGCCCCATTATAAAACACTGGATAGATACCGCCATAAACTAACCACACTAACATAGTATCTTATATAATTATTTGCTACTAACATTGTTACACACTTATGGATTTATATCTGAAATAAATAAATAATAATTATTATAAAAACTATATAAAACAAAAGAAATGCTAAGCAAACTAAATCTATAGTCTGATTTAGTAGACTTCACGCCGGAACAGCTTTCGAATTTGTACAAAGCTCAAGTTCGTTCATGCATGGAGTACTGTAGCCAACTTTGGGACGGCTCAGCCAGGTACCAGCTTGAGGCTCTGGATTTGGTGGATCGCCGGGCCAGGAGACTCATAGGCGACAAAAATCTCGATGAGAGAATGGCAAGCCTGCAACATCTACGCAACGTTGCCTGTCTGTCGGTGTTCTACAGAATTTATTTCGGAGTGTGCGCAGGAACTATGCGATCTTGTTCCTCCGTCGCCTTTTTACTTGAGAACATCAAGGCACAGAAACGATTGGCATCGGTACATAGTGGACTCCACCGACTCCGTACCAAGCGTTTTGCCCAATCGTTTCTGAACCGCACCACAAAGGAGTGGAATGCTTTACCAGCTTACGTGTTTCCTGACACCTACAATCCGGGTACTTTCAAAAGTAGAGTGAATAGGCATCTCCTTGGCAAGCGCGGTCCACTCTAGGCTGCATCAATACTTAACATCAGGTTTGATTGCAGCCAAGCGCAGGCCTGTTACGAATTAAAAAAAAAAAGGACTTTCCACTGCCACACGACCGGTATCTAGGTGAGTGCAACGGGGGTTTTGTTAGTTTGTAATACAAAAAAAAAATTGCAAATGAAATTGTAATGCAGCAGTTGAATGGGAAACCAGTTTCGCATAATTCCCAGGCAACACTGCGGGATAAGCTGAAACTTGTGATATTTGTCCGGTGCATTAGCGGAATTAGCAATCTCATATCCGCAGCTAATATTTCTGGTGTTCGCCCGCTGGCCGGGAATTAATCAGTTGGCAGAGCTAGCCGCGGGCCAAATGAACTTCTCTACAATGTTTTTCTTTCTAACATATTTACATTTCATTCGCATATAAATATATTCACGCTCAAGCTATTTCCGTATCAGATTACGTATCAAATAACCCATTCATCTTCATCTATATACAAAAGAGGAACAAATAACACATCACACATTTTTATGTTCGTTTTTGACGTGAATACGCCTTTAAAATCCCAGGAGGCAATTAAAACAAGGTATAACTGGATAATTAAAGGATCAAAGAATTTAAAGGCGCTAAGTAAGGATTTTACCACACCGCGCCCAAGGTCATTGTACTGCGATTCGAGAATCCATTTTCTTTTATTGCTGACAGTTTAGTGCTTGACTGTGATCTCACCTGATGGTAACTGATGATACAGTCTAAGATAGAAACGCGCTAATTTGGTAAAAGTTATGATATACCCCTTACGGTTTCTACACAGCATCGTACCGTAACACATAGCTCTTTGTTTTGGCTGTACGTCTTTTGCTGGTACCCTTAGCCTCCCACCAGTCCAGACTCAGATAAATTAGAAAATAAAATTTCCTAAATTTATCCCACCGGGGATCGAATCCGGGTCCTCTGCTAGCAAAGCGAGTACTCGCACCACTGCGCCAGCGAGGCCGTTAAACTTATGAATTATTCTTTCCGATTCGAAACTCGAATAGAATAATTCGAATAACTCGATTTTTTTCGAATAATTCGTAAACTATTAAATTATAAGTGAATTTTCGAGTATTTTCAATTCGGGATTTTTTGACGTTCAATAAAAAAGAACACAGGCCTCCACACTCATAGGAGAGAGGGTTTTTAGAGCATGTACCCACCACGCTGCTTCACTGCGGATTAGCAGGCATAGTACACAAGTGGATTCTCATAGTCCGATGTGACGGGAATCCGACATGACCGGAGAGAGATTAGGCGCAGGACCGACATCTTAACATGCTCTCCAAGGCACGGGCTTGGATCACACCGCCAACTTCCCAACTTCGGGCAAATATTGAGAAAATCTTAATAGAAAACTCAACCTGGATTTTTGAATTGGCCCGACCAGGGATTCAAACCCAGGACCTCATGTCTGTCGTCGAACATGCTAACCACTAAACCAATGAGGCATTTAAAAATCTATGTTCAATAATAACATATAAATTTAACAGTCTATATAATATAAATTTAATAATCTGTCGTTCTTTGTTACATAATAAATTGTAAATTGTAGAAATATAGTAGAAGAAAATGATTCCCTTGTGAAAATTTATTCGAAATCTCTTACCTATACTACCATCTAGATTTTTTATTTAGAAATGAACATTCTCGTGTATCGAATAATCGTCGAATCGAATATCAATATTCGATTCAAACGATATTCGCACACCCCTAATAGTTACATTTCATTCACATATAAATGTATTCACGTTCAAGCTATTTCCGTATCGGATTACGTATCAAATAACCCATTTCATCTTCATCTATATACAAAAGAGGAACTGATAACACGTCACACTTTTTAACGGCCTCGCTAGTACTGACACGTTCGTTTTGACGTGAATACGCCTTTAAAATCGCACTCATAGAGAAGCAATTCAAAAAAACGAATGATAACAAATTCGCTAAATACAATATGGTATTATAGCTACATATCTATCACCTCCATCCGAAATTCAATCACGCCACTGGATAGTTAAAAGATCAAAGACTTTATGATGCTAAGTAAGGACTGTAATACATCGCACGAGTCCCGTCATTTTGAAGGTCATTGTGCTGTGTCTCAAGAAATCGAATTTCGATCGTTACCTCTCATTAAAATCTATCGATTATATACAAAACATTAAGGTAAAATTGTGGAGGACTTCTTATTGTTATGACATACATAAATAATAATATTTTATTCACCTACTTCCCATTTTTTATCATAGCTATTAAGACATGATGTTTAAAAAGAGAAATCATTAGTACGATAAGTAGCATAGTAATAAATAATTATTCTAAGTTGGGGCAGTCGAAATAATTGTTAAAATTTAACTAACTTATTTAATTGTATTAAACCTATATGATATCTAGTCTATGAATTTAGATAATATTACTTAAGTAGTTGTTATCTCAACAGAGCTTCGAAATTCTCGCCTACAGCGTTATAATACAATATAATATTATTAGGCATTATGTTATTTCCGTGGTCTACCTGTTTGGCGAAACCTCACCAGATATATATCTTAAAAATATAGATAAGAAGGTAAATCGTATATATTGATGTCTAAAAGTTATACTATCTTTAACATATTATAAAGAAGTACGTGTGTTTTACTAAGCTATACTATTCAATATAGTATTATTCCGTAAAAAATTAAATATGTTACATAAGTTGTAAATGTCATGTAGATTGAAATTGCTCCTAACAGCATTTTATTAAAATGGATGTCTTAGGAGATATCAGGGATTTAAGAAGTGGAGACAGAACGCGTAATTTAAAGCCAGTTATAAGGCCAGATAGTATTTATACTTACGTCAATTATCATAATCATTTTTAAGGCAAAAGTGGTATTTTTCAGTTATTATTTTCCGATTGTATGTAACCTCTGAATCCATTCTAGGCTTCGTGTAACCGTGATTGCAGACCGCGAATAAAATCGCTGAAAACTTTACTATATTGAAAATTCAATAGCTACAAAATTTGCATGACAATGGAGGCAAAAGTGCGGTCACTCAATATCTCGTATGAATTTGCATTTCATGACATCAGTACAAACTGCCCGCGGCGGTGACAGATGCGTATAACTTACGGTTGACAAGTAATACGAATTTCAAACATTGGATAAGAGAGTAGAAATGCCACCCTTCCTGTGAATGTGGCCTAGATGGTTCTATTACCCACATCCTTCTTAATTGTTCCAAACTTCCCCATTGCTTTTATAATGTTCTCCCTCCACATATTTCTATAAATGTAGAATATCTGTAAAGTCTTTTACATACAAAGCATCACGTTCTTCCACTTGCCACGATCCTTGCATATCTCCTCCGCTTCTTTCATTTTCATTAAACCTTTCCTACGAGTTTGTCAGTTAAGAGTACTCTTGACCTGACCCTTATTTAAAGTGTCCTAGATTTGATCCAGGAACGTTCGCCTTGGTCTTTCCCTTCCAACTATGCCATTCACTCTTGACTCATTAATCATTTTGTCAGTCTCCTTTCATTCGTTCTCTCTACGTGTCCAATCCATCTAAGCATACCTTTCTCAATTTTAGTCACTACCTCTAGTTTTATTCCACAACGTTCTCTTATCACACTATTTCTTACTTTTTCACTCAGTTTCAATCCACTCATACTTCTCAACGCTCTCGATTAATTAAGTCTTGTATATGTGGTAATAGTGAATATATAAAACGTTTAAGCTGTAAAATATCTTCTTATTAGTCATATGCTTAATATCTATTAATGTTCTGTTGTGATCTTTATTTGTTGTTTAAAAAAATCTATTAATTATTATCTAAGTAATCAAAATTAAACTTGGCATGTTCTTCTAAAGCGAACAATTTCCCTCGTGTCTTCTCCAATATACTTGCCCTAGACCATACTATTGTTATTTATTTATTGGCAATCCAACAGCGTTTTAAGTTGTATCAAATACTTAATATATTTAGAATAAGGCCAATTCCAGATTACACAAATTACTATATAATATTTGAAATAACAGAGAAGATATTAAGAAGTAAGAATTTAGAGAAAATGAAAAGAAAAAGTGAGATATTCGCTATGTACTTATGGAGAGTTAGTGAGTGTTATGTAGGTGTAATAATGAGTGTGTGTATTTGTGAGTTAATTTGTATTTGTTTGTGAAATTTAGTCATGTAAGAGGAATTAAAGTCTGTTTAATTAAAAAGGCAGGTATGTTTTTATGTAAATAATAACCAAAGCTAATACCCCCAGTATTAGCTTTAGTTATTTCATTATATTTATGATTTCAATTTAGTTCCATAAGCTTTGATAATCTCCTTTTTTAAGGATTCTTTAGGTAGTTAAATAACTTGAGATATGAATAATATTTGTTATAAATAAATGAAAGATGTTTTATTATGTAATCTAGGGCATAGTTAGTATGTTGATGGGGTACTTGCAACAATGTTTTCTGATTAAATGATGTAAAAACCTATTATCGGTTCTTTGAGGCTACAGCATATACGTTTTCTTACATTGATATTACATAATTCATATGATTGGAGGAAAACACAAATAAGAACTGAGATAAATTGCAATCTGTTACAATATCTTAGTGAATCTGGTGCGTTAACCTCTCGCATTTCATATTCCTCGTCAGCGTTGTCAAAACAAAGTAATTTCGATTCAGCCCCAACAGACCTCGCCCTCTTGCAACAAATATACATTACGATACGTGTGAATATACGGGTATTTTTATTTCATAACATGTTTTCATAGAGACCTTTATATAAGTTGTATTGACACTATTGCACTATTAAGTTCATATTAATAAGTAGCTGTTCCTTTTTGAAGTAAAACTTCTTTATGTACGCTTCACTTGGGTAGTAACCTGGTGAATGCGTGACGCGAGCGTGATACAGTCTTTAGATAAAAACAAATCTACATACATACTTACATTGCATCACGCCTCATTCCAATAGGGATAGGCAGAGACCACGTCCTTCCACTTGCCACAATCCTTGCATATCTCATTTGCTTCTATAATTCTCATTAAACCTTTCATACAAGTTCGTCGGTTTAGAGTACTTTTGACCTGGCCCGTATTTAAAATGTCTTAGATTTGGACCAGGAACGTTCGCCTTGGTCTTCCCCTTCCAACTTTCCCATTCACTCCTGATTTATTAACCCTTTTTGTCAGTCTTTTCATTCATTCTCTCTTCGTGCCCAAACCATCTAAGCATACCTTTCTCAATTTTAGTCACTACATCTTCTTCATACCACATCGTTCTTTTGTCACACTATTTCCTACTTTGTCACTTAGTTTCCACCCACTCATACTTCTCAACGCTCTCAACTCTATGGCATTTATTTTACTTTTCTGCTTCTTCTGACATACCCAACTTTCACTACTCTACATAAGTGTTGGCACCAACATTCCTCTAAGCACAAGCCAAAATTCATCTTTTTCGAAAAGCATAACTTTCGTTTTGTTTATATTCAATTTCATTCCACTCCTTTTCAAAGCTTCATTCATAATATTTACCACCTCATGTAGCTCAATATCTTTATAAATATACAATCCTAATGTGAGTGTGTATGTCACTGGACTCCTTTAGACTCCTAGATTTGGTCGAATTCAATCCAATAAATAACGAATTAACCCATATTTCCACAGGAACAGTTAGTATTTTTTTAAATATGAAGGCTTTTTATAAAAGTTAAAGCTTCACTTTTAATTTCAAAAGATTTTGTCTGGAATAGAACATGCGTGCGACAGGGAGTGTATGATATTCGCTATTGAAGACATTTTTAATTTCCGGTTGCCCCGGCGCTTCCGCTACGAAAAAGTGTTAATTGAATGTGACTGTCGGCATTGATATAACAATTTGCTTTCGGTTTCGTTTGTTCTTAAACATATATATATATATATATATATATACATATATATATAGATACTGTTAACCGTTTCACTGTCCGGCCGTGTTGTTTTTAACCCAGTAAAATTTAAACTGCCTCATTGGTCTAGTGGTTAGCGTGTTCGACTACAGACAAGATGTCCTGGGTTCGAATCCCGGTTCGGTCCAATTCAAAAAACAATACTGAGTTATCTTTTAAGATTTTCTCAATATTTTCCCGAAATTGGGAAGTTGGCGGTGTGATCAATCCTCGTGCCTCGGAGAGCACGTTAAGCCGTCGGTCTTGCGCCTGATCTCTCTCTGATCGTGGCGGATTCCCGTCACATCGGACCATGAGAGTGAAGAAATAGAGAGTGCACTTGTGTACTATACCTGCCAATCCGCAGTGGAACAGCGTGATGGGTCTATGCTCTAAAATCCCTCTTTCCTATGAATCAGGAGGCCTGTGCCCAGTGGGACGTTAATGGGCTGCTATTTACTTTCCTTTTTTTTAATATGTCCTCGATTGGTTAACGGATATGGCATTAGTTTGCCCCGCAATCGCTCAGACGATTTTGCGTCCACTGCCCCGCGCGTCGAATGACATTAAAATGGCTGTTACGACTTAAATATTCATAAAATACTACTAAATGTTAAAATTTTTATGTTTACAAATAGTTACACTATACAATGCTATCTTTTGTTTATTAAATTTTGACTCTGGTATGGCGTCATGTAGCTAAACTTTGAGATAGTGAAAAAAGTTCGTCTTGTATTTATAGGCTCATATCTTTTAAATAAAAACTTACCTCAAGCGTATTCATTGTTATTCACATTAGTTATGTAATCAAAAACTCAAATAATCTATATGAAACACTCACAGTTTATGAAATACTACAGAAAAACTTAAGGAACGACGCGACGAGACTAACGATCACTTTGTAACCTATTTATTTTGTTTTTTCTATTGTCTGGTCTTATCTCTACGCATATTTTGTTATGGCAGTTACCGAGAGGCGAAATAAGTTAATAAAAAGAAAGTGATGCTTTACCGATTATTACCGATTACCGATTACCGGTTATAGATAGATACATAGAATATTCTATACAGAAAACTTAGAAAACTGTACAATTAACCTTATCGCTTATTAGTGTTTTCTACCATGCAACCTCAAAAGAAGAGCAGATTTATTAAAAGAAGAGTAGCTTTTAATGGGTCATTACTGAAAATCAATCAGTACAGAATAATGTAAATTTATGTAATAGATATTTTAAGGTTTATTAGGTTAGCTGGTTTCTAAAACCTCATTTTGTACTCTATAGTATATAAAGTAATAATTAGAACCGCAAAAAAATATATAAATTAATTTTTTTCTATTTTTATTTTTGTGTTTTAAGCTGAGCTTGTTGTATCTTTATTTATATACCTTCAGAATACACTTTCATATTACTTTTCTTCTAAATTTCGTCCACAATTGAAACGTGAGTAATTCTATTTTGCCAAAATACGCTTTAAAACTCGAACATGATTAAAAAAATAACAATATTAACAAATAACTTTTAATACCATACAGTCAAAGCTAAGATACTCGTTAATCTGGTATGGAGTAATTTACATCTTATTGTTTCTATCCTTTTTTTTTCACGCTGGGAAATGCCTTTCTGCACCCCGTTCTGGCAGTGTGGGACTGGGCAGTAAGCCATTAAAACCCAGCGATACCCTACCCATCCTTTAGTAGAGCACTAAAGGGTCGGTTGACGCAATCTACCCTGGAGTTCGGGATACTCCCGCTGGGAAAATTAAGAATGGTGGCAGAAGAAGCGCTTAAGGCTTGAGTTTGCTGGTAGATTAGTAAATAGCCTCGGCCGAAGTCCCTAAAGGGCAGACAACCAAATTAGAATCTACTATTACTATTACAACAGATTTCGAGAAACATATTATCCAAGTACTAATTAATTCAATCAAAATTCTAACGTAGTTTGTCAAAAGACAATGAAATTTTAATTGAATAATTCACGAATCGACAAATTGATTCCACGACAAAACTCTATCCCCCAAATATTTAACGAAATTATTAATTTTGTATACAATCCAAAAGCCTTTGCTGTCAACTTTTGCTATAATTAATGAAAATGGAAGTTTGCTAATCAGTTTGTATTAGAATTTTATGAGAGACTAGCTGACCCATTCCATTTCGTCTACGCCCATTCCATTACGTAACCATAAAAGGGGTTATAGTGAGTCACCATTCAAAGATAGACATATGCTTACATGGACTTTGTTTTAGAGGTATTTAAAAGGAACAATACCGTAATACATAATTTTTACGTAAGTTTATCCGTTTAAGCAGCACATGTAACGGAAGCTGTCGAAAGTTACAAATCAACCTTATTTTTACTTCATTGGTGCTCCACTCCTATCGATTGTAACGTGATGTTATATAGTCTATAGCCTTTCGTGATAAATGGGCTATATTATACTAAAATATTGTTTCAATTGAACCAGTAAGACCCTGGGATTAGCGCGTTCAACTCATAAATATCTCAATTATTAAAACATTTCCTATAAAATCAACTACATGTCAGTATAAGATCCGTCAAAAGCAGAAAAGCTGTTATGAAGAATAACCTCATCAAACAAATATTCCCTTTAGCATAAAACGGAGCTTTTGTTAACAACATTGCTAGTTTTAAATTAACTATTTAATAGTGAAGATCCTTCAAAATTACAATTATTACAGAGGGTAGTTACAATTAGTAAATTTCGCGGTGTAGTTGCAAATTCGAGATGATATAGCCCAATAATTTCTTCTTTCTTTCATGTAATAAGAAACTGAGTTTGTTGTTCTCAAAAAAGTTCGCGAAAGAAACCTCGTAACTTTAGATAGTTAGTCGTTCTTTAATTCATCATTAGTCGTGCATTGGAAATAATATATAGAAAAACAAGACTTTTTAAATTTGAATTTGAAACTATTATCTTTAGTAGATCTATATAGCTTAGTGGTGAGATGCGTGGATACGGATGTTTAGCCTCGTCGTCGTCGTCGCTTCAACCGATGGACGTCCACTGCTGGACATAGTTCTCACGTAATGGCGTCCACTAGGCTCGATCTTGCGCCGCCTGGCTCCAGCGGCTACCGGCGACCCTCTTTATGTCGTCGGTCCACCTTGTGCGGGGTCGCCACTCCAGCACCTTTGGCCCCCAACGTCCATCGGTCCTTCGGACTATGTGCCCCGCCCATTGCCACTTCAGGTTCGCGATTCGCAGGACTATGTCGGTGACTCTGGTTCTACTACGGATCTCTTCATTTCTGATTCGATCACGTAGAGAAACTCCGAGCATAGCCCTCTCCATCGCACGCTGAGTGACTCTGAGCTTCCGCATGAGGCCCATAGTCAGCGACCATGTCTCAGAACCGTAGGTCATCACTGGCAACACGCACGGATGTTTAGCCTACCAAACCGAAATGGAAAAGCATGGTGGAGTCTAGAGTACTTGAAGCGAAGTGCGATGGCGTAGTAAGATGAATAAATATTACACCAGTAAATTTGACGGGTTGTACTGAAGGAATTTGAAGACAACTAAGGTGTGATGGTTGTTAGGATAAAGAAGACTATTATAATTCTTATTCCAATAATTATATGAGTAAGCAAATATGACAGGAAAGAATTTAAAACGTGGTTGTGTTAGCTACCTGCGACAAGATGTATGGTATGTGGCAATCCCTATGGGGCGAGTGAGGTACTTGAGACACGGTGACGGCGTCGACGCATTGCTACGTATATAAAAATTAAATGTAAGGATCTGATCGTCAGTTGTATTGTATTTATATAATCTAATATTTTTAGGTAAATAGACATAATATATAAAATTGATTTAACAATGTAAGAGTGTATAAATATAAATAAATGTAGTGGTGCCAGTACACACCCTCTCGTTTGAGCTGATGAATAGGCTGTTACTTACATTTACTTTTATATAGCATTTGTGAGTCGTTAAATACAATTTTTTTTCATATTCTAACCTATATACGACTGTTGATAATATTGTATATTGTGACTAAAATTGAGAAAGGTGAACTTAGATGGTTTTGGCACGTAGAGAGAACAAATGAAAGGAGACTAATAAAAAGGATTTTTAAGTGAATGGGAAAGTTGGAAGATGAAGACAAAGACGAACGTTCCTGGACCAAATCTAGGACATTTTAAATAAGGGTCAGGTCAAGAGTACTTTAAACCGACAAACTTGTATGAAAGGTTTACTGAGAATGAAAGAAGCGAAGAAGATACGCAAGGATCGTGGCAAGTGGAAGATGAGGTCCTTGTAGGTAGGATAATATTAAAGAACGGGTTACAATTTCAAATTATGATGTAACTAATGCGCCCTGTTCAAATACGAACTGACAATAAACTCAGTCGAATATCCTTTTCATATCATCATCATTATAATATAATTTTAGTTTAGTTTATTAAAATGAAAGCAATCCTTTCACTCCCACGAAATCAATGAAATTTTAAATTAAAACCGTAGTTAAATTTAAAGTAAACAAATGAATTAAAAATGTCATCTTCTAATTCAAATATTCTTTATTCAATTAGTCTTTTACAGCACTTTTGTACCGTTATAATGTACTTCAAATATTTACCCTTTAAAGAATTAAGATAAGAATATGTAAGATAACAAAGGCATTATAAGATTTCATATGAATTTAGAGTTGGCAAATGTCGGCAACTCCAAATAATGTCGCCATAACAGATTATATTTTGGCACAAAGCTAGGTCCCATGCTGATATTCCAGCAATAAAGGACTCTTATTACATGTTGAAATTTAGTTCGCGACGGTCACAGTTGGATAAGTAGTTTTATTTTATTGTCTCTTTTATTTATTATATACAAAAATTTGCTACATAAGGCATTAAATTAAATTATTGTATCGATATTTGTGTTAGCTTAAGCCCTTCAGCAATAAACAGAGTGATTCAAGAGGAAGGTTGATATGTATACATAATATGATAGTAAAGAAAAAAACCGAAAAATTCAAAGATTTGTAATGTAATGTCTAGCTAGACCTTACGAGATAGATCAAATTAATGTACTATGGAATTGTATATCTTAAAAAGATCAATAAAATTCCTAGATAGTATATATTTATCTCTAAAGGATAACTTACGGTAACCATTTTTATCTTTTTCGTATTATAAAAATGTCTTATTTACCAAGTTATATAGTATTAATTAAATCAATAAAGGTTTTTTTCACATATTGATTTCAAGCAACGAATTATCTTCAAAAGTCATTAAAATTTCTTCATACTCTTCCTGAGAGAAGCCCACAACACACTCAATCAATTTATTCCATTTCGATTAAAGGACCGTCGACTCCCACGCTTTTTATCGTCTAAGTCATCTCTCAAATTATAATAAGATTTTTCAATAAATTCTCTTATAACAAAAGATTTTTAATTGCATTTTATATTCCATGTCGATTTATTTTCTCGCTAACTCCTTTCGGCTGCTTTAAATTTACTTTCGTACAATTATATGTTAAATTATTTAAGATATATATGTCGGAGTGCAAGAGTCTGTGGATCGCTGGTCCGTGTGTAATAGTCTGTGGAACGCTGGCGCCATCTTTGTATCGGCGTGGGGGCAGAGTCAATAAGTGGCAGTCCGGCCCGTCTCTCGGCAGTTCTCGAGTGGCGGTCGGCCGGAGTGGTCGACTATTGAAACTGTCGCGTTCCTAGCTATTAGTGTTAATGAGTTTGTGTAAATTGATATCGGTAACATTAAGTGATTGAACATTATAATCCGAGTTAATTAATAAAGTGTTTGATTGCACCAACATTACCCACGAACGCCCACAGAATAAGAAATTAAATAATGGATCCAATTAATAACGATGTCGGCGGAAAACCCTAACCCCCTGTGCTTTATGCTGCTCCGTTTTCTCTCTTATTCTCCGCCATATATAAATATACAAAAATATTTCCTAAAACTAAAATTACCTTTATTTTATGTGAACACTCAAAATGCCTCTTACATTACATAAGTGTAGAAACCATCAGGTGAAATTACAGTAACTTATCTTATAAGGTACTTACTTAAGCTAAATATTGGTTAAAGTCAAAATATCTTGAATTCAAGTAGGCCTATTACAGCACTTTTGCATCGTCAAATATAGTTTTTTTTCGTATATTAGTACGTCGTCATTTCAATATATATTTTGAATTTATTCTACATCGGTTAGAACAATTCATTCACTCCCACGCTTTTTTATCTTCTAAGTATTCTTTCGAATTATAGAATGATTTCTCAATTAGCTTTCTTTTAATGAAATCTGCAACTGCATAAAATTAACAACTCATTTAGGTAACTAAGGGTAACTGTATACGTTTCTATAATAAAATCCCACAAGACGTTTTAGAGATGTCAATTAATAAATTCAAAGTCTTTGTTAAAAGAAAGTTGATAGAATTATTAGTTGCAAGAGACGATAGAAACGCGTGAGAGTGAACGAACTGCTCTAATTTGAATTGAAATATGTTAAACTAATATGATATTGTAATGATGATGGTTACAAAAAAAATAAAATACCCGACCGAGTTTATTGTGGGCTCTTCTCGGATCAGAGCGCGAAGGAACCCTCGTAACTTTAGATTTTAAATCCTTCTGGAGTGCCATGATCAGACGTACATTAGAATATATTATAATATATTTGGAACTTCTTCTGGGAGCTTGTTATAGAAACGTACACAGTTACCCGTGAATGACTTGGTTAGGTCATTATGACACTAGCTGTTATATTTGAGCCTGTGATATATAGACACGATTACCAACGATAAATCATTATTCATTTGAGGTGTACCGCAAATACCTGACCACTGATTTGGAAGCAGAATACCGCTGTTTACCACAAGGTGGTAAACCATAAGTGCTATAGCCATCTGACATGTTCAATTACAGAAAATATCGCAACTTCTTTCCATAATACATGACAGATAAATAAAATGGTATACTGCTAACAAAATGAATATGACCATCATATCACTACATGATATTGTTCAGATTGACATTTTTAAATTCGTTATATCTTTTGAATGAAACGTCCCATTTTAATATTTTAAAAAGGATTTTAAAGGTATTGACGCGATTTTTAATAAAATATATAAGGATAAGGAATTAATACAGAACTATGAAAAATATGGTTTGATTATTGTCGGTGCATTTATTAACGTTTAAAATGTAAAAAAAAGAGTTACAGTGGCTTAACTACATTAGTTGGACATATGATATCCTAGAATTTTTTGTAGATATTAATACGTTTTATAATATTGTAGAACATTATTTTGTTCTATCATTAATAGTTTCCGCAGCGCACGCGATGACACAGATTTTTTGTGACAATTTTTTCACGCCTCGGGTTACATTAATACAATTTTCTTAGGGATCCCTATTTCTTTGAGAAAGTAACATACCCTATATTACTCATTGGAAATGCAGCTTTCTAATGGTGAAAAAGATTTTGAAATTGGTTCAGTAGTTATTGTTGGAAAACGTTACGAACTTACATATATACATAAACGAAACCATGAAACGTGAGCGGTAGATTTGTTACGAACGCACGGAATATTGACGATTCAAAATGGTTTTCTGAGGCTATTTGAATAAAGAATATTTTGATTTTGATTTAGTTAGTACACAGATATAGACTTTTTAACGAAAAAAATTTAATACACCTCATATAATTCACTGAATTCACTGAAGGGTAACTGTATATGTTTCTATAACAAACTCCCCTCTCACCTTTAATAAATTTAAATCTTTTATTAGAAGAAAACCAATTGAGAAATCATTATATAATATTACTTAGAAGATATAAAAGCGTGGGAGTGAATGAATTATTCAAACCGATGTAGAATAAATTTAAAAAATATATTGTAATGATGATGAGATAAAAAAAGCACACCCTGATGAGTTTCTTGTGGGCTCTTCTCAGAACAGCGTGCTATGGAGCCCTCGTAACTTTAGAATGTAAGTTCTTTGAATTATTAGTTGTACATTGAAATAATATATGAAAAAACTATATGTTATGATTCGAAAGTGCTGTAAAGGCCTACTTGATAAAGATATTTTTTAATTTGCTAGCGATACAACAAGCTCTTTGTTAAGTCAACCTCCAACAAGGATATTTTGCATTTCTACTGAACAAAAACCTGTTTACTCCTTTCGTCGTAATTTATGAATCCTAATGCCGGATCTCATCCATTCCAGCATGTTCGGTAAAAAACTTAATTTCATTGGAGCTTTTTGCTTAACCTTCGTCAATGTCAATTAACCTAGGAAAATCACGAAAAGGCGTATTTAAGCCGCCACTTGAGGTTATTATTTTTAATTAAACCAATTTAGGAACGGGGAAAATTATTTCGTTATGTGTATATATATTTAGTTTTATCACCTACTTCACATTCTTAAGAGAGAATATTAGCAAATATCTGTTTATTTATCTTTATTACAAACTCCATACGCTAAATGCTACTTTAAAGGCCTATATTTGAATCTGGTTTCTTATATAGAAAGGTTTAATCAATTTATACTTAAATTCTCATCCTGTTATAAACTCGAAATATACAATTTGTCATTGGACTTGCGACGGCTGACATGTATATAACTTTTATCACTGACAATTTAGCGCTTGATTATCATGTCACCTAATGGTAGGTTATGATACAATCTAAGATAGAAGCATGTGATAGTATATCTAAAATAATTTCAAACAAATAAATAAAGGATACGGTTCGTCATTTGACTAAATCGTATTCTTTGAAAGAATGACTTACACAATGTCGTACCCATGGACGATTTTGTAAACATTGTAAATGACGATTGTTTCATAAACGATTAGAATTACTTAAATTATATTAATTGTAACTATTAAAAACTAACAGGGAGTGGTAGTTTCTTAATAAATAAGATAAATAAGAAACGTATTTGGCATCAAACACTCTCATTGGTGTTTTGCCGTAATAGCCTCATTAGCAAGAAAGGTATATATATTCGTAGAAGTTACTTAAGTTTTAATCAACGTTAGCTACCAATTACTGTGTTTTAAGTTAGCTGTGTCTGTAAAAAGGGCTGCTCTGCGATACAAAGCTAAGTGTATTTCTTTAAATTAAAACTGATGTCTTTTTAATGTCATAATGATAATTGAGTGCTATTTTTTTTATATTTAATAATAATGGATGTTGATAATGTACTTTATTGTAATTTATATTAAATATAACATGGATAAAAAAAAGAGTATAAGACTATAGAGTTTCTTGCCGGATTTTTCTCTGGAGTCGGTTAAGTTCCGAACCGGTGGTAGAGCCTTTGACAAAAAAAAGTTTAATTTTACTGGAATTAAAGAATATTTTAGTTAGGTTATTGGCTTTTATTATAATATGCTATTTATTATTTCATAATATCGTAAAAAATAGTAAAATTATGATTTACATACATATTATTATTATTACTGATTATTGCTCTATTACTGACACGTGCTAGCTTTAAAAGAGGTAATTTTTCTCTTATGTTTTCTACACAGCATCGTAACAGAAGGTAATTTTCCTCATCGGTACGTCTTTGCAGGTAGAGTGTTATCTAGCCACGGCCACAATTCTTTAAATTTGACCTATCGGGAATCAAACCTAGGGGCTCTGCTGGCAACATTAGTACTGGCACCATTATGCAAACGAGGTCAGATCCCTAGTAAAAGTTTGTTTTAAAAATTAAATACTAGTTTCTCGTCGGTCTTTCTTCTCATTAAAAAAATCCCTTCCAATTGGTGGTAGATCCATTACCATTACAATGAACATGGGTTTATGATTCCATAGAGCTGATTTTGATTAAATTCTCTAAAAACGATAACTAACCCAATCGTTGCGAGGTCTCCAAAAGCATTCATTTGCATACATACATAGCATTCCCTCATTCCTATAGGGGTAGGCGGAGACCACGTTCTTCCACTTGCCACGATCCTTGTTTATCTCCTTCGCTTCTTTCATTCTCATTAAACCTTTCATACAAGTTCGTCGGTTTAGAGTACTCTTGACTTAGCCCTTTAAAATGTCTTGGATTTGGTCCAGGATCGTTCGCCTTGGTCTTTCCGTTCCAAGCTTCCAATTCACTCTTGACTCGTAAATCCTTTTCGTTTGTCTCTGTTCGTTCGTTCTCTCTACGTGCCCAAACAATCTCAATATACCTTAATCGCGATTTAGACACATGCTAAGATTTTAAGAAGGGTTTCTAATGAGTTATCATTATAGACTTTGAAACCATCGAACTAATATGCCAAACAATGTGACAATTGTTTTTAAAAAATAAACTCACTCATTATAAACAACAGCTTGAAACAGACCTGGACCTTAGTAAAATGCCTTCCTTTGTAATTACGGATTTCGCCATAAAAAAGTAAGGTAAGCAGCAGCCTATTAACGTCCCACTGCTAAGCACAGGCCTGCTCACTCATAAGAGAGAATGTTTTAGAGAATAAGCCGCTACCACACTGCTTCACTACGGATTGGCAGTCTACACATACCCCTGAATTACTCAAACGTATGGTAAGTAGCAGCCTATTAACTTCTCATTTCGGGGCACAGCCCCACTCATTCATAGGAGTGAGGATTTTAGAGAATATATCGACCACGCTGCTGGTTGGTACGTTGCATATACCCCAGAATTACACCTAGGTTTCCGCATAATGTTGTTCTTCACCGAGACGCTCAATGATGGATTAAAACAATCAAGCACGTGAAATTCATTTTTATTAAAAGAAACATCGATTCAGGCCTATGATTCGAACATACAATTTCTTTAAAAGCGTCCCACAAATAGGGAATTATGACTTTGAGGCAATGCTTAATAGTGAAAGGTAGTGGATGGCAGTAGCCTCCTTCTGTGAAACTGTTATTTCGCTGAAAGAGACACAAGAGAGGCAGAGGGAGGCCACTATGGACGCTCCTTTTCCCTGGTGCAGGAGGTTGGGAGAAAGGACGCGTATATTTGCGCTTCCTCTGTCTTCTCCCAGAGGGAAAATCTGCCGAAGTAGCAAGCCCGATTGCGTCTATCACTCCTCTGGTGCTCCACTAAAGGATGGGGACGATATTGCTGTGTTTTAGTGGATATTCTGGCGTTTTCCAGTCCCGGTTAGATTTCGTCTGAACGCGGTGGTCATAAAGGCATTTCTGGGCGTGACGCCACCAGTAATAGCTAGTATTTATATATTGTAAATATATAACGGAAGATAACCTAAAACTGTGCTTTTGTACAACAAACAGGATAATAACTTTTTATTGAACAAATGTAACCACGGAAAAGAGATATAACGCCCACAGTTTAACTATTATTTGAGCTTCCATTTATATGCCGTAAAAGGCTTTAATAGTTGTGGATTGTGTGTGACCATAAAAATAATAAAATCAGAAGCTTCAATACCATTTCGTAGAATAACTATCGGACTAGGTCACGCTTTTATGTGGTACAATGTGATAGATAATTTAAACACGTTTTATTACCTCGGCTAATAAAAATATGTATGTAAAAAGTAACTAAGTAGCAGCCCATTAACGACCCACTGCTGGGCACAGGCCTCCTCGCTCATATGAGAGAGGGTTTTTAGAGCATAGACCCACCACGCTGCTCCACTGCGGATTGGCAGGCATAGTACACAAGTAGTGTCTCTNACCAATGAGGCAGTCAGTATGTATGTACTACGATTATATTTCTTCATTCATTTAATTTAGGGATGGATGAATTACTTTAGAAATAACGGTGTGTATATATGAATATGTATATACTATAAATACATTTGAATGTATTCACAAAGCCTTTATGTAAGTCTACGTAACGTGTAAGAAATATATGTGTCTTTATTTATACAAACCACCTACTTTCTCTCTCCTTTCTTATACCAGTGTGCCTGAAGGAGTTCTTCATTAAGAGATAAGACGCCCCAATTATACAATAAAAGAACCTTTTACTGAATAAATATGTATTGTCTCTGTGTCGTGGTGCAATAAAGCATATTATATGTATATGTAAGTACTAGAATCTTTGAAGTCGATGATTAAACATTTCAAAACATCAAATTAACTTGAAATCTTGCACACTTATCAAAGCCTTATGACAAAATTATAATTCAATATAATTGTTCTGTTACCTTTACCAGGAACTTCGAGATTACCTTTCGTCACCGTGCGTGGGTAATTTGCACGCCTGTTGCCTTTCTTGTTTATGATTTTTTAACAAATTGTAATGTTTATAGTTACAACTAAAAGTAATAAATACGCCTAAACAATAAATCGGACAAGAAATTAAAAAAAATCTCTATTTTAATCTCAACTTATCTACTATATAATCTCAAATATATTGTTAAAATCATTAAATTTAATTTCTGCTGAGAAGGGTTTTTTTTATTTTAGTAACGTTAGCTTTTAACACTCTATTATTAGCTTGGCCTGTATATATACATACAAGTAATGGAATTTTTAACACGATTTTTGAACACTTCAAACCGTCAGATTAACTTGAAAATTTGCACAATCCTTTGCCCATGTCAAATACTAGTTGACATGATGCGATAGTTCTAGTCTCAATTCAGGCAATCTAAAACATAAGCACCTCTTATTTTGAAGTCAAAATGTGTATTATCTATTTCTCTTCTCGGTAACTGTCGTAACAAAATATGCGCAGAGATAGAACCAGACAAAAAATCAGTTTGTAACTGATTTTCTGTCTGGTTCTAGTGACCGGTACTAATGGTACGTGTGTCGCATCGAAGGTTTTAAAATTTTAGTGTGTGACATTTTGTAAAATGTTTGAGTGAGTGAGTATTTATTAGTGATTATTTGTGTTTATGATTATACAAGTGGTATGAATGACTATGAAAACCCTTGTAAGTTTTAAATTTTAAGATATGCATGATATTATTTTTGTAAATTATATTGATTCAGAATGTGTGCAATAAAGATATGTAAATAAATGTAAAAATAAATATGAGCCTATAAAAATAAGACGGATTGTTTACACCAGAGTTTTAATTTATTAAACAAAAGGTAACATTGTATAGTATAATTATATATTAGCAAACATAAAAATCATAACATTTGACAAACTTTCATGAACGTTCGGGGCAACCAACGCAAAAAAGTCCGTGTGGGGCGAGGCTGGTGACGATTGTTTCCGTTAAAAAGCGCGGAGAAATTACGGGGGCCAATAAAACGCGTCCGGACAATCTAAGGGTTATAAAAAAATGACCACACTATACCTTAATAAAAAAGCCAGTTAACTTTATCAGTTAAATGAGCCCGTCTACCCAAAACTGGGGTTATAGTGCTTGTACTTATTTCGTTATCTAAAGTCACAGGATCGACTCCCAGCAGAGCAGAATCAGGATATTGTTTTTTTATAATTTATCCAGGACTAGAGAAGTTATCACCATTCCAGCCAAGACTGGCCGATAAGGAAAAGATTAGTTCTAATATGATGAATAAAATAAAACCTCTATTCTAGGATGGTAATGAGCCCTTTTATAAAGACATAAAAAACGAAGGTTAATACCAGAGCTGATATTACGTTAAAGGTGACATTCACGATATTGGCCACATCAATTTTAGATTAGCGTTGATTGAGGTGGTTTGAACGGAAAATATGGCTCAAAGATGGCTTAAAAATGTAATGTGCTTATTAAAAAAAAAGATTAATCTTGTAAGAAAAGTGTTAACGTAAAAATTCTGATGTTTCATAAAAGGTTAGTTTCTTTTCAATGGATCTGGTACTACGTACGTACCAATAAATTGACTGGTACGTGCATACTGTTTCATTGGTCTAGTAGTTAACATGTTTGATTACATACATGATGTCCTGGGTTCGAGTCCCGGATCGGGCCAATTCAAAAATCAATATTGAGTTTTCTATTAAGATTTTATCAATATTTCCACGAAGTTGGGAAGTTGTCGGTGTAATTCACTCCCGTGTTTCAGAGAGCACGTTGAGCCGTTGGCCCTGCGCCTGATCCTCTCTCCGCTCGTGTCGGATTCCCGTCACAACTGTGAGAGTTAAGGAATAGAGAGTGCACTTGCACTTGTACTATGCCTGCCAATCCGCGGTGGAGCAGCGTGATGGGTCTATGCTCAAAAAACCCTCGCTCCTCGGAGTGAGGAGGCTTGTGCCCAACAGTGGGACGTTAATGGGCTGCTACTTTACGTGCATAGTTTAATTAGGGTCATACTTATACCACGGAGTCTTAGAGTCGTCGTCGTCGTCGTCGCTTTAACCGATGGACGTCCACTGCTGGACATCGGTCTCACGTAATGACGTCCACAAGGCCCGGTCTTGTGCTGCCTGGCTCCAGCGGCTACCGGCGACCCTCTTTATGTCGTCGGTCCACCTTGTGGGGGGGTCTCCCTACACTGCGCCGCCCGGTGCGGGGTCGCCACTCCAGCACCTTCGGGCCCCAACGTCCATCGGTCCGTCGGACTATGTGCCCCGCCCATTGCCAATTCAGGTTCGCGATTCGTAGGGCTATGTCGGTGACTTTGGTGACTCCTCATTTGTGACTTGATCGCGTAGAGAAACTCCGAGCATAGCCCTCTCCATCGCACGCTGAGTGACTCTGAGTCTTAGAGTATTATAAGAAAAATAAACAAAATTCTACGCTTGTACGTAAAATGCTATATTTTTTTGTATAAATGAAACAAAATTACATCAAAGGATTAAAAGGGCCAATTAATATTTTGGTAGCCTTTCTTTAGGTTAGACATAGATAAACTTGACTTGACCATAATTGTAACAAACTAAAGTGACTCCAACAACGCGTAAAACCAACTTGTTATAATCTCATCGGTCTATTCAGTCAGTTGAGTGTTTCAAATAAGGTATTATTTATTGATGACAGGTTAGCGATTGACTGTGATCTCACCTGAAGGTAAGTGATGATACAATTTAAGATTGAAGCGCACTAACCTGGTAATAAGTAGTTTACCTCTTATGGTTTCTCCACAGCATCGTACAAGAACACAAATGTATTCGCTTGGCGGTACGTCTTTAACTAGCCACGGCCGAAGCCTCCCACCAGTCTCAGCCAAATAAGAAAAAGCCATTTCCTAAATCCACTCCACCATGGAATCACATCCAGGACCTGTGCTAGCAAAGCCAACGAAGATATCAATAGTATCAATATCGATAAAAAACCCTAATAAAATTAAAACCCACACAATTTTATAACCACCTAAATTATTCAGTTTAAAAGCAAATTTTCGTCGTAAATTATAATCGGTCGTAAATAGGAATACTAAATGTGTCCACTGATATAAAATTGGACTCGGGCGAAATTATTGTACCGTTAAAATAACAAGGCACTTTACGGACATGAAAGGTAACATATTTTCAAATAACACGTAAAAGTCAGGTTCGAGGGCTTACCTCAAACCAGTTGGGCTGTAAAGCTTGTCCCTTGACTCGCAAACATTAATTTATTTTATTGCTTTCACTTGTTTTAGTAGATAGAATTTTGCTATAGATCTTTGTGGGATAGATTTACGAAGCACCTGCTTCACTGGGGAGTAAAGAGTGCTGATTTTGGAACAAGCCTCACTTTCAGACGTCATATATGGAAATAAAATAGCAACCCATTAACGTTTGTTATTGTGGTTTTTGGTGACGGAAAACTATCGCAAGAAAGTCTGCATATTCTGAGCATAATTCTAGGATATGTGGAGCCTTATTTTTTTGTCGCTGGAAAATGCAAAGAATTCCGATTGATGATCAGTTAGAAGTATGGGACTCGGCGATGGAGGAAATCTCGCAACACCTACTAACACTCAGCGGAACTCTCTTCATCTATTAGTCAGACATCAGGTGTTCAGCTTTCACATTCTGCCCTGGTGTCCTAGATGACTCCGATGGAGGATTACGGAGGCGGGAGAAGGTGCGCACATATGCTCTATACTCCGCCTCCTTCGGCATTCACTGCCTTCTACCTCATTCTCTCGTGGGCTTCCTTCAGCAAGACTCCCGTGTCGCAAAAAGAATCCCATCATCTCTCACTGGGGAACATCGCGCCTACAATGTTCCCCAACGAGAGTTAGCCGTCGATCAATGCCAGCAAGAGGTGAGGCTAAGTTTCCCAGGCTGCACAATCTGCCACAGTGTGGTGCGCTGAGTCGATAGCTGCCCCGCACTGGTGACTTTTCCCGGCCAATTTGGTGCAGAAACTTTTTGAAGCGTCCATGACAGGTCAGAACCTATACCAGTCTGTAGGAAAGCGTCCCCTGCTCCCCTGGAAATCCATTGTTACAAGTGAGGATGGATCGCCGCCACAATAGCTATGTCCGCTACTGGGGACCCGAGGTTTTTCCGTCATTTTTGGATCAGAGTCTGGTCAGCCAGTGCTCTGATCCTTCGAACCTCGTTGGCATCAAGCCGTAGGCCATCCGCCTTTATAGCCGCTCTGTGCCGAAACACAAGGTATGTGGAGCCTGCCAACCCACAGTGAAGCTGTGAAGCCCTTTCTCTTATAAGTAGGCCCTTACTCTTCACTTGTGTATTAAGAGGCTGCTACTTACCTTTTTACCTTATGTATAAATTCAAAATATGTTATTTTTATTTCGTATTTAGTTTATTTTATTTTATTTTATTATCGTAGTTTATTTAGTTTATTTTGACGCAAGTCAGGCTGCAGCCTGCAAATCATGCTGAGCTGCAGACCATGTCTGCGTTGTGCCTAGTTTTTAGATTTCTTTAATTATCTTTATTTCATTCTATTGCATTCTATTAATTTGTATTTGTAGACAAGACACGGGCGCGCGCATCTTCAGTGCGCCCCGCGACCCCGCACCTCAGCGTTACTGCGCGTTGACAGAACCATCGCGACCACATCACGCCATACATTCGGCTTTCGACGCACGAGTCGATCGGACGCACTTTTTCGCTTTCTACGTTATTATATTAACCATACTTGTACGTGTTTATCGTCATAAATCATTTATACAGTCCACGCTCATTTTATTACGACACGGTAAGCCAGGACTCCCTCCTATTTGTACAGGACACTGGCCCCAACAGTTCGCCATTTTTTTTAGATTGTTAGTCTCATATCTGTAAAATGCAGAATAAAGATCTTTTTCTTTATTATTATTTATAACAAATGTTTATGTTGTTGCCCATCTTAATTTTTATATACAGCTTTTTAATGCAAAATGTAATCTAGAAGTAATCACTATTTGACTTTTGTGTTACTATTAACATTTTAAAATCTGTTTTATATGTGCACTAAGGAGTATAAAATAAAATAATTTTCCTGCTTGCTAAGTAATTCCGACTAAACTTTAAATAACAAATAAATTTTGATCAGGAGACAGTGTAATGTCACTTTATATTGACTTAGGCCGAAACAAGTCTTCGTAATCCGTGAAATCCAAATTGGATTTCTTTCAAAGGATCTATTCGCAGGTTTCCGTGTTCGCGGCGAGCTAGCAGCTAGTCTGATCTCCATTTAATGCCCTTCAATTTCATTCGTAAGAGTACAGACAGATTCATCCAATTTATTCGGTGTAACGCCTCTAATCATTTTGTATTACGCTCCACAGTAGTTCAATGTGATGAAATTTATACGGTTTTGTTTTACCCTTCCTGAAGAAATATCTGAATACTTAAGTTTTACTGTTCGGCTAAAATAAGACAAACTAAACCGTAAATTACTTGAAACATTACTAACAGAAGTAAATTCACTTTCCAGATTATAGTGAATTGAGGAAATTGCATTTTAAAATTTATCTGAATCTGGACTGGTTAAAAAAGACGTACCTCCAAGCAACAGATTTGTATAAATTTCCTCTTACTAGATTAGCGCGCTTCCATCTTCGACACTGTCATCATTATTAACAAAAGGTGTGATTATAGTCAAGCTCTAACCTGTCAATAATAAAAGGAATCAGTGAATTTATCGCACATTATTACTTAATTAAATATTGACACTTTATATCAGTATTTTAATTAATAAACCTTGGACTGTATCATTACCTACCATCCAATAAGATCATAGTCAAACACTAATCAATTAGCAATAAAAAATATGTAACATAATAATAATAACAGTTATATATCTTGCAAACATTCACGTGCATTATAATAAAACGATGTTACAAAAAATAACTGGTTAGAGTTTATTCGTACATTAACGACGATGATGGTGACGGTGACGATGACAATGACGATGACGATGATGGTGTCGATGACGATGATAACGACGACGTTTCCGATCTATATAAACCTTACAAACTTAACTTTCTTTTTGAACAAAAAGCTGTCACTTGACAAACACATAAATTTAAATGTTTTGTAGACATTAGAGCGCTAATTAATTACTTATAAATTTATTTTACGCTATTGCACATAATACGAGCAAAGACCTACCGCTAAACAAAGAGATTTGTGTTCCGATTCGATGCTGTATAGAAACCATAAAAGGTATATCGCCTCTTACCAGATTAGCGCACTTCCATCTTAAACTGGTCGAACGCATGTCACTTTACTCCCCATTCGTATGTAATGTTGTAATGTGACATGCAATAAAATTTGAGGCGACAGAAATCCGATATGGCCTGATAGGGTAGTGGACGTATGTGTAGATTTGTTTAATACACAATAACTATAAAATCTGACAAGAAAACAGGATAACACGAATATAACAAAAAAGGCAGCGATAAAATAAAGCGGCGTGGCGTCACAGTAATGAATAGGCTTTACAAATATTGGGCCAGGTTTAACAGGGTGTAAGTCGATTGTGCGACAGGCAATGTGGCGTGATCGCCGGCCGTGAGCACAACGAGCACGCAGTACACAATTTAGACATTACAACACTAAAATAATATCTACACCTGTACTAAAGTAAGTGTATCAAACATCGAGTACTTGAAAAAATTATAATACAATATTTCTTAAATATTAAGTTCAGAAAAGGGAATAAGAAAATTCTCGCCCACAATTTTTTTCAAATCGTAGTGCGTGTACAATTTTTTCTTTGTTTGATCTTTTCGAGTTGACTTTTCGTCAACATTTAATCAATTAATACAATTTCAAACTTCCCTATGGTTTGTTGTTTTAAGTTGCCTTTGACAGCTAGACCTACAAGTCGTTGCTAGGTAACCAGGAGAAAAAGAATGTTAGTGGGTTATAACCGGGAGAGAACAAGGTACTTTTTTCCCGTATACAGGGTCTGATAAGTGAACTATTCACCCCGCAAGGCTAACTATATAATATCGAATCGAATGGCAACCCTCAACGAATATTTGTACGGTTCAATTAAGGGAAACCAAGAACACTTTTAATCCATGTCTATGGTAAAGTTACATAATTTGTAATCTCAACAACGGTAAGATTTGTTTGGTTATCACTGATCTGATTGTAGTATGATTAAGAGAATAACTTGTAAAATTATGAAGAAATACAGAAAAGGATATTCTATATTTTTCAATTTAAAATCTCTCCCTATAAAATTCAGTTGTATAGTTCGTTTCTCCATTTTAATTAATTACTGTTCCGTACTGTTCAATTCTTCTCGTTCCTCTCCAATTACTAGAGGTTGGACATTATCTGTGAAAACTTCTCTTGATCTCTGGTGAGCTGAAATAGTTCAGCAGCGCTTGTGACACTAGTCCACTTCCAAATTTTACAGAGCCACCGTTTCTTTTTTACCAATTTTGACCCTCGTTATCAGCTGCAGCAGGCTATATCTATAATCTCTATAACAAGACCAACGTATGAAACTTTTCTGATTTTGATGGTCTGGAATAGCTTGCGGTGTTGATCGACTCGTCTCAAAACCACATATCATCTATTTACTATGAACATACAATTGTTAATGCTAACGTGTATAAGTGGGAGTTCCACAAGGATCAATACTTGGACCTTTGTTATTTCTAATATATGTAATTGATTTAATAAATCACGTGCAAGGCGTATGTAATATAGGTTTTTGCTGACTATATTTCTTTTTAATTTACAGTAAATATAGAAATGTATACATTAAGAACAATCCAGATAGTTTCTTTATATATTTATCCAAAAACAAACATTTTATGTTCTTTTCAATTCGAGTTTTCCGTTAATTGTGTTTCGAGATACGTACCGTGTAAATAATGATACAATGTATCCTAAATCAAAGTTATATATAAGTAACGAAACACGTTTTCTGTTTCATCCTTAAATTGTGTAAGCTGGAAAACGAACCAAAACATAGAAAAGTTGTAAACTTGATTACAGAATTGAACGAACAAACAAGCTAAAAGAATCAACAGAAAAGAAATGTTTACATCCTCGCTTATTTTGTAAAGATAAATTGTAATACTGAAACACGAAATACATTTTATTAGGTTTGTATTTGATACATTTTTTTTTCTCCAATCTGTTATTTGCCTTATTGAATCGAAGTGTTTTTTTTTTAACAATAATGGCCAATTACCTCAATTTACAAATTTAAATAGTCGGTATTATGTTATATGACTGGCCCTGGACAGCGATTTTGTATGCCTTTCAAATCAAATCAAATCAAAATATCTTTTCTTTTTCTTTATTCAAGTAGGCATATTACAGCACTTTTGAATCGTCAAATTTTTTTTTTTTCTTTTCCACACTCTAATTCTAATGTACGTCTGATGATGATACTCCAGAATGACTTAAAATCTAAAGTTACGAGGGTTCCTTCGCGCCCCGATCCGAGAAGAGCCCACAACAAACTCAGTCGGGTATTCTGTTTTTTTTGTTATCATCATCATTACAATATCATGTTAGTTTAATATATTTCAATTCAAATTA
>JACTOM010000073.1:883751-956360 GCA_015832385.1 Elymnias hypermnestra
CCTCATGCGGAAGCTCAGAGTCACTCAGCGTGCGATGGAGAGGGCTATGCTCGGAGTTTCTCTACGTGATCGAATCAGAAATGAAGAGATCCGTAGTAGAACCAGAGTCACCGACATAGTCCTGCGAATCGCGAACCTGAAGTGGCAATGGGCAGGGCACATAGTCCGAAGGACCGATGGACGTTGGGGGCCAAAGGTGCTGGAGTGGCGACCCCGCACCGGACGGCGCAGTGTAGGGAGACCCCCCACAAGGTGGACCGACGACATAAAGAGGGTCGCCGGTAGCCGCTGGAGCCAGGCGGCGCAAGATCGGGCCTTGTGGAAGTCATTACGTGAGACCTATGTTCAGCAGTGGACGTCCATCGGTTGAAGCGACGACGACGACGACGAAGCTGCTGATTACATTTACCAAATATTATTGTAATAAATTTACAGGGTTAAATAAGGGGATGCTCCAATTAAAAAGAGGAGCGAGTGTTGAAAAAAAATCAAGCAGCCCGGGAGCTTTCCTCTAAAACAATATTAATTCTTATAAACTCAAAGACATTTATGGCTTTGTGGCCCGAAGAGGAGATAGAATTACCTCTTCGGACACCAATAATATCCCGTTTGAGTCGGCATGTTTTTAACATTACATAGAGAAGATAAGTATAGTCAAAACAGCGAGATATTGCAGATCATCAAAATCAGAAGAGTGGCCTACTTTAGTCATGTTTCCGGACAGATGTGACCTGCTGCAGCTTATTATGATGGGCAAAATTGTGTTAAAACTAAATTCATCATGGCTCCGTAACATTTGAGAATGGAGTGGTCTTACAAACGCCACGTGAATTGTTTTACCTCCAATAATTGGGGAGGATCAAGAAGACGATGGAATGTAAAACGTGACGTCAGCTGCTGATCTCTTCGTGTTTATCCAGATCCAGGTGTTTTAGTTATACTTTTATATTTAACTATCCAAGTTTGTGCTCGATGGTGTAGGAATTTTTTCGTCCTATTATCGCATGTGAGACTACAGCTGGACGCGTAGTGAGGGCAAGGCCAATATGGCAACTGCCATGATTCGCATTATCGGTTTCACTCTCATTCTGGTTTCGCAAATTCTCAAAATTTATATTAATAAATATGTTGAAAGTTACAGAATACACCAAATCTAGAATATCTTTTAGATTAATGTTGAATTATTTAACGGAACAAACGAAATTTCAATTTGGATGAGCCCGAAATGGCCACTAAATAGGCCGCTCATATTTGTAAGACTGACTGGTAACCGATGTGGAATAATCCAGAGAATTCGTCGAAAACAAGGAAACCCTAATTGAATTATTCATGAGCTGGTCTCATATAAATTGATCCCACAATCAAACGTAGTTTCTCTACATTTAATGGAGCCTTGATTTTGTATACTATCAGACGAGATTGACGCTGCAGAAAAAATAATAGAGTCGAGAGTTTGAACATCAGTAACCATTCTACTCTTTACTTTAATAATGTTGTTTTGTATCGAAGCAAATCAGTTATTTTTATTGGTGGCAGTTAGCGCTCGACGCACCTGACGGTAAGTGATTATACGAGTATAGTAAAAGATAGTAGCGCGCTATTTCGAGAGAAGGCTTTACCTTTTATGATTCCTACACAGGATTATACCACACAGAATTTCTTTTACATTCTAGATAAGTCTTTCTTGGTAAGTTGGTAATTAATCACAGCCGAAGTCTCCCAGCAGTCCTGACTCGGAAAAATTAGAAAAAAAAGTATATTTTATTTTATTATTCATAGATGGTGATTTCGTTTATGAATTAATACAATATTTTTTCATTCCTATCACGTAATTACACGAAAAACTTGTTGTGGTTGAAAATACGAAATGGAAACGGCAGTGCAATCAT
The DNA here is from genome assembly GCA_015832385.1 of Elymnias hypermnestra. Classification (NCBI taxonomy): domain Eukaryota; kingdom Metazoa; phylum Arthropoda; class Insecta; order Lepidoptera; family Nymphalidae; genus Elymnias; species Elymnias hypermnestra. The sequence goes on from JACTOM010000073.1 coordinate 885,641, forward strand.
CAAGATGGAGCGATCAAGTAACAATCTGGTCCTCCTAATTTTATACTTTAAGATACAGCCCTAATACTGACCACGATTCTTAGATATGAGGGACCGACCCGAGAAAGAGAGAAGAGAGGTGCAGGACAAAAACTTGCGGAAGCAGGTCATCCGCTCCAGATGCTACCCTGATGCTGACCTCGATCCGCAGATATTAGGGACTGAGATAAGTAAAGTTGTGAATATTTTTATATGTTTGGCATGCATTCCCAAATTCAAGAATTTGAGATATTGGGTTTTAAACGATATCTTTCCTCTCTAAGGGCTAGTCATGAACAGACTATTCTCGGGACACTGTGGAATGAATAAACAATAGTAAAAAATTTAAAATTGGTGATGTATGGTTTGTATAATTTATAACTAAAGCTTTGATCTTATTAGATCAAGGTATTATTGGGTTATCTTCCAACGTAACCTTATAATAGGAAGCAACACCTAGATGATGTTGAATCACCTAATTAACAGTTTAAAAGCATTTTAGAATAAAGAATCCGACAAAATATTAGTATAAAGTACTTAATCCAAATATTCAATGATAGTACAGCGACAATGGTTAAACATTTTGGCCAAATTTGGACTTGGCAGGAGCGAGTAGATCTGATAATGTCTTGATAACAGATTACATCTTGGCATCAATTCGGGTCTTCCACAATAGACAATCAGTTTTATTTGTGAGTATTAAAACTGGTACATTTTATTTTACTACAGAAAAATGGCTGAAGGAAATGTTTACAACTAACTTGACAATTATAATTATAGCCTGATACAAATTGTAAGCACAAAAAGTATACCTATGTCCCCTATAGACTTTGAAACGATCTTGGGCCAAACCGTTTTAAACAAAGATAATAATGTGAAAATAGATTTAAACCACTACACTCACTCACTTATTCATTGCGAGATCTTCTAAAGTAATCGCTATTGATATGAAATTTTGTAAACACCTTTCACAAGTTCTTTTATTTGTATGAATAGCCTTTATGAATAGCCAGATGGTGTCTCAAAGACTGACTGTGTATGAAGGATTGTATGGTAATGAAAATTGGGTATGGCAGAAGAAGCATAGAAGTAAAATAAATGCGGTAGAGATGAGACCGTTTTGAGAAGTATGAGTGGATTGAAACTGAGTGGCAAAGTAAGAAATGGTGTGATAGGAGAACGTTGTGGTATAAAAGAAGAAAATAGTGACTAAAATTGAAAAGGTATGCTTAGATGGTTTAGACATGTAGAGAGAATGTATGAGAGGAGACTGACTAAAAGGATTTATGACTCAAGAGTGAATGCGAAAGTTGGAAGGGGAAGACCAAGGCGAACGTTTCGAACAAAAGCGAAGGAGATATGCAAGGATCGTGGCAAGTGGAAGGGCGTGGTCTCTGCCTACCCCTATGGGAATGAGGCGTGATGTATGTATTTTATTGGTCATTGAGACAGACAAGGCAAAAATTTTTTAAAAAATTTAATTTTCTCTAACACTCTCCTGAAGCGTGGCTTTTCAATCCCTAAACTATGAATTATTATTCAAATTCATCTCAACGAAACTGGGTCAGTGTTTAAGTTAACACATTACATCATTCCTTAAAGTTGCTCGTTGCAGTGTAATCTTGTTACTAAGAGCGGGTTCCAGGTGTAGCTTGCAGCAGCAGACCACGTATAATTGAGGTAATAAATCCCTACGCGACGATTTATGCTGGCCCCAGACCCTCCCCCTTCCCGTGACAATTAAATCTCGTTGAATTATAGAATCTTAGCTAATTACATTGAATTTAGTATCTGAATAATTCAGACTTCCACGACCTTTTCAGCGTTAATTTACACGTCTGTATATCTTAACACTTGGGCTTAATTTACACTTTGCAGAATCAGGTTTTATTATGCTTATTTCTTTATTGCTGACAGGTTAGAACGATTTAGATGATCGCACCTTCGTATGAGGTAAATTATCCCTTACGGCTTTTAACACAGCATCGTAGCTTTTTATTTCTATAGTTTTTTGGAAAAAAAACTTGAAATTTTGACCTGGAAAAACGAAGGCCTCATCAATACCAACGTAGAAAGCAAGTCAATCCAGCTTATTGCTTTTTTTGCATCTATGTTGAACAGAAGATTAGGGATTTATTTGAAACAGGAAAGCGTGGGATTCCTCTGAATTGCTTCAGTGTTTGAATATAAGCTCGCCTGATAGTAAGTGATGCTACAGTCTAAGATGAAAGCACGCTAACCAGATAAAGGATGATTTACATCTTATGGGTTTCTGTGAAGAAAAATAGTACTAGAGCACAACGTTTTGTCTTTGCTGGTTGGGTGACAACTAGTAACGGCTGAATCCTCCCACCAAAGCACACAAAGTCAAATTAGATAATGTAATTATTAAACTTTCTGTACTAAGGATAGAATCCAGAATCACCGATAATACTGCTATGGAGCAGTATTTCTACCGGTACCCTTGCACATAAACACCCTGGCCCTCCACTCTCTCTCCCTTCTCCCACCATCTCACTCTTTTCCTTCTTGATTTTCACACAATATTTCATCCTATCTCACCCATCTCCCTTCTCTATTTATTTTTCTTTGGTATTTATTAATCTTTAGATAGAAATATCTGCTCCTTCATCCATAATACTTATAAAATGAAATTAGAATACTACATAATATAATATTTTTAATGTCACCCATGACCAAATTTAATGCTAGAGTTCAATTTCTTCATTATTATTTCAAAGCTTCTTCGCGTTACTTTATGACAGCTGTAAAACAACAAGATAACAAATTCTATTTAACTTTCGAAAAGTTTTATAATGGAGCTATAAAATAGGATTTTCGTAACTTATCTGGATAAGGACTGAACTCCTTCGCTAAGAACTTTAACCTGTTGCGAAAGATTCCTTCCATTCGTCAGATATACCTATAAATGTAATACATATTACTAGTGCAGTCGGAGTTATGACTAACGACTTCTGACTTTATGTTATACCCACGTCTAAACCGTTTTACGAACTACAGAGGAAGTTTTCTAATATAAACTTAAATTCTATCAGTATACTATGTATATGAAATACACAAGGTGTTAGGAGGCCGCTTCCGAAAATGAAGACAGATGATAATATTTAATACACCTTTGATGGTTCAACGAAAAAATCGATCCTACTGTAAGAAACGTTTAATTAGCATTATTCACGCTCCATCATATCGTATGGCTAAATGAAACGATAGTTTTATAAAAAAAAACACATTATTTTACTAAGAAAAAACCAGCAATGAAACACAAAATTAAAAACAGCCGACGTCTCAGCTCGGATTGGGTGGCACGGGTCAATGAACTATACGCCCCGTTCATGCTCTAGCTGATTTTGTATTTCATTGCTGATTTTTTTAGTAATGTATTTTTTATGAAACTATTGTTTCATTTAGCTGAACTGATGGAGGCTAAATAATGCTAATAAAACACTTTATAAATATGATTTTTTTTTTTAAATCAAGATCAATTTTTTTCCGTCCTGTCATCAAAGGTATCATTTGTACTGGCGTCCGTCTTCGTTTTCGTAAGCGGACTAAAACAACCTGTATAAATAAGTTTATTATTTATTAAGTTATTTATTTGTATTTAACCTGAATCACCTACTCCATTACTTTTAAAAAATATTTCTAACCCAAAGATTGTCTGGTAGAAACCACTGTGTTCATGGATGAGGAGGGATCTGCTGGGTTTTAGTGGGTATTCTGTAATCTGTGAGTCCCATACTCCCGATTGGAAAATCTATCATCGGGGTGCGTTAAGGCATTTCCCAGCGCAAAAAAAAGAAACCGCTGTGTAGCGATAAAGCTGCCTTTTTGTATATTTTTTTCTTTTAACCTAGTTTTTTTTATTTATCTTTATTTTCTAGTTTACAATAAAGTATTAACTATCTACGTATTGTAGTAAAGCAACACTTATTTTGTCTGTCGTAGGAATCCATCGGCCCAATGTGTCTATAATGTAGATTACAATCAATAATGTCTACGCTAATTAACGTATTTTAATGTTATCTTCTTAAACTGCCTCATTGGTCTAGTGGTTACCATGTACCCGGGTCGGGCCAATTTGAAATCGAAATTGAGTTTTCTATTAAGATTTTCTCAATATTTGCCCGAAATTGGGAAGTTGGCGGTGTGATTCACCCCCGTGCATTGGAGAGCACGTTAAGGCCGTGTTGGATTCCTGTTACATCGGACTATAAGAGTAAAGGAATAGAGAGTGAACTTGTCTACTATGCCTTTTTTTTCGCTGGGAAATGCTTTATGCACGCCGAATGAAGTGTAAACATCCGGGAGTGTGGGACTCGCTGGTCGTACCAGGATAGCCACAAAAAAACCCAGCGGAACCATCATCATCCAGGTGTTGGGGTCCAGATGTCCGCTGACGCATTCAGCTCTGGCGCCCTGGATGAATCCAACTTAAGGGTTTAGTTTGGTTGAGGGAGAGCAGGCGAGCAAAATTGCGCCTTCTCCTCCGGCGAGAGGGAGTAGCGTCTGCCATAACCTCCCTTTGCCTGTTTAGTGACTCCTTCTGCAAGATGACTGCCTCGCAGAAGGACGTCACTGCTCTCCAACTTGACTCATCGCCAATCATAGCGCCCACAATGCTGGGGAGTGAGAGGTCACTCCCAATCAGCGATATCAAGATGTGACGTTGAGGACCCCAAGCCTGACAATTTGCTACTGTGTGGTGCGCAGTGTCGGCAGCCTCCCCACAAATACGGCAAGCAGGCGTCTCTTCGCAGCCTACAATCTGGTGCAAGTATCTACTTGCCGAAGCATGTCCAGTTAACACCTGCACCAACCTGTAGGTTAGCGTACCGTGCCCCTGGCAAGCCAATCTTACAAGAATGGACGCACAGTTGCAGCCGTGGCCACACCTGCAGATGGAGACCCGTTGTGTACTATGCCTACCAATCCGCTGTGGAGTAGCGCTCTAAAAACCCTCGCTCCTCGGAATGAGGAGGCCTGTGCCCCGCAGTGGGACGTATATAGGAGACACAGAAATAAACTTAAATATATCTATTTACAACCCCTGTATCATTTTTTAGTTAGTGCATAATACCTATAACATTGTATATAAATATTGTTGGCTTATCTAATAAATAAAATAAAAAATCTCCGAATTCATTGATTACATTAGCCGGACAAGATGATATTCGTATTTGTGCATATGTCCGCTTTCCGCCGGCGCCATTTAGACACAATGGCAAATCTCTTGTGATTTAGTTTTATTGTTGGACGTCCGATTCACTGTCTCCAACCAAGACTTTAAAATTTCTAGACAAACTTCTGAATTTCCATAGCGTTTTTAGTATTTTTATTTATATCTTTGAATTTCTATATACTCTGCATTCTTGTGTATATGTTTATATAAATTGAGCTACCTTTGTCTCTGTCGGTATACTCTTGCCAATGTCGTGGTGGTTGTCAAGTGCTGGTCGCGGACAGTTCTCACCACAGCCTTTAATTTGGTCTGTTAAAAGAAGATGTAGTGACTAAAATTGAGAAAGGTATGCTTAGATGGTTTGGGCACGTAAAGAGAATGAATGAAAGGAGACTGACAAAAGGGATTTACGAGTCAAGAGTGATAGGTGGAAGGGAAAGACCAAGGCGAATATTCCTGGACCAAATCCAGGACATTTTAAATAAAAGCCAGGTCAAGAGTACTCTAAACCGAAGAACTTGTATAAAAGGTTAATAAGAATGAAAGAAGCGAAGGAGATATGCAAGGTTTGTGGAAAGTGGAAGGACGTAGCCTACCCATATGGGAATTAGGCATGATGCTATGTATGTATGTAATCTCATCGATAATCTCCCCACAGGCTTGTGTCTTCAACATTCCCTTACACGACAAGACGTTCCTTATTGCTCGTCGAACTAGAATGTGCAAATAAATGTCGGATCCGACGGGATCCTCAAGAATGGAAGCGTTTCTTAGAAACTCCATGTTTCGGAGATTTTTGACCTCTTCCTCTCACACCATATCTCCGAGTCTCTCTCTTGTCTTTCGGTTTCGATCCGCAAGTTCCTGCAAAATGAAGGCAATAGTTATTCATGACCTCATTAAACACGTACCTCACGCTTCATCTACTTGGTGACCTCCCGTAGATATACTCGTAGTTAAAACCATGTAACCGTATGTTTATTCGTTCCAAACTAGGAGTACCCGTGTCTTGGGGGTCAGCCCCTTCCTATTTTATTATTGGAACTCTGTACATACACTTACCTTCATTTTAACATAAATATGTAAGTTCTTCAATGAAAATAATATATTTAAAAAATCCCATATCTTACTTTGATTTCTTTAATAATAGTTTAAAAATTAAAATATATAAAGCTATTCCCTAAATTTAATGTAAAACGATCTTTTTATGCTTATTGGGGGAACAAGGGAATTTAATTCAAGTCGCGGCTATTAAGCAGGGACCTTATAAAAATTACGCTTTGAATTGGGAAAATTTAAGCACCGGAAAATGTTTTTCTTTTTGAGATGTACTATTATTGTTTTTATAAAGTTAAAGATTGAAAATATATCGCTTGCGAATTATGGCAGTGATAAACCAAGGATACGAGAAACGTGGTCTCCTTCTATTTATTATACGTAAGGCAATTAGGAGGAGTATGTTCTGACCCGTCTCTGTGAATCCTCAGTCCTACTTCTGGACACAAGCCTCCTCTCGCATAGAGGGGAGGGTTTTTAAAGCAAAGAGCTCCACTGTGGGCAGGCATCCAGGAAGGAAAGAGTTAGCTGAACTTCTATTATCTCACTTATGGATGATGAGAGTTCCGTTGAGTTTTAGAGAATATCGCGAGGCATCTTCCCTCGCCTAATCCACAGACCTTGGGTTGGAGTTTGTACGTAATAGCATTTTCCACCAAAAAAAGAGGTATATTCTGAGCTTTTCTACTTAATATAATCAGTAATGAGAAGAGCCATAAAAGAAACAACGTCATCAATGTATCGCCAGGAATTACGATTCGGAAATGGCAATGAATATGGCACATATCGTAGTTCCAAGTTGGGGATTAAAGATGCTGATAAAATAATCTCAGACATGAAGAACTAATATGCAAGAAATTAGCTGCCTTGCTCTTGAAATGTATTTCAACTTCTATTACATCCCGGCTTAATTTCATTCACATTTGTCGCTGATTTTGTTATGAAACGTACGTACGTAAACGAGTACGAAATCCATCCATCCAGCATGAACTTCTTCAACGGTGATATATAATTTTAAACAATTTACGTGTCCTTAGCTTCTCGCAAATGAGATTATTTATTTGTTTTATTAAATAACGGGATAACATTTGAAAAGACATTAACATGCATATCGTGGTTACTCCTACTTTTGCAAAGGATTATTTAAGAACAAATTTTATAAGCATAATGAAGGTTATAGTGAGCCAAGCTTAAAAGATAAACATATGTTGTGCTGGACTTTTCTTTTAGAACTTTTAAACGGGAACAATTCTGTCACACATGATTTTTGCGAAACTGTAATCGCTTACGCAGCGCACGCAGTATAAACTTTCAAAAGGAAACAACCCCGATTTCGAAACCTTATTCATTGGTGTACCGGGCCTGTTAGTCTTAGCTTATTAATATAAAGTTTATATTCTTTCTGGATATATGGGCTATCAAACACTGGAAGAATTTTTCAAATCGGACGAGTAGTTCTCGAGATAAACCCATTCCAGCCAAACAAACTCTTCAGCTTTTTAATATTAGTTTAGATTGAAGATTTTATATAGATATATAACACAGAGAGTGTGAGCTAATAGTAGGAAAAAAAAGTCTATTTAACAGTGAATTGATGGGGTAAAATAAATCTTAATATCGCATCCTGATAAATTTTCAAAGGTAGCATTTTATAAATTACCGCTCACATCAATTTTCGATTAGCTATAATTGGAGTCGATTATATGAAAAATCGTTTAAGCTCAGTTAAATAGAACGCAATTGGTTTGGATTTTATGAAACAAAGCTAACATATTATTTGTTAAAATATTAAAACTCATTTTGCAAATTGAGATTTCAAAAGTATTTAACAAATAATAAAAGTAAACAATCAGAATTTCAGAAATATTACAAGAAACAACCAACAAATGTCTGTATAAGGTTTTTAAGTTATTTTTTCGATTATATTTAATAGATATATTGTTTGATTTTTTATATTATTAGATGGTATATAGTAATAAAATATCGTATTTACTGTATTATATTGATATTATTTATTAAACCTTTTTGACAATTTTTTTTGTTTATTGAAATGGTGCTCTGTACGCCTTTATGACTAGCCAGATGGTGTCTCAAAGGGCTAGACTGGCAGTGCATGCTGGAGTGTTGGTGCCATCGCTTATGTATGGTAGTGAAAGTTGGGTCTGNTTTTTTTTTCTTTGTGATACATATTACAAAATTTTCACTCCTTTACGATCAACCGCTATTTTTTAACCGACTTCAAAAAAAGGTTCACAATTCGTCTGTATTTCTTTTTTATGTTTGTTACCTCATATCAACTGCCTCATTGGTCTAGTGGTTAGCATCTTCGACTACAGACAGGAGGTCCTGGGTTCGAGTCCCGGGTCGGGCCAATTCAAAAATCAATATTGTGTTTTCTATTAAGATTTCTGTTTTTCAAAACATGTTTAAAAGAAAAAAGACAGATTTAAAAGAAAGTATGTATGGGTTAAGAATGAATGAATTACTCATCAAATGTTTACTCTACGCTGATGATCAAGTAATACTTGCGTCATCCGCTAACGAGCTTCAGGAGATGCTAAATATTATGAATGAAGCTTTGAAAGGGAAAGGAATGAAAGTGAATGTAAACAAAACGAAAGTTATGCTTTTTGAACGAGATGAATCTATGATGAATGGCAATATTTTGATAGATGGGGAACAAGTGGAAGAGGTGAAAGAATTTGTATACTTGGGATCTAAATTTACAAAAGATGGAACATGTGACAGTGATATCGAAAGGAGAGTGAATGCAGGGAATATGGTAAATGGTGCTCTGCATGCTTTTATGAATAGCCAGATGGTGTCTCAAAGGGCTAGACTGGCAGTGCATGCTGGAGTGTTGGTGCCAACACTTATGTATGGTAGTGAAAGTTGGGTATGGCAGAAGAATCACAAAAGTAAAATAAATGCGGTAGAGATGAGAGCGTTGAGAAGCATGAGTGGATTAAAACTGAGTGACAGAGTGAGAAATAGTGTGATAAGAGAACGTTGTGGTATAAAAGAAGACGTAGTGACTAAAATTGAAAAAGGTATGCTTAGATGGTTTGGGCATGTAGAGAGAATGAATGAAAGGAGACTGACAAAAAGGATTTATGAGTCAAGAGTGAATGCGAAAGTTGGAAGGGGAAGACCGAGGCGAACGTTCCTGGACCAAATCCAGGACATTTTAAATAACGGCCAGGTCAAGAGTACTCTAAACCGACGAACTTGTATGAAAGGTTTAATGAGATTGAAAGAAGCGAAGGAGATATGCAAGGATCGTGGCAAGTGGAAGGATGTTGTCTCTGCCTACCCCTATGGGAATGAGGCGTGATGTTATGTTTGTATGTATGTATTAAGATTTTCTCAATATTTGCCTGAAGTTGGGAAGTTGGCGGTGTGATCCACCCCCATGCCTCGGAGAGCATTAAGCCGTCGGTCCTGCGCCTGATCTCTCTCCGATCATGTCGGATTCCCGTCACATCGGACTATGAGAGTGAAGGAATAGAGAGTGCACTTGTGTTCTATACCTGCCAATCCGCAGTGGAGCAGCGTGGTGGGTCTATGCTCTAAAAACCCTCGCTCCGCGGAGTGAGGAGGTCTGTGCCCAGTAGTGGGACGTTAATGGACTGCTACTTACTTTACCTCATATCTCCCGACTGGGTGGACCGATCTTGATGATTTTTTTTTAAATGGAAGGTGGTGCTCGTCATAGACTCCCATTTTTTAAATCCAAGTCTGATGATGGCATCCACGAGAAAACCGGATAAGTGTTAAATTCGCTATAAGCATGTGCGCGACAAATGTACGAATAACTCAAGATCACGCCGACCGATTTCGATGATTCTTTTTTTATTAGAAAAGATATACTTCAAGGGTTGTTTTGTGATAGTTTGGTTAGGTTCTGATGATGGAATACATGACAAAGTGACGGAACTCTCCAATCCTTACGAGAAAATCAACGATACTCGGCAGAATCTTCCATAACGCCGACTGCGAATATAAGAATACGAAGAACACTATAAAAGAATACGCAATTATTTCTTACTTTTTAGAGCATATTAATATATTTGCAAGTCTGCTTTGAAGGCGGTTCTTTATTTGTTAAAATTTATATTTATATTAGCGATAATTGTTATTATATGGCAAAACAACGTTTCGTACATCAAAAATAGAAATATTAGTACAAGTATTTAGATTTGAAAAGCAATGAAAATTGATGATACTCCATCTAAATTTTTTTATTAAAGAAACTAATCATTATTTACGCCAGAATATACATATTTATTTCACGATATAAACAGCTAGGACATTATTTATCAAAAATTGATAACACTTATCAAGTATTAGCTTTATTTTTCCTCATCTTTTTATATATATTTCTTTCTTCCAGTGAATATTTTCGTATATTTGGGAAGTAAGTGATTGTAAAGGGAGTCTGGCGCCACGCCGGAAGTTGTTCCCACATAACGGACATCGGAAGCGTCTCTGGACAATGTTCCTTCTTAATATCGTCTTTCTAACACTCTCTCGGAAAACAATTTTACAATATTCTCTTTATACTATCTGTAAAAGTCTCATAAATATAATGGCAATGTCCCGCGGTTTCAACTGCGTAGATACTCGTCACAGTGGAACGTCTACTAAGTAGAACTATAGATTTATTTTTGTTAACATAAAAGTTTTATTTCACTTAGTTTTTAATTAATTTACAAATATATGTACTGAATATTCCAGAAGAACTGTGCTAACGAATTAAATCAGTCATTCTTGATTACATAAAGTCCTTTCTGTCTATAACAGCAAACTGCAGACAGAATGAATATGGCTATCGCTATACTACTACATTATATTATCTTCTTTGACAAGATAAAGAAAATATGGAGGAATCGGAACATCACAAAGACCACGAAATCTAGACTTGTGAGGACACTTATCTTCCCCATATTACTATACGTTGCTGAGACGTGAACACTGCGAGATTTGGAAGGGCAGAAAATAGATGCTCTAGAAATGTGGTGCTGGAGAAGAATGCTTGGATTTTCGTGAACAAGTTTCGAACAAATGTCTCGATACTTCAAGAACTCGTCATCAAGCTGCATCTATTCTCTCTAGTACAATCTTGCTTTCTGACTTTCATCGGACAGGTTTGTCGGCGTGACAACCAGTACATCAAACGCCTCGTCGTCCAAGGAAAAGTGGAAGGCATCAGACTGTGTGGGACGTCAACAACTCGATGGCCCGACCAAATCAAATCTGCACTGGGAGGTTCGTTGAACGATTGCAGCAGGATGACTTCGAACAAAGAAAAATGGCGAGCGGTCATCATGCACATAACATCTGCCCACTTCTTACTTCATGATGATCACGACCGCTCTGTCACGAGCGAAATGAATTAGAAGAAGAAGATTATCTTCTTTAGATAGACATTTTTATATTCGTAATAACTTTTGGATGGAATGTTCGATTTTAATAACCTAAAAGTACAGGTATTGAACCGATCTTTAATAATTTAAATTAATAGGTTTAGGATTAATAAAGAGTTGATTAATATGATTTGATTATTGACGGTACGTTTCTTAACTTTTAAAATGCAAAAAGTAGTTATAGGGGCGTAACTACAGTAGTTGGATATATGGTATCTAAGGCTTTTTTGTAGATATCAATACATTCTAAAATACTGTAGAACATTTTTTTGTTCTATCACCAATAGTTTCCGCAACGCAAGCGATAACTAATATTTTCACACCTTGGTTTACATTAATGCATTCCTATTAGAGAGCCCTATTTGTTTTGAGAAAGTAATATAGAATATGTCACTCAGTGAAAATGCAGCTTTTTAATGGTGAAAACTTTTATATATGTCAGAGGGCAGATGTCTGTGGAACGCTGGCGCCATCTATCGGCGTGAACAGAGTCAATCAATGGCAGTCTGGCCCGTCGACTCGAGCGGCGGTCGGCCGGAGTGGTCGACTATTGAAACTGTCGCGTTCCTAGCTATTATTGTTAATGAGTTCGTGTAAATTGATATCGGCGACATTAAGTGATTGAACATTATAATCCGAGTTAGTTAACAAAGTGTTTGATTGCACCAACATTGCCCACGAACGCCCACAGAATAAGAAATTAAATAATGGATCCAATTAATAACGATTTCGGCGGAGAACCCTACGCCCCTGTGCTTTATGCTTCTCCGTACTTTCTTATTCTCCGACATACTCGTATATATATGAGTTTAATTATTAAAGGACGTTTGGACCGATTTTGATGATATATGGGTTCAGATGGACTTAAGAACAGTTCGATCCGGCTATTTCCATATTCGTAACTTACGTGGAATATATCACCGAGAAAAGCCAGTTTACATTATACACCCTTAACAAATTTTATATTGTGTAATAAAGAAGTGTAACGAAAATATCGCCGAAGAAATTCTTTTTTCCTGGCAAGGCATAAGTTGCTAATTGTTTGGCTCTGGCGTCTGACAAACAGAATGTTGACTAATATCGGTTGAAGCGTGTTGTTATTGTAATGCATTTTCTCATGACTGGCCTTAACGGTTATTCCCTCCATTGTGTGAACCACTGTAGCTGCCAAGATCCCGCAGAGAAAGAGCTGAATATAGGGTTGCCTATTAGCTGACTTTCAAATTCATATCACAATAAAAGAAACCCAATGCTAAAAGGTTTGTTTCTTCAGAATTCATATTATATCTTATTTATTTATAAACACCACTTCCCTTCTCTCTCTCTCTCCTTTCTCTTACAGTCTCCATATACTTTAGGTTATCTGGAAGAGATAGCAATAAGAAGTTAAGTCATTATATTATTATTTCTTGTTTAACTTTAGGTTAGTAACCCCATAATATTGTATGAAGACCTATTTCTTCTTCTCCTTGGTGACGTAGAGTCAGTTTGACCTTGCAATTTATTACATTTTGCCCGCCTATCTTATCACGAGCTTTTAATCCCTCTTTTTCCGTTTGATCCTTTCCGTGATGACATTGTTAAAGTCCTCAGATCACGAACCCGTACCACGAGGCCAGCCCATTTCCATTTTAGTTTTTTCACGTAGCTAAGAGCATCTATTAATTAAGTTACGGTTCTTATTATCTATTGTATTTCTGCTATATATATGTGAATCTGTACATTTAATTCTATTCTATCATAATTAATTATTTTTGGTTATATTTCACTGTTTTCAATTGTATTTAGTCGTGTTGTAGTGACTTCTGTTGTGTTCTATCTATCTATCTTTTATGGTGAGTGAAGAGGCCTGTGCACAGTGGTGGGACGATCAAGGCTGCTAGTTACCTTGCAATTACTGAGCAAGTGGTTTATACACAGCATCGTACTGCAACGCATTGTAATTTCCAGAAATTCTTCAAATGAAGGGTGTATTTTCTCCATTGCAGCAGCGATGCTATTGTAAGTTTCTCCATATTGACCACACGCAATTTTGAATTATGTACACTTTCCCAATGTATTAGGGTCGGGTATTTTTTGGCTGGGAAATGATTTATGCATGTCGATTTTTTTATAATCTAGAGGATATTAGGGACATTGGCCCACAAGACACAGCGCCATCTTAACTTAGCTTTAATATAAAACACTAATCATCCGGTACTATCATATTATAATATTCTGCAGCTATTTCTGACGTTGGACTACGAAAATCCAGAACTATCTTTATCTTGGTGTTGAGGTCCTACCAAAATTGCACCTCCTGGCGCCTTCCTTCCTTCGGAGAGAGGGAATAGCGTCTACCATAAGCTCCCTTCGCCTATTCAGTACCTTCTTCTCCAACAATTATAATTAGGGTGAAATTAAGGATAAGGGATTTAAAAAGGTTTTGTTAACCCTAACAAACTCACCAAAGTTTCCGACTTGTTCGAATGGTCGGCTTTTGTTAGTGAGCAACTTATTGTTCAGGACAGATTGCGAAGGATCAGCATCGCTCTGCCGCAAACTCATTGGACGCTACACATGTGGGCGTCTACTACCAAATTATTTCGTCTTCTATTTTATTTAGCAGGGTCTATTGTAAGTGACTTTGCTACTAATAAATATAAAAGTTTTATGCTGGGATACGATACGCAATAGATTTAGCAGACTATTACCTGTTTTAGCCTGTTGCAAATATATAATACGTAACTGTTATATACAGTTATGTTTTATACTTTGATGGCCACGCTGGCACAGTGGTGCTAGTCATCGCTTTGCTAGCAGAGGTACTGAGTTCGATCCGCGAATTAAGGAAATTGTAGTATCATAATTTAATGTATAGAGCATTCATTACTAATACATAAATCAGCCGCCTTTAGGGGAAGTTTCAGGCGATTTAAACAATTGTTTTGTTTAATAGAAAGGTCAAGTTGCACTTGCTAACACTTCAAAAAGACATTAATTACACAGTTTTATTTCCACCACGTATATGGAAGGCAGACAACATCGCTGCGACAAAATTTAAATAATATAGTTTGTGGTAATAAGTACAGGATAGCGTATAGTGCAGTATTATATATATAGTATAGTAAGTAAGTAGCAGCCCATTAACGTCCCACGGCTGGGCACAGGCTTCCTCACTCATATGAGGGGGGTTTTTTAGAGCATAGACCCACCACGCTGCTCCACTGCGGATTGGCAGGCATAGTACAAAAGTGCACTCTCTATTCCTTCACTCTTATTGTCCGATGTGACGGCAATCCAACACGACTAGAGAAAGTTTATGCGCAGGACCGACCGCTTAACGTGCTCTCTGAGGCACGGGGGTGGATCACACCGTCAACTTCCCAACTTCGGGCAAATAGTGAGAAAACCTTAATAGAAAACTCGATATTGATTTTTTGAATTGGCCTGACCCGGGACTCGAACCCAGGACCTCATGTCTGTAGTTGAACATCCTAACCACTAGACCGATGAGGCAGTCGTGCATATAGTATAGTGAATGGTGTTATATAGTGGTATTGAGGTTTTAATTTGTTAATTGTATAGTTGTTTATTTTGCTTTCTTTAATTGTGAGTTCATTGGTATTTAGAATATAGGGTATAGTTTCAATACAGCATTGTAATTATAAGTCAACTGTCGCAAGGGTGTCTGTGAAGTAAGTAGGTTTTTCCCGAACACCAGCATCGCAGCTTGCTGCAGCTTCGAACTGAGTAAAGCAAGTAAGAAAATAACAGTCCATTAACGTCCCACTGATGGGCAAAGGCCTCTTCACTCCGAGGAGCAAGGGTTTTTAAAGCAAAGAACCACCACGCTGCTCCACTGCGGATTGGCAGGCATAGTACACAAATGCACTCTCTATTCCTTCACTCTCAGTCCGATCTGATTTTCTCAATATTTGCCCGAAGTTGGGAAGTTAGCGGTGTGATCCACCCCTGTCTTTCACCCCCTCGGAGAGCACGTTAAGCCGTCGGTCCTGCGCCTGATCTCTCTCCGGTCGTGTCGGATGCCCGTCAGATCGGACTATGATAGTGAAGGAATAGAGAGTGCACTTGTGTACCATGCCTGCCAATCGGCAGTGGAGCAGCGTGGTGGGTCTATGCTCTAAAAATCCATCGCCCAGCAGTGGGACGTTAAGGGGCTGCTACTTACTTTTTTATAATATTAATTCCATTGACTTAAGCTTTATTATTTCATTTATTTATTGTATACATAGGAAATTAGCGAATGTAAGAAAGATTTAAATATATTTATTCAGGGTTTTGGAAAAATACAGTACCGATTACCAAAATTCTTTTACCAATAGAATGCTGCATTATCATCGATTGAAATAATCTTGCTTTTGTCTAATATGATTACTAATAGCTAATATAGTAAGAAATAAACTAAACTACTTTTCGTCTCAAAATTCCTACGGAATCAGAGACATCTCAGGCGTATAAATAAAATACCATGAAAGTTACGTATACAGAAACAAACACGGTAAAAAGTAGTCTGGTTTTTTTAACTATAAAACCTTCAAATAATAAGCAATGCAAACAATATCATGTTACAAATTGTATTTCGTCAATTAATACACCTGTAATTACTGTACATATATGCTTGTGAATATCAATATATTCCTGNACAAAAGTGCACTCTCTATTTCTTCACTCTTATTGTCCGATGTGACGGCAATCCGACACGACCAGAGAAAGTTTAGGCGCAGGACCGACGGCTTAACGTGCTCTCTGAGGCACGGTGGGGGATCACACCGCCGACTTCCCATCTTTGGGCAAATAGTGAGAAAACCTTAATAGAAAACTCGATATTGATTTTTTGAATTGGCCCGACCCGGGACTCGAACCCAGGACCTCATGTCTGTAGTCGAACATGCTAACCACTAGACCAATGAGACAGTCGTGCATATAGTATAGTGAATGGTGTTATATAGTGGTATTGAGGTTTTAATTTGTTAATTGTATAGTTGTTTATTTTGCTTTCTTTAATTGTGAGTTCATTGGTATTTAGAATATAGGGTATAGTTTCAATGCAGCATTGTAATTTTAAGTAAACTGTCGCAAGGGTGTCTGTGAAATAACTTAGGTTTTCCCCGAACACCAGCGTCGCAGCTTGCTGCAGCTTCGAGCTGAGTAAAGTAAGTAAGTAACAGTTCATTAACGTCCCCCTGCTGGGCACAGGCCTCTTCACTCCGAGGAGCAAGGGTTTTTAGAGCATAGACCCACCACGTTGCTCCGCTGCGGATTAGCAGACATAGTACACAAGTGCACTCTCTATTCCTTCAATCTCATAGTCCGATGTGACGGGAATCTGACACAACCGAAGAGAGTTCAGGCGCAAGACCGACGGCTTAACGTGCTCTCCGAGGCACAGGGGTGGATCACATCGCCAACTTCCCAACTTCGGGCAAATATTATATGCCTGCCAATCAGCAGTGGAGCAGCGTGGTGGGTCTATGCTCTAAAAATCCATCGCACCTCGGAGTGAGGAGGCTGTGCCCAGCAGTGGGACGTTAAGGGGCTGCTACTTACTTTTTTTATAATATTAATTCCATTGACTTAAGCTTTACTATTTCATTTATCTATTGTATAAATAGGAAATTAGCAAACGAAAGAGAGAATTATGTTTATTCAGGGTTAAACCAAATAATACAGTATTGATTTCCAAAATTCTTTTGCCAATAGAAGGCTGTATAATCATCGATTGAAATAATCTTGCTTTTGTCTAATATGATTACTAACAGCTTAAATAGTAAGAAATAAACTAAACTACTTTTCGTCTCAAAATTCCTACGGAATCATAGACATCTCAGGCGTATAAATAAAATACCATGAAAGTTAATACAGAAACAAACACGGTAAAAAGTAGTCTGGTTTTTTTAACTATAAAACCTTCAAATAATAAGCAATGCAAACAATATCATGTTACAAATTGTATTTCGTCAATTAATACACCTGTAATTACTGTACATATATGCTTGTGAATATCAATATATTCCTGATCAGAATTATGCCTTAAAAATCATAAAATAAAGAGAAATGTTAACTACCTTGTATTTTAAATTAAATCACTCTTCAAACAGAAAAATCTAGCATCATTATATAAAACCACAGTGACAATAAGTGAAATTGGTACCCATATATCATATAAAACACTTCATTTCTAGAATAGTATGAAAATATAGTCTAGGAAATCTAGAAAATCATATTTACTGGAACAATAAAAGAAAATTCAGTGGTAGCTAAATGTGGTGAGACATTGTACGAAAATCGCCAATCGTTGCAGTTCAAAGTTCAGTGCATATTTCATATTAGCCTTTTATTTCTGTCTGGAACATGATATGTGGTTCCTAAGAGAGAGGTTTTCAAAGGAATTTTTATATAGATCTGTTACATATTTGAAGAAAAACCTTTTAAAATCCACTCCATATTGCATTACAGCTAGTTGCTGACAAGTTAGCGCTTGACTGTGTTCTCAAGGCAGTAAACAATGATAGAATGTAACACAGAGATGACTGGATTAGAGATATTTAACTCTTATTGTTTCTTGCCCAATAATGTTGCAATAAGGGAAGAGTTTAAGATAAAAGGCAATCTACCTCTTATGTTTTCTAAACAGCATAGTACCGGAACACAAATCTCCTGCTTGACGGTACCTCTTTACTGGTAAGGTGGTATCTATCCATGGCCGAAAGCTCTTACCAGTGCAGACTCAGACAAAATATCAAACGCAATATCCCAAATTTAATAAAAAGAGTGAATGTACATCATATAACTTACGGAACCAAAACAAACTTGTTATAAATTTTAATAGGCTGCATAAGATTAAGTAAGTAAGTAAGTAGCAGCCCTTTAACGTCCCACTGCTGGACACAGGCCTCCTCACTCCGAGGAGCGAGGGTTTTTAGAGCATAGACCCACCACGGTGCTCCACTGCGGATTGGCAGGTATAGTACACAAGTGCACTCTCTATTCCTTCACTCTCATATTCCGATGTGACGGGAATCCGACACAACCGGAGAGAGATCAGGCGCAGAACCGACGGCTTAACGTGCTGTCCGAGGCACGGAGGTGGATCACACCGCCAACTTCCCAACTTCGGGCAAATATTGAGAAGATCTTAATAAAAAACTCAATATTGATTTTTGAATTGGCCCGACCCGGGACTCGAACCCAGGACCTCATGTCTGTAGTCGAACATGCTAACCACTAGACCAATGAGGCAGATCATAAGATTAACAACTCATTTAAGGGTAACTGTATATATAATAATGGGTCTATAATAAACTCCCACAAGACGTTCTAGAGATGTCAATTAATATGATATTGTAATGAAGATGGTAACAAAAAAAATACCCGACTGAGTTTGTTGTGGGTTCTTCTTCTTGGATCAAGGCGCGAAGGAACCCCCGTAACTTTAGATTTTAAGTCGTTTTTGACCACCATCATAAAATCTATATTAGGATATGAGTATGGCAAAAAAATATAATTTGACGATCCAAAAGTGCTGTAATATGCCTACTTGAATAAAGATATTTTGATTTGATTTGATTTGAAATTCGCTCTTCTGAGAAATAAGCCCAACATCTCTTAACGAAGCCTCTCGTCAACAAAGGAAAGGACAATGTTGCAATAAGGGGGAATTTTAAGATTGAAAGCTCTAATTTGGTAAGAGGCAATCTACCTCTTACGGTTACTATACAGCATCATACCAGAACACAAAGCTGATAGGGTGGTAACTAGCCACGGCCACAGTCTTCCACCAGCTAAACTTCGGTGGCCTTTATTTGGTGGCTAGAAAATGCATTATCTTATATACCCCGAGCCGTGGATCAGGAGTTTGGGACTTAGTGAAGAAGGAGACATTGCAATACCCACTAAGATCCAAAGCAACCTTCTTGATTCATAAGTGAGACAACAGAATATCAAATTGCACATTCTCTGGTGTCCTAAATCCGACTAAGAATTCTGTCTATGGTATCGCAGAAGACGGCACTCACAGCAGAACCTATATAGTTAAAGCTTCGCAACACTCGTGTAGTGAATCTGTGTGTCAATCTTAAAATGTCTTTCAAGTTTGACTCATCATCATCATCATCTCAACCGATGGACGACCACTGCTGGACATAGGTCTCCTCCAAGGATTTCCATAATACACGGTCTTTTGCGATTTGTAACCATCGGCTTCCAGCGACCCTTTTCAGGTCATCTGTCCATTTGGTAGGGGGTCAACCAACGCCGCGCTTACCGGTACGTGTTCGCCACTCCAGTACCTTGGGACCCTAACGTCCATCGGTTCGCCTAGCTATGTGCCCTACCCATCGCCACTTCAGCTCGGCGACTCTTTGAGCTACATCTGTAACTCTTGTTCTTCTTCCTATCTCTTCGTTTCGGATTTGATCCCAAAGAGATACTCCTTACTATAACATTTTTAAGGTAATCAAATTGCGAGATGAATTTTTACGTTTCAGTTAGTTAAAAAAAAAAATTAAAATTATAGTTGTATTTGTAAGCTTTCTCATTATTTGCGCCGTTAGATATGCTAGGGAATGTCATCTACGAAAATAGATAACTTCTCGTTGATTTACTTTTATCGTTATATGGGAGAGAACTATCGCTCCCTACATTCAATTCTATGCCTTCGTGTTTTCACTGTTTCAGTTGTTTTAAAGTATTGTTAAATAGAATTTAATCAAAGCAATACCAGACTGTAAGCATGGTATCCTTTTATATATGTCGGAGAATAAGAGAGAAACGGAGCAGCATAAAGCACGGGGGCGTAGGATTCTCCGCCGACATCCTCATTAATGGGATTCATTATTTAATTTCTTATTCTGTGGGCGTTCGTGGTTCGTAATGTTGGTGCATTCAAACACTTTATTAATTAACTCGTATTATAATGTTCAATCACTTAATGTTCCCGATATCAATTTTTACAAACTCATTAACAATAATAGCTAGGAACGCGACAGTTTCAATAGTCGACCACTCCGCCCGACCGCCACTCGAGAACTGCCGAGAGACGGGCCGGACTGCCACTTATTGACTCTGCCCCCACGCCGATACAAAGATGGCGCCAGCGTTCCACAGACTATTACACACGGGCCAGCGATCCAGACTCTTGCACTCCGACATATACATAAAAAGATAACCCTCTGAATTTATGTGGGTTCATCTTAAAATAGGGCGCGAAGGAGCCTTCGTAAGTTAAGATTCTAATTAGCTCTCTAAAATTACCATCAGTCGTATATTGGACACAATATGAATATAATATTAGACTCTTTAAAAGGGCCTATCTGCATTTGAAATGTATATAAAATAGCGACAAGCAATATATATAATACAAGCTCAACCCGCGACTTCGTCTTTGTTAAACGTTTTTTTCATTGGTTTGAATGGGCAACATTTTCATTAATTTAGGATAATTTCTTTACAAATAAAAAACATACGTATAAATACTTCAATGAGTTATTTGCTGTGTTCAGACTTTAGATTAGCGCTGTACCAAATGTCAATCAATTTCGTAAAATCCGTTCTTAACTAACCTCTACTCGGCAAAAGGAATATTCCTACCAAAGTTCAGATCTCTACACTTTATGTGATGAGTCAATAGTTAACACCCCCGCAACCCCCCTTGCGGGTAGAATTTCGTAAAACCTGTTATTAGCTGAACTCTACTCGGCAAAACGAATATTCCTAACAAATTTCAAGTCTCCACGCCTTATGGTCCCAGAGATATCATGATGAGTGAATACATATGGATATCTCTTTTATATATAGATAAGTAAATATAGGTTGATTCAATTCAAAGCAACCGTTAAACCCATTAGATTAGCTCTATGTATACAAAAATATTTTTTTTTTGTCGCCGCTTTTACGTCGCTGTGGAAGAAGCGAAATCACAACACGCCTGGCTGACACGGTGACTCACGCCGTGGGCCAGGCTGCGGCGGCCCGGTCGATACCATGGCCGCTCTTTACCTCAAGTCTCCCACCAAAAGTGAAGCTAAAGGTCTACGGAGCTTACGTCCGCTCCAGGCGGACGTATGTGACACCTTCCTGATAATCCTTCTGCTCAGGGTATCAGAGGTGAAGTTTACAGATCCAGCAGAACAAGAGCCTACGTATGATAGTAGGAACATCGAAGTACGTCAGGAATGACGTAATACTGCGACCCCAGGACGCCTACCGTGAGGGTGTTTGTCCGCCAGCTGGCAAGAATGATGTTCCGCTTAGCTGATAACTCCTCGCGTACACACCTCCATGGTATTACCAGCTACCATCCTAAAGTGGCAAAAACTGGGCGCCCCTTATCTCGTGAGCTTCTGGCTGATGACGGCTCAGACGACGCGCCGGCAGTGGCTACACCCGGATTGACTTCTATGGACAAGACCTGGATGGGATGGCGTCGCCAGCGGAAAGCCAGCCAGTTTGACACTACGGACAAAAAAGGCTTAGCCCGGGTAATGGGGCAAAAGCCCCGAGGCCCGTAATCCTCAATGCAAGTTGAGGCATACCGAAGAGGTTTGTTAGTTTGTAACTGTATCGACCTCGTCTCACCGAAACGATGTACGAAATACATTATAAAATACATATATACAGAGTCGCGCATCTGACATAGTTTAAAGGCAATGTTGAAGTATAATAAAATATATATTTGGCCAAGTGTAATCGTCTAGCTAGTTAGAACCCCTAAATATGTTGTTTCCATAGCAATCCAAATCCTTTTAGAGCGTCAGAGGTAAAGAGATGGCGTGACATGACGTTCCCATTATTATATTCATATATAATATAATATCTGTAAAGCATAAGAAATATAATTTTCTGGAAAACATTAAGTATTTATCCAATGATGAATATAACCAATGCCGATGAAGTAAACTCCTATCATAGGCACTCCGGTACCTTCTATTATTATTTATGTTATTATTATTATTATTATTAGGGCACCGAAGTGGTCAACTGGCGCCACACCCGCCAGGCGACGATGAGTTCCGACTCGTGCTCTGAACCCCCTCCCCATAATTAGAGTATTCCTGTTTATAGTGCGCCTGCGGCGTATGATCATTCGAAGGTTGTGTCATCGGGACTAAAGCCCGGATATGTTTCATAAACATGTAGAGACGGGTCTCTAAGGTATTTCAAACGAGGATCGAAATCCATATACATTGTCAGCCGAAGCTGTGATGAGGCAATAGCCATGGTTATAAAGCGCAAAGCGCAGTGTTATTTTAAATGGGATATATAAATCACCAATGCATTTCGTCAAATCAATTACACAGATCAGGAGTATCTGGTAGGCGGACCACACCGCATATATTACACACGTTTTAAGTCCAGTGTTAGACTAGATCGATGTATGTATCCCCACCTCGGTGGGATTCGTGGTATAATAATATTCACATATTTTAAGTCTTGTGATCGACTGCGTAGATGTATAATATGTCACCACCTCGGTGGGAATGTTGTAGAATAATATAATATGTCGTTGATCCACATATGCGGGGCCACACACCCACACAGAGTGTCCAGTCGCTGAGCTCTCAATCCAACAAAAGCATTAGTTCATTATATATGCGTGGCAAGCCACGGAAAGCAATAGGGTTCAGCAGGCCACACTGTCTATAAGCTAGTCCGCAGCCTTGATAATAAAGGCCCGACCAGCGGCCCTATTTCTATGACATGCTACAATGTCATTTTTATTACATTTAATAGTAAGCTAAGAGATTGTCCCTAACAGGCGAACACTTCACATGTGAGCAAGCCCACGAGATCAGTGTTCATTTGTCCATCACTGCTACGCAGAAGCTATCGCAACGCCTAGCAACATTCGGTCATGGCTCTAGCACTACCGATTAACGATAACCGATAAAGTATCATTTAAGACACCATAATGAGCTGGAATCGAACCCCAACCTCTCCTAGTGAAAGGTAGGATCGCAACACCAACTGCAGGCATGCCGAAGCACGCTCGTTCGAAATATATACTTCAATAATATACATATTTATATATATCCATATATCACTACAGTATATGTGTATATATTATATAAATAATAATAATAATATATATTAATTAAAAGACATCTAATCTAATAATTGAATATGATATAAAAGCAATAATGATAATATTGAAAATAACTTAAATGACAATATATACTCGTATATTCGTGTGACATCCATTCCATGTATATTTAAATATATTTTAATGCATCTTACTCCAATCCCTTTATGTACTTCAACACCTCACCACTTTATTAATTTACACAAAACCCTATTTTAAAAGATAAAATATTATTTGTAAAAACTAACACAAGAATAAAAAACCGTACGTCATCCTTTTCTCCTCCCGCGCAAATTCCATGGCCCTCTCGTTTCTTTTCTTTTTTTTTCTTTTTTCAAAATAACAAGGCTTGTGTAGGTTGCCAGTATCACTTATATATTATTGATTAAAAAAGGATATATATAAATTATATTTCTGAATACATATAATGCATTTAATTATTTTTATACATACATTATGTATGTCTGTATATAAATTGTATATATATTTATGTAAGGACGTGTCCGTCACAAGTTTCATTAAAACTCAAGAATGGCTGGACTAATTTAGCTAATTTTGGTTTAGAATTATTTGTGGAAGTCCAGTGAAGGTTTTAAAGGTCCTAAAATGTAAAAGAAATACTTGGAAGATAGTAAAAACAACAATTTCGCTTTCTCTTAGAAACAATCCCCATCTGTCAAACGTTTGATGTTCGTCCCGTCGTTCAGTAATCAAGTTAAAATTAAAAGAATAAGTACTTTTGTTTTTGACATTTGACATTTGACAACCAACAATTTCAGAAAGATTTCTAAAATTTTTGGGTGTAGGTAGAGGTTGCGGTTTTTTGATTACAAATTATTTTTGTTCCGGTTAAGTTTTGACCACATTTTATACCAAAGTTGTAACGTTGTACAATTATCATGAAAATCAGATATTTTTTAATTAATTTTGCTTGTCATTAACTTAGCTTGGTGACATACTCCACAATATACATTGAATAATACACCAATAATGACAATATACGAGAATCTAGGCGATATACATCGATGAGATTATGACGTAGATCTAAATTCTCAATCTAGTGCAATCTAATAACGGGATCGTAGCATTGTGACTAATTGCCACAATACATAATGTTACTACGACATTTGGGGAACGAATTCAACCTTGTACAATGCTTTCAACATTTTAGTTTTGTTATTGTGATAAAAAATTACTCATGTATATTTCATTACATAAAAATGATACATAGTATATCTCAGAATTAATACTATAAGCGTATACAGATCCAGAAAACGAAGACAGACGTTAGTACATAACACTTTATATGATGGAGCGGAAAAAAATCGATACTGATTAAAAAAACATATTTTTAAGACGCTTTGTTAGCATTATTTTCGCTCCATCATGTTAGTACTGCTAAATGAAACGAAAGTTTCATTTTCATTCGTTTCTTGTACACAGGCAGCTGCCGCGTGCGATCCTTGACCCGAGCGTCAGCTGATGAAAAACTTAACAAAATATCATATAATGATATAGATTAATAAAACAAAATGTATTCATATGTAATAGTTAATAAATGCGATGGTTTGATATAAAAGAATTTTAAATAAATAATTAATGTTTTCGTTAGTAACAATTCCTTTTCGATATTGTCAAGTACGTGATAATAAAATTGCCGACTTTAAGCTTCTCAGGGATACGAAGGAACCATCATCATCAGTCGTAAACAAATGTGTCGATGAACCTATATTTGACGATTCAAATGAATTGTAAAGGCCTACTTGAATTTGAAAGAAACAAATAGAATTTGAATTTTTATCACCAATTTTGACTCGGGTCGGTTCGTGTCAAATTAAACCACTATTTATTATAAGATTGATGTCATTATCATCTAGAATTATTGCTTCATAATACCATAAATATTTGACGAGATGTTAACTGAGTAACAGTGATATTATTATCAAAAACAAAGTGATATTCAGACTTACCCCTCACGAACTACGAAGTATTTTTAACATACCTTTGTTCTTAAACGTTTGGATAGATTTTAATCAAATATTTTATATGCTTTCGCGTGCATTTAATTATTTTTAGATCGATGCTTTGATCCGAAGTTACCCATGTTTTACTGGGATCGTTCTGTTTGTAAAATGGCAAAATAAGCTGAACGGTTATATCAGAAAATATTTTTGCTTATAAGCAACTGCACATGTACAATAACTTTGTGACGATAACATTAATTTCGCCTCCCATTCCAGTTTCGTTATGACCCTAATATCACGGAACAATGTCCCGACTACAAATCTTGAATGATGTATATTTTACTAATGCTTTGATATTTCGCCTATCTATTTGTTCCCATTTGTTGTTGTTTGTTGTTTGGGGAGTAAGGGGGAAAAGTGACTATAACACCTTGTCAGCCCCAAATGCCAACCCCACCTGCACGCGCCCTCTCTACGGCAGCGGCCTTCAGCCGTGGTACTCCCTGCTAGAAAACGAAAAGGGCTCTGGTGACCGAGGCAATGGCGGTATAACCATTCCCCCATTCGAGTTCTCGGGCTCGGGTGGAAGAGGCCTCAGGGGCCTTGGGGGCCCAAATCCCTCCTAAAACAACTGGCTCAGAAAGCAAGGGGAAACTACTGCGACTACCTTCCCATGACAGTTATCATGAAGCAAGAATACAGAGAATGTTCGCCATACAATCCGACCAGCCATCGGCGCCGCCCTGCGTCCGGGGCAGGTGGTGTGAAATTGGCTACCGGCCATGGACTGGCAGGAAACCAGGCCCCCCATGGAAACTTTGCTACTGGAATGACTTTCAAGCTGCGCCATAACCAGAAGATAGGTACACGGAATGTGCGAGGTTTGCTTATGCCTGGTAAGCTCGAGATCCTAGAGGGTGAGCTGGCCAGGTGCGGTTTAGATATATGTGGGCTTTGTGAGACTCATTGGAAAAACAGCGGACATTTCCATACCAAAGCTCACGTAATATATACATCGGGAAACCCAGAAAGCAGCAAAAACGGAGTAGCCTTAGCGCTACCAATCAATGGACAGACCAAATAAAGGCTGCAGTAGGTGCTCCCGTGCACGAATGCGTCCGACTAACGGCAAATAGGCGGAGGTGGCGCGGCGTCGTGAAGCGAGTACTGTCTGCATCGGGAATGTGGTAACCACGACCACTCTGACAAGAGTGAAGCGACAAAGAAGAAGATTTGTTCCCAAAAATATTTTTTTCTTATTGTTAGATAGGTGATATTATAA
Organism: Elymnias hypermnestra; assembly: GCA_015832385.1. NCBI lineage: Eukaryota > Metazoa > Arthropoda > Insecta > Lepidoptera > Nymphalidae > Elymnias > Elymnias hypermnestra. The sequence goes on from JACTOM010000073.1 coordinate 912,669, forward strand.
ATTAAGTAGTTGAATTTAGCCTAAAAAATTAGATGATACAACATTCAATCATAAATCACAAAACAATCTGAGTTTTCATTAACATAAGTAAGGTAAGTAGCATCCCATTAACGTCCCACTGTTGGGCACAGGCCTCCTCACTCCAAGAAGCGAGGGTTTTTAAAGCATAGAACCACCGCGCTGTTCCACTGCGGATTGGCAGGCATAGTACACTCTCTATTCCTTCACTCTCATAGTCCGATGTGACAGGAATCCTACACGACCGGAGAGAGATTAGGTGCAGAACCGACAGCTTAACGTGCTCTCCGAGGCACGGGGGTAAATCACACCGCCAACTACCCAACTTCGGGTAAATATTGAGAAAATCTTAATAGAAAACTCAATATTGATTTTTAAATTGGCCCCACCCGGGACTCAAACCCAAGACCTCATGTCTGTAATCGAACATGTTAACCACAAGACCAATGAGGCAGTTTTTCATGAACATATTCTAAAGGTATCCATTGTGGAAAAGTTGGTGGTGCCGCAACTTTGTTATCATGGAAAACACTTAAGGCTTAATCTCAGGGTTGTATCACTAATTAATCACACTATCATCTTAACATCAAAGTGAGATTCGTTAATTTAGCTGTTAAGATTGAACCAATATTACAATTCGGGATCTTAAGAATTGTAATCGTCTTTAAACCAAACAGGTACCAGTAATTTACCGAATTACTCAATATAATAATGGAAACAATACACTTTATAAGGAGTCAGTTAAATAATGCTAGATAAATAGGCTTAAGATTTAAAAATATTTACTATTTTCTTATTAAAGTATATATATGTCGGAGAATAAGAGAGAAGGAGAAGAAGTATAAAGCAAAGGGGCGTAGGGTTCTCCGCCAACATCGCCATTAATGGCATTTATAATTTAAGTTTCATACTGTGGGCGTTGGTGGGTAGTGTTGGTGCAATCAAACACTACTAATTAACTCAGATTATAATGTTCAATCACTTAATATTCCCAATATCAATATACACAAACTCATTAATAATAATAGCTAGGAACGCCACAGTTTCAATAGTCGACCGCTTTAGCGGACCGTCACCCGAGAACTGGAAGGTCCGCCGCCGGCTCACGACACATGACTTTGTCCCACGCCGATAGATAGATGGCACCAGCGCCAGTCCTAAGACTACTGAACTCCGACATATATATAAATAAGTATATATGTAGTTATAATTTCGTAGAATCCAGTATGTTAGTGCTGAAAGCTGCTTGTAATTGAGCTGACAAAGGAAGTATAAGACGTTAAGGCTATCCGAAGTTATATATACTGGAAGCCTAATTTGAAGGAGCATCATTATATTTTTAAATTGTTATTATATTGTAACAGTTCTACAAATAACTGTAAACGAGCAGACTCTTATAAATATCATAAACTCAGTGAAGGTTAACAACTACTTCCAAGAAGTAAAGGGAGGGAAAAGGGAAGATATGTTAAGAATTTAACGAATTTAATTGTCATTAAAATTTTAAAAGTGTCAAAACTTAATACAAATAATTTATTGCAATCTCATATGAAGAATTGTAAATAAAAATGCCACGAGTTTGTTTATCAAAATTAGAAATTATTCTAAAATTTGGTATTTGAATTTTATGATAAAATAGTATACTAAATTTCCACATATTATTACTAAATATTAAAAACTATCTAACCTTCAAATGAATTAGCATAAAACAACGCTGCACATCTTCCTGACGCTAATCATGTAAACATGATGCCCCTAAAGAAGATTCACTTCAAAAACTTTATTGAACATAAACGTTACTTACAACTAAATAGCCGTATAGGTTATCTGAATATACGTAATGATGAATACCCGGTCATAAATCATCACCGCATGGATGTAATTAACAGTCATCGAGAGAACACCGCGAGCGTCAATTTCGAAGTTATTGGCGTCGGTCGATAGCGATACAAATGGACGGCTTAAACCCTCATTTCATATTCGCATTTGCTGTGAAATATTCAATATATAGTAACGCGTATTACTTTATAATTACATGGAATTACTATAATATTATTGAGTATATATTATTAGTAAGTAGCACTCTCTCTCCTCACTCATATAAGAGAGGGTTTTTAGAGCATACATCCAACAGTTGCTCCACTGCGGATTGGCAGGCATAGTACACAAGCGCACTCTTTATTCCTTCACTCTCACAGCCCGACGTATCGGAAATCTAAAACGACCAGAGAGATCAGGCGCAGGGCCATCCGCTTAACGTGCTCTTTGAGGCACGGGCGTGGATCACACCGCCAACTTTCCAACTTTTGGCAAATATTGAGAAAATCTTAATAGAAAACTCAATATCGATTTCTGAATTGGCCCGACCCGGGACTCGAACCCAGGACCTCATGTCTGTAGTCGAATAGGCTAACCACTAGACCAATGAGGCAGTAAAAGTAAGTAAGTAGGTAGCAGCCCATTAACGTCCCACTGCTGGGCACAGGCCTCCTCACTTATAAAACAGAGGATTTTAGAGCACAGACCCACTACGGAGTGAAAATGCAGCTTTCTAACGGTGAAAAAAATTTTGAAATCGGTCCAGTAGTTTCTGTGTGAAAATATTACAAACCTATTACGCCACTTTGTCCCCCATTTCGGAAAACCGTCCGTGGCGCTAATTCTCCTTATCCTAGATTTTGTAATGTTATAAATAGCAGTAGTAGTAATATAGATTTATACTTCGATACACTTGGCAAGTATCAAATCAAATAAAATCAAAATATCTTTATTCAAGTAGGTAAATTACAGCATTTTTGAATCGTCAAATAACGTTTTTTCATTTCCACACTTTAATTCTAATGTATGTCTGATGATGGTCCTCCAGAACGCCTTAAAATCTAAAGTTACGAGGTTTCCTTCGCGCCTGATCCGAGAAGAACCCACAACAAACTCAGTCGGGTATTTTGTTTTTTTTTTTAACCATCATCATTACAATATCATATTAGTTTAATATATTTCAATTCAAGTTAAAGCAGTTCGTTCACTCCCACGCGTTTCTATCGTCTAAGTAATCTTGCAACTTATAATATGATTTTTATATCAACTTTCTTTTAATAAAGTCTTTGAATTTATTAATTGACATCTCTAGAACGTTATGGGCGTTTATTATAGATATGTATCACAAAAGCGTTCGTGAGTGTTTAAAAAATGTTAAATGTTTAAGAAGATACTATATATTATAATGTTCATGCATGCGGTGTTTACCTTTAAGCAAATTGCTACATTTACATAGAAAGTAAGTTCTAGCATATATATTTCTACCATATTAAAATTTAGGAAGTTTGGTGGTAAATAAATAAATAAAAAAATATATACAACAAAATCTTTCCTCTTTACAATACTAGTTTAGATAAATGTCAGACGCGTTATATGATAAAGCATTTCCTAGAAGAAATTCATCACAAATTTACATAAAATATCGCTCGCTTATAAAAACTGGCAAAATACTGAAAAATACTTTTATGAACCGGGTTTTTCTCGACCCTAACAAGATTATGCGCGACATGTCAGGTTAGCCTATGCCAATCTAGCTGGCCTTTGAAAAACGTTGTTTATTCCGAAATTCAGTTTGGCTTGGTGTGTACTTCTATTTGCTATATATACACACTTAAAAAGTAATATCAAAATATTTTTTATTTGAGGCTCAAAAAGCACTTTTGAATCGTCATTAGTCTGTCTGGCAAAGTAAGTAGCAGCCCATTAACGTCCCACTGCTGGGCACAGGCCTCCTCACTCCGAGTAGCGAGGGTTTTAGAGCATAGACCCACCACGCTGCTCCACTGCGGATTGTATGCACTCTCTATTCCTTCACTCTCATAGTCCGATGTGACAGGAGTCCGACACGACCGGAGAGAGGTCAGGCGCAGGACCGACGGCGTAACATGCTCTCCGAGGCACGGGAATGGATCACACTGCCAACTTCCTAACTTCGGGCAAATATTGAGAAAATCTTAATAGAAAACTCAATGTTGATTTTTGAATCGGCCCAACCCGGGACCGGAACCCAGGGCTTCATGTCTGTAGTCGAACATGCTAACCACTAGAGGCAGTTGTCTAAAACCGTCTATACCAACAAATCTAATACCGGTTGGGAAAGTTGATTCCGCTGAGAAGAAACCGGCTAAAAACTTAACGGTTACTCTTTTGCTATGAAAATAAACAATTTTACGGTTATTTAATATGTTATTCAATATATATCGAAACGGTCAAAAAAGGTTTTAATAGCAACAATAATGTATTATTTTTAACCGACTTCTAAAAAAGGAGGAGGTTATCAATTCGTCTGTATTTTTTTTTATGTTTGTTACCTCATATCTTCCGACTGGATGGACCGATCTTGATAATTCTTTTTTTATATGAAAGTGGTGCTTGTCCTTATTAATCCAGTTCTGATGATTCCATTCATGAGAAACCGAATAAATCTTAATTTTGTCAACCGATTTCGATGATTCTTTTTTTATTAGAAAGAATATACTTCAGGGGTTGTTTTGTGATAGTTGGGTTATGTTCTGATGATGAAATCCATAAGAAAGCGACGGAACTCTTCAATGCTTAGGAGCAAATCAACGATACTCGGCAGAATCTTCTATAAGCTATCCAGATATTTGAGTTGCCTACCGTAACTTCGGTATAGTCAAATGCTAGTAGTAGTTAAATATGAAGATCAATGGAACTCCTCAACAGCTTACAGTAAGGGTGCGATTTATAGCAAAATATATAACTGTCTGTAATCAAATGGCAATGACCTTACGTTTGTTGCTGCATTGCAATATTTGAAAGGTGAATTATGTGTGAAGCTGTGGTAGTAGGTTGCGGGTTCGATGCCGGATGTGGCGATATTAATGTAAATTTAACTTTGTACAGTTGTTTTATTTAAACGGCGTTATCTCATATGAGCAACACGTTTCGAGGTGTACACATATTGAGACAAATTTGTTAGTTTACTTCAGATTCACTAAAAATAAAAAAATAAATAGAAATTTTAACAAAAAAAGAACCGCCTTCAAGACAAACTTACAAATAAATTAATATGCTCTAAAAAGTAAGAAACAATTGCCTATTCTTATATTTGGAGTCGGTGTCAGCCGAGACACCTACACATATAGCTATAGGTGGGAGAGACGCGGGAGCTGCCAAGTGGACACGCGGGAACATCTACCTTGGCGGACACCGACTCCGAATATAACAATATGAAGAACACTATAATATAGAATACGCAATTACTTCTTATTTTTAGAGCATATTAATATATTTGTAAGTTTGTTTTGAAGACAGTTCTATTTTTGTTAAAATTTCTATTTACATACTAGATGTTTTTGGTAAAATTTACCTTTCAAAAGAATGATAAACTCATTGGGTCTACTGGAATAAATTATATACTAGTATTTACCCGCGAGTTCGTTTACGTTGTCATGAAAATTTTGAGTACAAAATCATCCCTCTCCCCTCTATTTTCCTCCTTAAAATGGGAATCTTCAAAACCGCTTTTATAATTAATATCTACTATTTATAAATTGCATATGTGACTACTTTTTGGTACATGAACACGATTTGTTTATATTTTCTGAGTCTACGGAACAAACTAATGTTTGTGCTTTAATTGTAAACAATAATTTTGTAAAGGAAGTTTGGCGACGCAATAAAAAAACGTGGTCGTGTCACTACTTGCTAGTTTTTGAACGTGAAAATGTATACGTCGCTTACGTTTAACCCCAATTTAGAATAGTTATGTCCTTTATGAAACAAAAAGCCCATGCAACTTGTCAAGCTGATCCACTATCAACTTGTCCTATTAACCGTATGTGCATACTAATAAGTATCACAAGAAATATAACTGTCACATCGAGATAAGACAGTTAACATGAAACTCGGGGACGTACCTCAAAACTGCAATGATATAAGTTGGAATATATAACTTAAAACATATAAAAGAAGCCTCGATGTTGCTACATTACTATATGAAATTAATTTGAACATAGCTACTAAAAGTATATTACAAGATATTGAGGTGGTTTTTTTTAATAGTGACGGATTGGCTACAGCTGACTAGTTTTAACTTATTCGGGGGTTTTAATCACAAATTTTACATAGTGTAAAATATATTTCAAGGTATTTGCCACAGGGTTATGTAAATGTAGCAGCCCAGTAACATCCCACTGCTGGGCACAGGCTCCACAATCCTAGGAGAGACGGTTTTGCAAGATATTTTGGTTCTTCCTGACTAGTTTCAACTCATTTGGGGTCTATAATAGTAAACTATACAGACTACCGTGGCCATTGGAATAAAGGTGAACTCCCTTTCCTCACTAGAACATACTTTTTTGAATCACTTTACTACTCCAATATAAATTCCACGAGAGATGAAAATTCCAATCATATTTAAAGTTATATCACATGGAGTTATTGTGATTGCGTAGGCGAATTTGGTAGAATAAGAATATGAAATATAGATTAGTAGTTTTATATCTGCGTTAAATCAAATTCAATGATATTTTATTATATAGAAATAGGGTAAAATTAACGTGAGAAGTATATTTTATCGAATTTAAAGTTTTGCCAAATTAAACGAACGTTTTACGAAATTCAACTAACATTTTGTCAAATTACGTGATCAAATACAGAGTAAACAAAAGTAAAGTTTTATATACCCTCTACTTAATTCGGAATAACATCTTTGTCCTCGAATTGTAATTTCGTATTTGCAAATTACGTATTTGATTCTGTTTATCAAATTCAACAAACGAACATGTCATCAAATTCAACAAAGGTTTTATCAAATTGCATAAAACCTTTATCAAATACAGAGCAGGCAAAAATTAAGTTGCCTACATTTTGCCTAAATTTTTATCAGCCAATTCCTTATCCAATTCATTAACTATGTCTGACCACAGGTTAAAAGAAGAAGAATAACACAAAACTCAAAACTCAAAACATTTATTCGCTGAATATGGTAAACATAGTCCTCATATTCTACTTATTTAAGTTTGTGAAATTATAGGTTTTAGTATATCTAAATGAAAGGTATCTTTACATTATTAATCCAATAATTACAATTTTATTAGAATTAACCCTAATCACATTATATCGAACCAATTTTCAATTAAAATTACTACTATTAAATGATGTTATTAAAGTAAACTTATATATTAAATTACCTCTTATTAAATACAGTATAAATAAATATAGTATAAATATAGTAACTTATTATTACTTATTGCTAATTTCCCTTTAAATAGTCATCAACGGAGTAGAAAGTTTTATTGATTAGAAAAGATTTGACAGAATTTTTAAATTTTATACAATTTTTAAATTGTGAGGCATATTCCCTTATATCTTTGGGTAATTTATTAAAAATTTTAATAGCCATCACGCAAACACTTTTATTAAAAAAAGAACTTTTATGATCGGGATATCGGAATCTGTCTTTACAACGTTCTCCCTTAAGCCTTTCGAAAAGGTTTTCATTGTTTTTTAAAAATAATGCTAATTCATATATATATAAAGACGGCACAGTCAGAATATTTAATTTTTTAAAGTACGGCTTGCAGCTTTCGCTCTTTTTAATTCCACATATCGCTCTTATACATTTTTTTTGTGCAACAAATACGCTATTAATATGATTAGAGTTTCCCCAAAAGATAATGCCGTACCTAATTATGGATGCTGCCTTGGCATGATATGCTACTAATAGTGATTTTTGGTCAACTTTTCTGGACAGCATACGCAGTGCGAAAGAAAGCTGACTTAATCTGACAAAAGAAGAGCTTTTCTGATTCACAGCATGTTTGTGAGAAAACCACCGACATCTGCAGTACCTCAATCAAAGAGATGTGCCCTTCTACTCCAACGAACTCTAATAATGATACTGAAGAGTCCAAAGAAATCTTAGAAATATTACTGCAGCGACTGGAAACAAATAATTCAGGACGAAATGATGCAGCGATTTACGTACGAGTACTTCTACACCAATTGGATTTCCCAAAGCTATAAAAGGACATCGAAGCATATATGACGATGTCATACGTAATTTAAATAAATAAATAAATGTCATTATACCAACAAAGAGATTCCATAATTCGACCTCTAATTCACTTGAACTATTACATATCGAACCTGTCACGAATGTGGATAAGATTGAAGACACCCAGGCAAACGTTTTGGTGACCGGTGAAGACGATGAAATGCGAAACAATGGCTTAAAGACTTCATTACCCAAATTTTCTCACACTCTGTCACCTGAAGTTATTAGCTGTTACATAACGTCTTCCTAATGAAGAGTGTGAGGAAGTCACTCCTGGGTTCTTCTCAACTGCAGTTGAGGGCCGCGGGCCTCGAGGCACTGCCTCCTTATCCAGGCATCTTCCTCAGGCATCAATTTTATGCCTTGTATTTTATTTTTTCTGCAATGATACGTGATGGTTCCCGTAGCGGGTACGCTAGCGGATCAATTCTAATGTGTTGTCCATTCCTGGTATCGCCTTTGCCATTGCGTTATCTTCGCCATCATCTACGCCTACGTCAGGAAGTAGTGACAGTAAGAGCTAACGAGGCAGGGGACGCCCAGAGTTTTTTGCTCTTGGGTGCTGGTTGGCAATGTCGTGGAGGTGTGTATGTGGGGAGTTGACCGCGTTGCGAAACATACTTCTCGCCAACTTTCGGACGAACACCTCCACGGAGGGCGTTTTGATGTCACGATGGATGACATCATTTCTGATGTACCTCGAGGCTCCTACTATCATACGTAGGCACTTATTCCGCTGGTTCTGCAGCCTGGTCGCCTTGTACCTTGAGCAGATAGAATACCAGACAGGAACCGCATATGTAAGTCTGGACTTGAGGAAGAAAGTTTTTTTTTATTATTGCAGACAGTTTAGCGCTTTACTGTGATCTCACCTAATGATAAATAGTGATACAGTCTAAGATGGAAGCGCGTTAGTCTGTTAAGAGACGATATACCCCTTACGGTTTCTACACAGCATCGTACCGGAACACAAATCCCTTTGTTTGGCGGTACGTCTTTGCTGGAAATATCACAAACTCCCTGAATTAGAGTGTGGGTTATTACGATGAAAGTTTGAGCGAAATTCCTTTACCAGGCCTCATCATTAAACAAACGCGCCATCAAGTAAAACGAAAATTTTACCAAATTAAACGAAAATTATATGAACATTTTGTCTAAATCAATGAACAATTGATCAAATTCAACAAATACTTTATCAGATATAGAACAAGCAAAAGTAAAGTTATATAACTTATTTATTTTTCCAATTTTTTTTAAAGTATTGTCGAAATGAAACATCTCTGTCGTCTAGTTGTAATTCCGTCGAGCAGTTAATTAATTACCGGTTCGTTCAATCTTCATGATTTGTGAAGTACACTTTTCGGGGAGATAATAGCGCTCCGTAAATCGTGAATCTTCTTAATTGCCGACCATACTTTTAATGAGTATTAATTAACTGTTTGAGGTCATTTAAAGTTTCAAATTATTTAACACTAGCGACCAGTCTCGGCTTTCCACGGATAAAATACCATATTACGCATGTTTTATATGTAGGATTGCATTTGTGCGTCTAATGAAATTGTTGTATAATAAATATCTACACTACTTGAAATATTTTAATCATGGCAATTAACTAGAATATTAAATTTATGTGTAATATTAAATATCATCTGCCTGCTTTGATGGGAGTTATATACAATGAGCTATAGAAGTAGCGAATTCAGAGAGTTATCAAACTTCTGCTCCCATTAAAAGTAAATTCTCAATATCTCTTGAATAATCCATTTAAATTATATAATGAAATATATAATTACTAGTAAAAAAAGATTTATTTTACTTAGTTTTTAATTACTTCTTTCAAATTATTAGATACACACTTACGTTTAATATCTAAATAATTGTATATTGATTAGATATTGTTTTTACTTTACAGCGACTATATATCTAACTAATACGTTTTTAAGTTCATAACATTATTTACTTAGAATGTCCGACATTAGCAAATTTAAAAATACTCTACAGGAATTGAAAAATTCTTGTTTTCAAGGAAGTAATGAAAGAATTTTTTAAATCTCTCCGGTAATTTTGAGTTTGATAAAAATATAAACAGTATAGGTATATCGGTATGGTAGTCAAAGTTGAGTATGGCAGAAGAATCACAAAAGTAAAATAAATGCGGTAGAGATGAGAGCGTTGAGAAGTATGAGTGGATTAAAACTGAGTGACAGAGTAAGAAATAGTGTGATAAGAGAACGTTGTGGTATAAAAGAAGACGTAGTGACTAAAATTGAGAAAGGTATGCTTAGATGGTTTGGGCATGTAGAGAGAATGAATGAAAGGAGACTGACAAAAAGGATTTATGAGTCAAGAGTGAATGCTAAAGTTGGAAGGGGAAGACCAACGTGAACGTTCCTGGACCAAATCCAGGACATTTTAAATAACGGCCAGGTCAAGAGTACTCTAAACCGACGAACTTGTATCAAAAGTTTAATGAGAATGAAAGAAGCGAAGGAGATATGCAAAGATCGTGGCAAGTGGAAGGATGTTGTCTCTGCCTACCCCGAAGGGAATGAGGCGTGATGCTATGTATGTATGTATAGGTATATCGGTGGGTATCATTGGTATCCTTGGAATAAGAGCTAACTCACCAGTCTCAGGCCCAGTTATAAGGGTCGCTACTATTTTCTTTAGATTGTCATTTCAATATTCGTTATGTGTCTTGAATGGAATGTCTGATTTTAATAAATTCAAAACTATTTTACAGGTCTATTGAAACGGTCTTTAATTATAAAATAAAGATTAATACAGATGCTATTCTGTTAACTTTTCAAGTGTAAAATGTAATTTTAATAACATAACTGCAGTTGTTTGCCATAGGTTATCGTAGACTTTTATGTACATATTAATACATTCTATGATACTGTAGAACATGTTTTTATTCTGTCATCAATAGTTTCCGCATTTTTATTAGGGATCCCTATTTGTTTGGAGAAAGTAATATAGCCTATGTCGCTCAGCGGAAATGCAGCTTCTAATAGTAAAAAATCATTTTGAGATCGGTTCAGTAGTTTTTGTGTAAAAACGTTACAAATATGCATACATACTTACATATAAAAACACGAATATTTCCTCTTTATAATATTAATTTAGCTAATGTTAAAATGTACATGAAATGCTTAAGGTAACTATATACAAGGATACAAGGGTTTACATAATAAAAATTATAACGAAACTTACTCTGACGTCGATATCTTCCACAGCAACAAAGTAAAGTTTAAAAAAGGATAAATAAAAGTAATGAATTAAAATAGTGAGTTGGTAGCTTATATTTGACTCCAGACACTCACACACTCACACACACACACACACACACACACACACACACACACACACACACACACACACATTCATAGACAGACTCTCTGGCGCTTATTAGTCCAATGAACAAATGTAAAATCCTTAATTGGCCTTTAGTTAGTTAATTTAATTAGATTATATGTTAATTTTAAGAGGGCTGTGGATTTTGTAAAATAAATAAATAAAAGGTTAAAAGTAGCAGCCCTTTAACGTCCCACTGCTGGGCTCAGGCCTCCTCACTCATATGAGAGAGGGTTTTTAGAGCATAGACCCACCACGCTGCTCCACTGCGGATTGGCAGGCATAGTACACAAGTGTGCTCTCTATTCCTTCACTCTCAAAGCCCGATGTGACGGTAATCCGACACAACCGGAGAGAGATCAGGCGCAGGACCGACGGCTTGACGTGCTCTCCGAGACACGGGGGTGGATCACACCGCCAACTTCCCAACTTCAGGCTAATATTAAGAAAACTCAATATCCCTTCCAGGACCTTATGTCTGTAGTCAAACATGCTAACCACTAGACCAATGAGGCAAAATAAACAAATAAAATATTAAAACTAAGTACGAATGTTCACCAAGTTACATAAGCTTCAAATTGATAGTGATGTAATGTAGGTCTTACAATGAAGTGTACGCAGACAAAGTTGCGCGGGTCAAGTAGTATTAATATAGATTACGGTAGTATACAAAGGGATTGTTTCCCTGAAAGCTACCATATACTCTTCTCTCCCCTTCCTATCGGTAGAATTGTAGATTCTTTTACGTAGTATGAAATAAAACGCAAGTACCATTTCCTTTGCAATATTTCTTTCATGAGAGTGCTTATGAAATATGTATTCTATCTTACAAAGCATATTATTTCCTTATTACTCTGATATGCGGGAACTATGCCCCTTATAGATGATGTAATTAAAATTATACATTAGAAATAAAATTGATACGTACTTAGATAGTGGTTAGCATGTTCGACTACAGACATGAGGTCCTGGGTTTGAGTCCCGGGTCGGGCCAATTCAAAAATCAATATTGAGTTTTCTATTAAGATTTTCTCAATATTTACCCGAAGTTGGGTAGTTGGCGGTGTGATTTACCCCCGTGCCTCGGAGAGCACGTTAAGCTGTCGGTTCTGCACCTAATCTCTCTCCGGTCGTGTCGGATGGCCGTCACATCGGTCTATGAGAGTGAAGGAATAGAGAGTGCACTTGTGTACTATGCCTGCCAATCCGCATCGGAGCAGCATGGTGGGTCTATGCTCTAAAAACCCTCGCTCCTCGAAGTGAGGGGGCCTGTACCCAGTAGTGGGACGTTAATGGGCTGCTACTTACTTACTTTTTACTTAGCTAGCTAGATTCTCAGAAGGGCAGATTTAGAGAAGTCCAATTTCTAATTTATCTGTGTTTGGACTAGTGGGAGGCTTCGGCCGTGGCTTGTTACCACCCTGCCTTCGAAGACATGCTGCCAAGAGAATCATTAGCTTTCCGGTACGATACTGTATAGAAACCATAAGAAATATTACAAAATTCGCCTTCTGACAAGGTTTCATTTAAAACTTTATTGTCACTTACCATCAAATGATATTACAGTACAAAAGATAACCAGTCGGCAATCAAAATAACGCAGCCTATTATCAATTACAAATCAACAACGTTTAATCAAATTCAACAAACATTTTATGAAATTAAACGAACATTTCTTCAAATTTAACGAACCTTTTATCTTAAACGAATACTTTTTCAAATAACGGCTGGATCGATTTTGACGAGATATTCACTGGGTGATATTTTGGGAAGTAGCTTAGATTATTTTTATTGAAAAATGGAATTTCTCGAAATCAAATTTAAAACCAATTAATATAACAGCGCAGTCTTTTATTAATAATGGATTTTCTCTTATTAATAGGGGATCGAGAACTACGCGAGAAAAAGCCAGTATATATACAAAAAGCTAGTATTGTTCAGTCAGTTTTTTTACGTTTAACGATCTTTTTTTGGTAATTATAGTTACTAAATGATACCATTTATCAGGTTACCTAACAAATTGATATAAAACGAAACTGTTACGAATATACAGTGTTTAAAAATCACAGTGTAACCTTCCCCAGTGGTTAATCTATCAAATGAAAAACAGTTTTTCAAACAGTAGTTACCGAGTTTAGCGCATTATAAATAAAAATTTTAACAAAAAAAAACCGCCTTCAAAACAGATTTACAAATACATTAAAATGCTCTAAAAAGTAAGAAATAATTGCATATTCTTTTATAGTGTTCTTAGTATTGTTATATTTGGAGTCGGTGTCAGCCAAGGTACCTACGTATTTGCTATAGGTGGGAGAAACGCGAGAGCTGCACAAATGGACACCCGGGGAACATCTTCCTTGACTGACACCGACTCCGAATATAACAATACGAAGAACACTAGAAAAGAATACACAATTATTTCTTACTTTTTAGAGCATATCAAGGTATTTGTAAGTTTGTTTTGAAGGCGGTTCTATTTTTGTTAAAATTTCTATTTATTTTGAAGTCGGTTAAAAATAAACAAACTCCCCAAGATAGTAGTACTTAACTGTTATTAGATGTGCCGAATGATGTCGGAGTCTCTTTTCAATACCCACAAAATAACTTGCACGGAAGCTCTAAAAAAATAACATTAAATTACTAAAATCCATTGATATTGTGACAAAATGACCGGACAAGACTAAGTTCTATACAATACGTAAAGCAACAAGGGTGGTGTACAAGGGACCCTTATTCAATGGAGTGCGACCCGCGTGATCTTGACAGTTTGCAGTTACACTACCCAACCCATCCTCCCCACTCTTAAGCTACAAGGATCCCCCAAATAATTTTCTATTGAATGTCTAATATTTATACATAAGAGTTACTAGTTGACTTAAAATACGAAGCTATCTATTTGATGCTTTTATGTAACTTATTTAGCAGCACAACTCATACCTGAAACTGTTGATGGTTCTTCTGGAATTTGGATCACTGATGGCACAAGGCGCCCACTAACTCGTGAGCTCCTGTCATCAACTCCAGGTTTAGTGAAAGATAACAACATTGACAACGCGACAGTAGTGGCAGAACACGGATTTGACCAACACCCAGATTGACCTAGATGCTCCGTTAGTCTAAGCAACTCTTTAGAATAACGATCAGTTATAAATATCGGGCATTGGCGATGCCTGAGCCAATTAACCCGGGTAAGGAGGCACTGCTCTGTGGCTCGTACTCCGCAACTCTTGGTTGTGAAGAACCAATGATAACTTATACTTGACGCATAGAGCTTTAGATTGTTACGCTATCTGCGTATTAAAATCTACGAATACAACAAAAGCTCTGCTAAAGGCTTATAATATGAGCTGCAAGATACATGAGGAATGATATTTTTCATCATGAGACAAGGATTCTCGCTGTGGTGTTCTTGTGATAGATGGTACGAACCATAATCTCTTGATTTCATAATAACAAACTTCTCCATTGATCCTCTTCATGCTAGATAGACTCCTTCAAGGAGGCCTATAGCCTCACGAGCTACTGCAGTCCGCGTCTGTTCCACAACTACAGGATATCACATATAATAGCTTGAAGGAGTTTAGGCAATCCGTATATTAAATACATAGCATCTATACCTATCACTCCTGCAGCACCACGTCAAATCAGAGGCCCAGGTAAGTAGAAGTCTAATTACATCTGTTCGCGCACGATGTTTTCGTTGCTCTGTGCATGGCGCGATATAGTCTGTCGAGATCTCTTATCTGTGGGGTAAGAATCCTTTGGGTTTTTTTGGAAAAAGGTTCAACTCGAAAGCGCTTTGAGGACGGCCGCGGTCTAGGGCCGTCGCGAGATTTTGAGTTTTTGTGCGGGATCCCACGCGTCTTTTGGTTCGAGGGAATAGATAAAATCCTCGACGCGTTGGACGCAACAGACTTCCCTCTATTGGAGCCAGGGACAGAAGAGTAAACCAGCGTCGCCGATCACGGACATCCGCGACGCTTTGGCAGGTTACATACTCTGTACATCCCACAACCACACTTTACAGTACACACATCCACGTGAACAGACACCTGCCGGAGTCGACGCCTTCGAGGAGAGGGGCGCCTGGACTCGAGGTAGGTGAGAGTTCCCTACTAGCCGTTCGGCACCTCTCGAATCTCTCCTAGACTCATCCCCTCCGCGCCGACGAATTGGCTGACAGCTGGCCCTATAGCTGCAATGGGCCCCAGCCTTTAGGGCGGCATCTTTTGATAGCCAAGCGACGGCGAGAACAACATCCCACCTCAAGGCACAAGCTTCCACACGTGGCTCCGCGGGTTAGGTACGTTTCTTCCCGAACTTCCTGAAGGAGGATTCCCTGCCGGTTCCAGAACTACAGATTCCAGCAAAGATAGTAGCTTCAGTGAAGCTGAGGCAGACATTACAGAAAATATATAAAAATTATATCAACCACTCCCGTAGCGAAAGGTCAAATCAATGACCCAGGTAAGTAGCAGCCAATTTACGTTCCATTTCTGTGCACAGGCAGACAAGGCACAAGCGTATCTATTCTTTTCCAGCTCGGAATCAAGGTTACTCTCATCTGTATGTTATCAGGGAATTTTGGCTTTTTTCGGGCACATCATGCAGAGAGAGAACTGCTTGGAAAAGCTCTTAATCACGGGTAATACATACGGAAAAAAATCTCAAGGTCGTGCCCCAAAACGATGGATTGACCAGCTGAGTAAAACCAAGCAAACTGCTCTCTATAAGCTATTGGAGATCGTCAGAAGTCAGTGGAAAGCATGGACTCATTCGCGATGAGAATCTTACTAGGATTTTCAGTCATGAAGAAGCAATTATCAAGAGAGATTTGGGCACAGGCTACCTCCCTCTAGGATAGGAGAAAGGGTTTTTAGAAAATATACCCACCATGTTGCTTCATTGCGGGTTGGCAGGCATAGTACATAAATGTATGCGCTAACACAAGTACACTCGGTATTCCTTTACTTTCATAGTCCGATGGAAGTCATGTGGAAGATAGTCCTAACGTTACAAGGTTTCCTTATTACCAAGAAACCACAATAAGTTCAGTGGAATGCTCTTATACATCATTATCGTTATATAAATTTCATTTACTCAACTTAGAATTTCATTTAATAAAACATTTAGGGATATAGTTTGAAGTTTTTGCATTACAAATTTACGGGCAGTTTTTTTTATTTAAATTGCAAAATTAACTAAATTTTGATGTAAAAAACATTTTTTCAATTACATCCAGTGAAAAGAGTACTAAGCTCAAGGAGTACAAATACTTAGAAACTTTCCTTTTACGGCACTTATAAGCTTTTTTACGGTTAATATTTTAAGCTTTATAAACTAGGTCAAACTGTAGTCAATATTTACATAACGATCCTTACTAATGTTATAAATGCGAAAGGAACTCTATCTGTCGGGCTTTCCCGACAAAACTACTGAACACATACTCTAAAGCTTGAGAAAAGACATTTATGAGAGGATAAATAAATATGACGTTCAATGTTTGTAAAAATTTTACCTTGAAAGGTGTAAAATAACAACCTTTACTAATATTTTAAATACGAAAGTAACTCTGTCTGTCAGTCGGGCTTTCACGACAAAACTACTGACCACAGATAGTTAAAGCTCGAGAAAAGACATTTATGAGAGGATAAATAAATATGACGTTCAAAGTTTGTAAAATTTTTACTTTAAAAGGTATAAAATAACAACCTTTGCTAATATTTTAAATACGAAAGTAACTCTGTCTGTCTGTCGCGCTTTCACATGATACTATTTAACCTATTTAAATGAAATTCAAAAAATAAATAACTTTAGAAAGATGAAAAGGCTTTTTGCAGTGAAACACTGCAAGTAGATCATTAAAAATGTATACGTATGTGTCTTATTGGTAAAATAATTATCTTAAATTATTAAAAATGCTATCCAAAACACTATCACAAAGCTACAGGTCAACAAGGTTGTATATAGATTTAGTCATTTTATTTTTAATTGAAAACCTAGGCTTTATGATGGCATTTCTAATATAAGTTGTAAACTTGTAACCCATTAAAGCAAGTTACGTCCGCCATCAAAACATTACGACTTCATAGCTTAAATGACTGCAACCCTGAAAATAAAGCGAGTTTACTGTGGATGTGTGAAATAAACTTATATTGTATATACTGGACATAAAACTAGACTAGCTGTTTCCCGTGATATCACCCGATCCCTTAGGAATATGGGGAAATCTGTACTTTGTCAAATTTCAAGTCCAAAGTTCATTTATTTGAACATACCAAATAAGTTTTTTACCTCAATTTAAGAAATATTGACATAATTAACGATAAGGCGTCCCTATTCAAAAGAAATTACATTGCATTTTCTAATTTGTCTGAGTCTCCACTGGTGCCTTGACTAGTTACCACTCTACCGGCAAAGACTCAACACCAAGCAAAGAGATTTTATTTCCGTGGGAACTGCGCGTGGAAGTTCTTGCAGCCGTCCATAAGTTCAGGGTTGCTGCGAGGACACGCGGCCTGCAGCCTGATGCCGATAAGTTCCGATACATCAGAGCCCGAGCTTTGATTGAAAGGTGGGGAGTGGGTCTCAGGTCCTCAGTAGCGGGCGTGGCCACCGTGGAAGCGATCCGCCCTCATCTGGTGCAATGGCTTACCAGGGGGTATGGGTCGCTTTCTTTCAAACTCATACAGGATCTAACCGAACACGGCACGAACGATTCAGAAATTTCTTGCAATGAGTTGGCCGTGAAGAGTTACCCGCCTGCCATGAGTGTGTTGCGGCTTTTAACTAGCGCATCACACTTTAGCAGAATGTGCAGCCTGGGCAGCGCAGATCTTTAGCTGGAGAGCGTTGTGGGCGCGATGGTCTCCAGTAAAAGATGCTGGGCGGGATTGGCCCTTTTCTGTCATCTAGCTGAAAGAAGCAAGAGAGGGAAACGCAGACAATGCTCCCTCTCGCCACCGATGAAGACGGGGTTTCAGGTGGCGTATATTTGCACCCGTCATACCTTCGTAAACTCTCGGTCGATCTCATCTGAGACTTCCGAGAGAAATGTGCGAACACTCCTCGGATGTTCCACTAATGGATGAAGAGGGTTCTGCTGAGTTTTAGTGGGTAGGGTGTGACCGAGACCCACACCCTCGACGCTAGTCGGAGCGCATAAATGCGCAGCGTATAATAAAAGCAAAGAGATTTGTGTTCCAGTAAGATGCAGTGTAGAAACCATATGAGTTAAACTGCCTCCAACCAGATTAGCGCACTTTTATTTTAGACTGTCTCATTACTTACCATCAGATGTCATCACAGTTCTGGTCAGCAATAAAAAACATCCTCTAAAACACCTCTATGAGTATAGAGGCTTATGCCCAGCATTGGGAAGTTAATGAGCTGCAACTTGCCTTACTTTTCATAACTTAGAAACCGTAAAGAATAAAATTATCACCCAGCCAATTTAAACTATATCATTACTTACTATCAGGTGAGATTACAGTCAAGACTTAGAGTATTTTATTTGTTACTGACACCAGTCAGTAATAAATAAAATACTCTACAATATTTGTCTGCCACATTGGTCTAGTGGTTAGCAGGTTCGACTACAGACATGAGGTCCTGGGTTCGAGACCCGGGTCGGGCCAATTCAAAAAACAATATTGAGTTTTCTATTAAGATTTTCTCAATATTTGCCCGAGGTTGGGAAGTTGGCGGTGTGATCCACCCCCGTGCCTCGGAGAGCACGTTAAGCCGTCGGTCCTGCGCCTTATCTCTTTTCGTTTGTGTGGATTCCCGTAACATCGGAATATGAGAGTGAAGGAATAGAGAGTGCACTTGTGTACTATACCTGCCAATCCGCAGTGGAGCAGCGTGGTGGGTCTATGCTCTAAAAACCCTCGCTCCTCGGAGTGAGGAGGCCTGTGCCCAGCAGTGGGACGTTAAAGGGCTGCTACTTACTTACNTGAGAGTGAAGGAATAGAGAGTGCACTTGTGTACTATACCTGCCAATCCGCAGTGGAGCAGCGTGGTGGGTCTATGCTCTAAAAACCCTCGCTCCTCGGAGTAAGGAGGCCTGTGCCCAGCAGTGGGACGTTAAAGGGCTGCTACTTACTTACTTACTTACTTACAATATTTGTATAGTTCCTTATTCATATGCGAATATATAATATGAATGAGTCTAATATATTCTAGGAACCGGCAGTAAGTTGTCGTGAATTACCTCTGTATTTTTGTATTAGGGCACACACTTGGCGCCACTATAAATTTAGTAGCGTACCCACTTCTCCTTTGTGCCATTTGCGACGATTTTTTTATTTATTATATTGTTTATTGCGTACATTTTAGTGCTTGAATGTAATCTCAAGATAGTAATGCACTAATTTGATAAAAAATACATGTCTAATTTGGTTTGCGTGGAAGCATTAATAGCAATGATTTTTCACACTCTCCCTATATATAAATCAATCATTTATACTTTTTTCTATCAATCCAATCAAGTTGAAATATATTTTTTATATATAAATTTAGTAATTCCATGTATTTTGATATTATATATACCTCGCTATTTATTTGAAGCTAACGTAAAAGGTTTGTGTTTCGTTTATATATAATAAGTTTTAAAAGTTCGTGCTAAAGACATGTGAATTGATTATTTTTTATTACTTATTTGTTTCTCAACTAGCATATTAAAAAAATATGGAAATCCGTTCTTAATGAGCATCGCAAATGGATTCACTTTGTAAAATCTCAACTAGAGAATTGTTTGTACCATATATATTAGAGAAATTCGATTTAGAAATCTCTTGAAATGTGATTAGTTGTCATTTTTTTCCATATATAGATAGTTACTAGGTGTATTTTCAGTTATCGAAGTGTCTACAATTCAAAGGAGGTAACTTAGGTTTAGAAATTTCATGATAAGTGCTGAGTTATCGTTTTTGTCTATATATATATAGATAGCTATTAGTTGTAGTTCCAGTTACCGTAGGAATATAGGGACCACGTTAAATTGAGCGTCTATATTTCAAAAGGGGTAACTTAACTATGGAAATCTTATGATAAGTGATTAGCTATCGTTTTTTTCTATCTATAGATAGGTATTAGCTATATTTCCAGATACTATAGTAATATAGACAACTCCGTTAAAGTGCGTGCCTATATTTTAAAAGGAGAAAAGTAGTAATGGAAATCTCAGGTTAAGTAATGAGTTAACGTTTTTCTCTCTATATAGATAGGTATTAGTTGTAGTGTCCGATATCATAGGAATATAGGAAACCCCTTTAAAGTGAGTGTCTACATTTTAAAAGGAGTAACACAGTTATGGTAATCTCATGATAAGTGATGAGTTGTCGTTATTCTTTATATATAGATAGGTGTTAGCTATATTTCCTTATATCGTAAGAATATAGAGAACTCCGTTAAAGTGAGTGTCTATATTTCAAAAGGTGTAATTTACATATGGAAATCTTATGATAAGTGTTTAGTTATCGTTTTTTTCGATACATAGGTCGGTATTAGCTATATTTCCAGATATAGCAGGAATATAGGAAACCCCGTTAAAGTGAAACTTCGGTTTGGCAATCTCACGATAAGTGATGATTTCTAGTTTTTCCCGATTTATAGATATACCATGGGAAGATGAGTGGCTACGTCGTGAAATATATGTGCCAAATTTCAAATCAAGCAAATAGTTTGGGAGATCTCTTGGTAAAGGTGTGAGTAATCGTTTCCATTGCTTTTTTACACGTATACCAGTAAAAATAAGTCAAATAGCAAACAAAATAATCTACCAATATAGTTGAAAGCAACATTACGGCCACTCTCTCATATCTGATGCTAATTTTTCCCGGAAAGTATTTTCTTCGCGCCCGGAGTGCTCTCCTTGACGTCTTCTCACTGTCCCGCTTTGGACAGCTTCCATTATTTAGAAATTTTATACTCATGCAAATAAACTATGTACAGAAGCTATTTTCACACGTGATATTCATCGCATATATTCCAGACACGCTGCTGTTAGACAACACAGCGGATGTGAATTGTTATTTGAAAACATATCTTGCTATCCGACTGTCTGAACGAAATGGTAATATTTCGTGAGTATTTTTAATGTTTTTATTTCTTTGGAATAATTTATATACTTATACGCTATCGCTATTTAGCGATAAGACCGCCTATTGTACTTTTATTTCTCTTATATTTAAGTTTTTTTCATTTTTTATTATTATATTAGACGTGCAATAAAGTGTATAAATAAATAATACCTATTGAGAAATTCGGATCGACATAGCCTTTTATCAATGAAACTTATTTCAATTCGCATTACCTATATAATAATAGATACCAGGCATATAGAAAGATGAGATAAGCAGCCTTTTATCATCCCAGTGCTGGGCTGAAGCCTCTTCATTAGAGAGAGGGGGTTTTTAAGCACAGTGTTAGACCACGATAAATTCAAAGTTACTTATAAGAAAATTGTAGAATATTAAGGTTTTCTATTCAATTTATTTACGTTTATTATCTCTTATTAAAATCTTAATAAGTATTATACGATTTTACTGTAATTGTATAACAAAATCTCCACTAATACCTTCGCAGAAAGCTTCAAAAGTGTTCAAGGACTTTCAAAGACTAATTATCTCTTCAAGCCCTCATTTTATAAAGTCACATCTTAAATAGTTTCGTAGTAATTTTGTGTGCAGTGAAAGCTTCGTTGTCGATATAAGTTTTAACAGCTTTTATCTGAAAGCGCGATCATATTCAATTAAAACTTCTATACAACGGAAGCGTCAGAGCGGCCGGAAATTAAAAATGTCTGTAATAGTCAATGTGACATCTGTAACATACGCATATCTATACAAATTGTTCGGGGGTTCCAATAATAATCTAACAGTATAGAATTTGATACTATGATATTACTCTTTACCTTTCATTTTTGAAGTACAACTTCTTTACGCACGCTCGACTTGGGGAGTAAGGCAATGAATGCGTGAAGAGAGCTATACGAAAAGTGTCATCGGGCAAAACGAACATAAAAGTTTTATTTCAAATTAAGAAGTGTTTCCTCAATTACACTCCTGACCTTTCGTCGGTCGCGGTTGGTCGTCGTCGTCGCTTCAACCGATGGACGTCCACTGCTGGACATAGGTCTCACGTAATGACCGTCACAAGGCCCGATCTTGCGCCGCCTAGCTCCAACGGCTACCGGCGACCCTCTTTATATCATCGGTCCACCTTGTGGGGGATCTNGTCGCGGTTGGTAATCATCACTTATTATCAGGTAAGGTCACAGTCAAGCACTAAAATATGAGCAATTAAAAACTTGTTGAAGGAGAACATTGTGATATAAAAGAAGATGTAGTGACTAAAATTGAGAAAGGTATGCTTAGATGGTTTAGGCACCTAAAGAGAAAGAATGAAAGGAGACTGACAAAAAGGATGTATGAGTCAAAAGTGAACGGGAAAGTTGGAAGGGGAAGACGAACGTAGCTGGACCAAATCCAGGACATTTTAAATAAGGGCCAGGTCATGAGTACTCTAAACCGACATACTTCTATGAAAGGTTTAATGAAAATAAAAGAAGCCAAGGAGATTTACAAGGATCGTGGCAAATGGAAGGACGCGATCTCGGCCTACCCCTAAGAGCATCAGGCGTGATGCTATGTATACATGTTCTACTTCTAGTCTCAAGTCTAAATCACTCGTTATAGCACAGAAGGTTACAAGAACATAAAAAAATAGTTCATTAGACTACACGTTTAAAGTTATATTTTTATTTCGCTGTCCGCACTCTTTTCGTAAAGCTCTCATCACACATTCACCAGCTTACTTCCCAAATCAAATGTGCCTAAAGAAGTTTTGCTTCATGAATTATCATCATCATTATTTTTACAATTCATATCTTATTTCAATAAGAAAGAAAGAAAGAAAAAGCATTTATTCAATGATGGTGTAACAAACAGCATTATCTTAAACAGCATTACTGTCTGCAACACCACCTCGAAAGGGTTTCCAGCTCAGCATATTATCGTGTGTAGTAGAAACACACGACGCTCATTTTCAGCTGAGACCCCGGTGACGCCACAGCATACAAAATTTAAAATTAACAAAGAACGTATACAAACAAACCGTATTAAAAATAAATAATAATTAATGTATGTTAAGTTAATATGTTAAGATATTATAAATGAGATAGATATATGTGCATATATAAAGGACACATAATAAAGGGTATATAAATAACAATACAGTTATTCATTCACAATACGTGTGCATAATAATTATTGTATGCAAATGTCCAAATATCTCCCAATTTACATGACAATCGAGGCAAAAGCGTTGTAACTCAGTTTCTGGTTGAATTTGCATTTGTGACTACTCTCGGCCCAAGATGCCCGCGGCGTGTCAGCTGCAGCCTACAACATTTAATGCAAATCTTATCTATTATCTGCACAGTTATTAACATGAAGTGTTAAATCATAATCAAAATATGCTTGATTCAATTAAACTCTTAAATTATCTGTAATCAATCTGTTTGTCACATTGAGCCTTATTATAAAAAATGGACAAAACCAAGACTAACTTGTTTGTGATTTTAATTTAAACATTCGCTTTCATATTGATTTTGTTATAAAGTCAAATCAATCCATTACTACAAGTGTCGACACCCTTTTTTTATAGAAAGGCCAGAAATGCTATGAGGATATTGGTGTGGGCCACATTTTGGCTATTAAACACATTTTTTTAGGACAAAACAAATTAACTCGTTTCTGTTATTTGTATTCCTGCAGGAGTTTTGATACGTGGTCGCTGACTATGGGCCTCATCCGAAAGCTCAGAGTTACTTAACGTGCGATGGAGAGGTTTATACTCGGAATTTCTCTACGCGATCAAATCAGAAATGAGAAGATCCGTAGAAGAAACAAAGTCACTGACATAGCCATACGGATCGCGAATCTGAAACGGCAATGGGCGGGGCATATAGTCCGACGAACCGATGGACATTGGGGCCGGAAGGTGCTGGAATGGCGACTCCGCACCGGACTACGCAGTGTAGCAATGCCCCCCACAAGGTGACCGACGATAGAAAGAGGGTCCCCGGTAGCCGCTGGAGCCAGGCGACGCAAGATCGGGGCTTGTGGGCATCATTTCGTGGGCATCATTTCGTGAGACCTATGTCCAGCAGTGGACATCCATCGGTTGAGGCGACGACGATGACGAGGCGATTTAACAAACCGTGGGCTAAAGTATACTTACTGCACAGAGTGGATTTATTTCAGGTCGTTGTTTATTAGATCAGTGGTAGCAAACCAGCGATCCGTGGTGGCATGAGGCCCGCACGTATAGATAGATAGATAGATAGATAGATAATATTCTTTATTGAACACCACGCTAAAAATAGATTTACAATTACTCAGTATAAGGTACTTTTAGTGTTCAATTGGGCGGTCTTATCGGTCATTAGCGATCTCTTCCAGACAACCCTGGCGTTAGGGAACCCATAAAAAAAACCAGAGAGAAGGTATACGAATAACGATAAATATAATGCAAAAAAATTGTTTTATACTTAATAACAGGTTGGCAACGCGTGTTAGATCAACGACTCAAATCCAAGCAAATAACATAAATGCACTCATTTGATGGTAAGAAAAATCTTAAACTTTGGTTTAATATGAGTGAAATTTACTACATTTAAAACGAATTTTAAAATAAGGTCCATTATGCTAAAAGATTTGGAATTACTACTATTAAAAGTAATTACTAAGGAATTACTACTATCAAACTTAAAAAAACTGCAAATAACACAAAATAATATAATTAAAGCACTCTATAAATATGACTTTCAAGGTAAGTAGCAGCCCATTAACGTCCCACTGCTGGGCACAGGCCTCCTCACTCATATGAGAGAGGGTTTTTAGAGCATAGACCCACCACGCTGCTCCACTGCGGATTGGCAGGCATAGTACACAGGTGTACTCTCTATTCCTTCACCCTCATAGCCCGATGTGACGGTAATTCGACACAACCGGATGACTTTCAAACACCAAGCATAAAATTGTATAGGGACACTAAAATACTTAATATTAATCAGCTATATATATTAAAAACGTTTACCCTAATTAGAAAAACAATTAAAAATGAAATCCACTCACAATTACAATTTCATCAAAAAACGTATACACGAACAAGGAGCAAGAACAAATTAGAAATTAATATAGCACCCAGAACTAACTATGGGACTAAAAACATATTATTTGAAGGTGTACGAATCTACAATGAATTACCACATTCGGTGGTAAACAGTGAAACTATATATAAATTTAAAAAAAATCTAGTGGAATATGTGCGCGAGAAGTTCAGTGGAGCCTCACCCTAACATTAGTTCTTATACCTATCATAGCATAATTTGATGTTACATATTTGTTCTTTTTGTCTGTGTTTTAAATTGTTTTATTTTTTATTTTTTGTGATCTTCTTTCTCATTTTTAATGTGACTTTCTTTTCTGTAATGTAATGTGTTCGACGCTTGTAAAACCTTTAAAATTTCAAACAAAATTTAAAATAATGTAAAATTCTCACCTTAGGTGAACTTTATGTGTTCTTTGTTGAGAAAAAATAAATGTCTTCAAACCGAAAAGTCTTACAGTTACGTTTAAAAATGTTAAGTTTGTCTATATTAACAAAAATGCTTTACAATTAACATACCAAAAAATCTTTGCATAGTATATAATGAAGTCGCTTCCGCTGTCTACTCGTTAAGATCATTCAAACTATACAATACGGAAATAGACAGAAGGATTTGAAAGGATAGTTTATATGTAAAACATATAATACAGCAAATATAATAGTACAGAAGAGTCGAGAAGTTGAAAGACTGGTAATGTGATGTCGTAACAAACATATTTTTGTGTGCTTAAATCGCAAAGACTGGCTAAACCTTACGAGATAAATCAAATTAATGTACTACAGTATTGTATATCTTAAAGAGATCGATTAAAAATCCCACGAGGGTTTATACTTATCTCTTATAAATGACCCTCAGTAACCATTTCCATCTTTTCCACAATACGAGAATTACATAGTAAGTAAGTAAGTTGCAGCCTATTAACGTCCCACTACTGGGCACAGGCCTCCTCACTTCGAAGAGCGAGGGTTTTTAGAGCATAGACCCACCACGCTGCTCCACTGCGGATTAGCAGGCATAGTACACAAGTGCACTCTCTATTCCTTCACTCTCATAGTCCGATGTGACGGGAACGGAACTCCGGTCGTGTCGGAACACGACCGGAGAGAGATTGTCTATTATTGGAGTCTATTGTCGAACATACTAACCACTAGACCAATTAGGCAGTTCGAAAAAAAAATTACATGCGTTGTATATTTTATGTAGATCAAAATGGCCATTAACAGCCTTTCATTAAAATGAATATCCTAGATAATATCAGAGGTTTAAATAGCGTTAGTACAGCGGCTATCGGTCAGCGTCAAATAACTGTAGACACATTTTAACACCCATATTTAATTGCATGCAAGTGCAGTAAAGAATAAAGGATACTATTGTATATACATACATAGTCCACGTCCTTCCACTTGCCACAATCCTTGCATAACTCCTTCGCTTCTTTCATTTTCATTAAACCTTTCATACAAGTTCGTCGGTTTAGAGTACTCTTGACCTGGCCCTTATTTAAAATGTCCTGAATTTGGTCCAGATTCGCCTTGGACTCCCAACTTTTCCATTCTCTCTTGGCTCATATATCCTTTTAGTCAGTTTTCTTTCCTTCTCTCTAAGTGCCCAAATCATCTAAGCTTACCTTTCTCAATTTTAGTCACTACACCTTCTTTTATACCACAACGTTCTCTTATTACACTATTTCTTACTCTGTCACTCACAATGGATGTTTAAACAAAGTTAGACACAGCAGATCAATCTACAATTACACGATGTACTAATTAAGGCCTATTGAGTGAATACCGTAAACGTCGAACTCAAAATGATTGGCTCCGGCCATGAGTGATCCAAATACGCGGCTACTATACACATTTCCCGTTCAAATTTGGCATGAAATGTGAGATGTGGACATATGCAAATTACGTTTGTCTACATTACAGTAAGCAGCAGTTTATTAACTCCCGAATCCTGGACACAAACATACACAGTCATAAAAGGGAGGGTTTTTATAGCATACAGATATGCATTAAAAAGTTTCTTAATCAATAAATTTCTTAATCATGAGAGAGTTGAGAAGCATGAGTGGATTAAAACTGAGTGACAGAGTAAGAAATAGTGTGATAAGAGAACGTTGTGGTATAAAAGAAAACGTAGTGACTAAAATTGAGAAAGGTATGCTTAGATGGTTTGGGCATGTAGAGAGAATGAATGAAAGGAGACTGACAAAAAGGATTTATGAGTCAAGAGTGAATGCGAAAGTTGGAAGGGGAAGACCAAGGCGAACGTTCCTGGACCAAATCCAGGACATTTTAAATAACGGCCAGGTCAAGAGTACTCTAAACCGACGAACTTGTATGAAAGGTTTAACGAGAATGAAAGAAGCGAAGGAGATATACAAGGATCGTGGCAAGTGGAAGGATGTTGTCTCTGCCTACCCCTATGGGAATGAGGCGTGATGCTATGTATGTATGTATGTTAATCATAGGCTAACTATCAAAAATCATCGGGATGTGCATTAAGAAGAAAGATTGCTTCATAGAAGATTGGAGAGAGATTTTAAGTGTTATATTTCTTGTGGTATACAATGGAACTGTCTCTCTCTCTTTCTGAGTTAATTTAGAAAAGATTAGGTACAATAGAAAAAAATTGAAAATGCGGCCGGCTGTAATGCGACATTCAATAAATGGACGAATAAATTAGTAGCGATTGAAGTAAGTGTCAGTTTAAAATCTGTCAGCGTAAAATCAAAAGCTATTGTATAATCGTAGTTTAGACCTGGAGTCGCCAACCAGCGGCATGCGACAGAAGGAGGCATTAGAGAGGCAAAAGGAGACAATGGAGGTCATTGCAATTTTGCCTGTTTACTCCCCAAATTTAAATCGTTTTAATCGAATTCATCCGCGGCACCAGAGCTTGCTCACCACTCGAATGAATAAGAATCTGCTGTGTAATATACCATTGAGTATTGTCGTCTAGCAACGAGTCCCAAACTCCTGGATAGAGCTGTATTCTCCATCCGACGTGTATAAAAGTATTTTTCAGCAGCAAAAACAAACAAAACTCATAAAATTTATGACCCTATAAGAAAAGGATGCTTATTTATTTAGCTTATTAGCTTATTTATTAGATTATATTTGTAAATAGTCGTAAAATTGTAAATCCCATGTTAAGACTTAGTCAAAAGAAGAACATAGCATAGATTTATTCGTGCATTTTATTACCGGTGCTTAACGTCTTCATAATTTGTAAACTAGGTGCTTCGGGGAGATAATAACGTTTCGTAGATCGTGAATCTTCTTAATTACCAACAATGTCGAAATGAACCTTTAAAAAGTTTTAAGGCAACGATATATTAAAGTTTTAGCTTTAGTATTTAACGATTTTGATAGTAATCCATTCTTAATGAGCATCTTGGATGCGAAAGGAATATGGTAGTCGAATTTGAAGTCAATCTAGATGTGGAGATATATATTCTAATGACCACGCAAAATTGCGTGAGTCAAATAGGCTTTTATAACACTTTTAAATCGTCAAATATAGTTTTTCCAATTTACTACTGATGATAATATTAAAGACGACGACTTAGATTCTTGAGGTAAAAGAGTTCTTTTGCACCCTTTCCAATAAGATGATTTAAAAAACGAGTAAATTTTAGAAGAAATCAACGAATATTTATTTAATTTTAAAGAGAAAGGTATGCAATTTACGATAGAAAATGAGCTAAATGGTCGCTCTGGCTATACCAGCAGCACAATACGCTATCGAGCTATTATTAACGATTTTTTTATGGCTGGAATTGGGAGATTTGAATATAAACGACGTTAATTTTCAAGACCCCGCAACGTGCCACACAATCAAGGAAACAACCGCAATTAAAGATTCCTGGACGTAATATTTCTCGAAGAGTTGATTACAATTGGCCCCCAAGTTCTTATGACGTCAAATCTTTAGACCAATGCTCCAGAATCGATTCAAGACCTTAAAGATGGAATTCGTGAAGTTATCGACGATATACAGCTGCAAATGTGTGAATTGGTCAGAGAAACATTCATGTAAAGGATGTCGTTTTCTATCGTTAATTGCATACCTTTCTCTTTACAATGAGATATATATCCATTGATTTCTCTTAAAATATGCTAGTTTCAAATATCAAAATGAAACCTCTTATTGGAAAATCCTATCTATATAACAGCTGGACTGATTTGGCTGATTTTTATTTTTATTTATTGAGAATAAATATTATAACGCATTATAGTAAAAACAACGATTTCACTTTCCACTACTCTTATGTGTCAAACATTTGATGTACGTACCGTAAGTATGTCGTTTAGAAATCAATTTTTTTTAAAAATAGTTCAGAAATCAAATTGAATTTAAAAGTTTTTTCTTTCCTTTTTTTTCTTTGCATTGTAATTTGTTTGAGGTTAATTTCGTCGTTTACAAATCAAATTAAATTTAAAAGAATGTTTTTCATTTGATTTTGACATTTGACATTGACAACCAAAAATTTCTCAACGCCACCGTTCTGGCTACATTTTTAACTAAAGTTGAAACATTCTGCAATAATCATTCAGCTTTTTTATTTCTTGATTCTGAGGCGGTACGTTTGTCGGGCCAGATAGTATATAACAAAATTGATATGTATGTTGTGTAATGTTAAAACACAAAGCAATAGAGCACAAGAAAAGGGAATATTGGAAAATATCCTGAATACCCGTCTTCCTCGTAGCATCTCGTAATTAACCCCGTGTCACACGCACGCTGTGATTGATTACAACGCTAATATGGGAGACGGCCCAACAATGATATCTGTGACATTTCTGTTTGTTGTTCTGTCTCCCGTTGTTTTATAAAAGATAGATATCACCGTTATCTTAAATAGAAGACATTTTTGAAGTAAAACTTCTATACGCTCGCTTGGCATGGTGAATAAGCTGGTGAATACGTGGCGAGAGTGTTACGAAAAGTCTGGTCATAATAAATATGCTTTTTTTACGCTGGGAAATGCCTTTATGCACGCTGATCTGAGTAAAATCATATCGGCAGTGTGGAACTCGCTGGTAAGCCAGAATACCCACTAGAACCCAGCGATACCCCCCGCAACCTTTACTGGAACACCAGGGCATTGGTAGACGCAATCTACCCTGGCACTCCGAAAGATTCCTCTGGGAAACTTAAGAAGGAGGAAGGAGAAGCGCACTTCGATGCTTCCTACCTCCCAACCACCTGTGCCGAAGTAAAGGAACGTCCACGGCGTTCTCCCTGTGCCTCTCATGTGCCTCCTTCAGCGAAATAATACTTTCAGAAGGAAGCCACTGCCCTCCACTCCCTCTCACCGGTGGGCATTGCGCCAACTAAGCCCTCCAGCGAAAGGTTACCATCGAAGTCAATAGACGCTGCTGGGGTCCCCACGCCGGGCATTCAGCCAGAGTGTGCTGCACTGAATCCACAGGTGCATCACACTCATGGCAGGCAGACGTTTCGTCCCTGGGAACAATTTGATGCAGATACTTGCTGGAACAACCATGTCCGGTCAGCACCTGCACCAGCCTGTAAGTGAGACACCCGTGATAAAATATATATGCTACTTTTTCCGCGTGAAATAGTTTTTTTTGTAGCATGGTTAATAATTAAGCTAATTTCTTTACAAATAAAACATACGTATAAATACTTTAATAAACTATTCGCAGTGTTTCACTGCAAAGAGTAAGGATTATTATTTAACACCTTTGAGGGTAAAACTTTTACAAACTTTGAATGTCATATTTATTTATATCGAAACAACAGCTTAAAAAGTAAGTTGTAAGGTTCTGGCTCTTAAAATGATTATACTCCTTTTCCTCATTACCCCTTTTCTTGCATTAGTAGCCTATGTTTGTTCTCAGGCTCTAGACCAGTGATGCCCAAAGTGGTCCAGGTGAACCTCCAGGTGTCCACGAGAGACACGAAGAGTACGTTGGCGTGACTACGAAATTCACAATTAGTAAGCGGGGATCTATGAAAATTGGTCTATTTTCTGTTCAGTTTTAGGTATATGGTAGTATTGAACCTGCAGGGGGTCCAGGAACCAGGAAAATTTTAAAAGGGATCTATGAAAAGAAAACATTCGGAGCCTCTGCTCTAGACTATCATTGTCTTGCCCTTATCCCACTAGGTGGGATCGGCACAGCATGTTTCCTTTCGCCACTTCATTCTATCCGCTGTCATTTCTACATTCACAACCCTTATACACATATCCTCTTTCACACAGTTCATCCACACTTTTTTTAGTCGCCCTCACCCGGCCCTGCCGCTTACCATCATATTTAGAATCCTTTTGCATACCTGGCTATCCTCCCTTCACATGACATGTCCATACCAGGATAGCCTTCTACTCCTTAACTTCTCGGTCAATGGTGATACTTTCAATCTTCCTCTAATGTACTCATTCCTAATCTCATCTAATTTTGTCACTCCCCAAATCCATCTTAACATTCGCATCTCCGCTGTACGCAATTTCCTTTCATTCTCCCCTTTGGTGGCCCAGCAAGATTGTCAATTGAGTATTATGAAAGTATCGGTGTAATGTTTATTAGGATGGTGCATTGATTTATTTTTAAATGGTTGCTCCAATTGGCGCAGACACCAGTTTTCTTAAAGAGTGTGGGTAATTGGAGAGTTAGTGGTTGTTGAATATTGGAACTACTCATTTCTTAGTTTAAGTTAATTGTGTTAGTAAATTATGCTGCTCTGCGATACAAAGCTAAGTGTATTTCCCTAATTTAAAAACCTTTTCTTATTAATGTGTCATAATGATAATTGTGTTTAATATGTAATAATAATGGATATTGATGATGCAATTGTATATCTATGTTAATAATCACATAAATAGAAAAGAGTAATAACTATTGAGTTTCTTGCCGGATCCTTCTCAATAATTAAATACTTTCCGAATCGGTGGTAGAGTCTTTAATGAATATTGTATATATATTTTACTTTAGATATTCAATACTGCATTATTGAATTATACAAGACAGTGGATAATAACAGGAACTTCTATAAATCTATTTCTTATTTTGGGAAATATACGAACGTGTTAGACATAGTAAAGGCATTATATTAAAAAGTGTGCAGATAATGTCTATCTATCTAAGTAAACTATCCTGACCATATAGTTTTGGTAGGGGACTCAAACAAAAGGTGAGTTATTTTTCTTTCTTGAAGCTGTCAGCGATCCGTAACGGCGACGTCGCGACGCCCAAAATCTTTTGTATGTCATGTCCATCAGACAATGAATAAACTCTAGTTTAAATATAAAAATCAGTATATTTTATTAATATCCTTTATGAAACAGTGAGTGCACAAATGATAATTCCAGCCATCATGGTAAGTGATGCTATTCCCAGTTGGTAAGAGGGTCAGCTGAAAAGAAGAAATTTGTCTCTTAACAATTTATACACGGAATCTAGTTCACATTTTTTTCATTTATACCCAAATTATAAAACTATATGTATTTCAGGTCGTAATTAATAAAAATAAATACAGAAACAATATCAGGCCGACTCTTTTTTTGGTACGAGTTTTTATTTTACCTAACTTTTTAAATGTTTATAAAAGATTTTTCTTCGTAATATAGCAAGTTAGCCTTGCTTTATATATTAATCATGTCTACACTGAATTTGCGTATATTTGACCAAGTTTTTACGAAGTTCAGAAACTAAACAACTGTAACAATAAATACAGAATTTGGAATGGAAGAAAATTCGAACAACCCTTTCTTATTAGTAGAGAATGTATACTTTTTAACTATATAAAAGATTTTGTCTGCGATACACGTATTTAACCTTAAGTAAGTTTATCACAACTTATTTGCTATATCAATGAATAAAGTATTTTGAAAGCAACGAAATACGAAGTCATTTACCTTATTAAATCAAATAAAAATCATCCTTTTTGCCTCCAGATAAAATATTTGTACAATATTTCGTCTCATAGATACAGATCTACATTAATCATATCTATTTTGTATTCCACTAAGTTTTTATGTATTTCAAGAACTAAGTTGCTGTAAGAATAAAGTCAGAATTTTAAGAACAACTCTGAATAACCCTTTCTTATTTGTAAAAAACTTTTAACGTTAATATAAAAATGTTTGTTAAAGATTTCTTTTGCTGTTATATAACAAGTCCAAATTAATGATTTCTACATTGTTTCCACGTATGTTTAACCAAATTTTAACCAAATTCGGAGTCGGTGTCAGTCAAGGAAGATGTTCCCCGGGTGTCCACTTGGCAGCTCTCGCGTTTCTACCACCAATAGCTATATATGTAGGTACCTTGGCTGACACCGACAAAATATAACAATACGAAGAATACTATAAAAGAATACGCAATTATTTCTTACTTTTTAGAGCATATTATCGTATTTGTAAGTTTGTTTTGAAGGCGGTTCTTTTTTGTTAAAATGTATATTTATTTTTTTATTTTTGGTGATCGCCACACCCGGGATGAATCCGAAACCCTTATACCACCGCTTCACACATAATTTACCTTTCAAATATTGCAATGCAGCAAAAAACGGAAGGTCATGGACATTTGATTACAGACAGTAATAGATTTTGCCAAAAAGCACACTCTTACTGTAAGCCGTTGAGGAGTTCCATTGATCTTCATATTTAACTATGACTAGCACTTGACCATACCGAAGTTACGGTAGGCGACTCAAATATCTGGATAGCTTATAGAAGATTCTACCGAGTATCGTTGATTTGCTCCTAATAATTGAAGAGTTCCGTCAATTTGTCATGGATTCCATCATCAGAACCTTACCAAACTATCACAAAACAACCCTTGAAGTATATCCTTTATAATAAAAAAAGAATCATCGAAATCGGTTGGTGTGATCTTGAGTTACTCGTCTATTTGTCGCGCACATGCTTACTCAAATTTAAGACACCCGGTTTTCTCATGGATGCCATCATCAGAACTGGTTTAAAAGAAAATGGGATCCTATGACGAGCACCACCTATCATTTTAGAAAAAATCATCAAGATCGGTCCACCCAGTCGGGAGATATGAGGTAACAAACATAAAAAAAAAAAAAAATACAGACGGATTGATAACCTCTTCCTTTTTTTGAAGTCGGTTAAAAATATATACTTTTTGCTTAAATATATTTTTTTAAAAAGATTTCTTCTGTTGTAATATAACAAGTCCAAATTAATGATGTCTACACTGTTTTTTCGATGTTAAGAAACTCATTTGTAAAAATAAATACTAACAACAACAAACTACGAACAAACCTTTCTAATTTGTACAAGATATATTCTTTCCACTCAAATATGAAAATAATTATAAAATATTTATTTTGTCATTATATAAAATGTCCAAATTAATCACATCTACATTGTATTTGCGTATGTAAGAATAAATACAGATAAAACTCCGAACAACTTTTTTTATTAGTACAATATATATCAATTTTATTCAAATATAAAATTATTTATAAAAAGTTCCTTTTGTTATATAACAAGCCCAAATTAATGATGTCTCCATTGTGTTCACGTATGTTTGACCAAGTTTTTACGACGTTCAGGAACTAAGTGGCTGTAAGAATAGGTTGGCGCCGAGCCGGAAGTTGTTCCCTCGTGATGGACACCGGAAGAGACTTGGGATCATGTTCCTTCGTTATATCACGTTACCCTCCAAAGTCTTCTTAACTAATTTCAATGAAATAAAAAGGGTCTCTGATAAAATACATTGTGTACAATCCTATTGAGTTGTTTTCAATTTTTGGATAATCCGTGTTGCCGTATTGATTCTGATAAGCCTTTCTTAAATTAAAATTATCTATTTTATGCTTTGTTCGGCTACATAGACACGAGGTCTCTGGATTCGAGTCCCGGGTCGTGGGTTTTCTGTTAAAAAAGTCTCAGTATTTGTCCGAAGGTTTACACTTCGCGGTGTGCTCCATCCCTGTACCTCCAAAAGCCTGTTAAACGGTCGGTCCTGTGACTGATCTCCTTCTGGTCGTAAAGGAATAGAGAGTGCACTTGTGTACTATGCCTATCTACAGTGGAGCAACTCAGTGGGTCTATGCTCTAAGAATGAGGAGCTCTGTCCAACAGTGAGACGTTAATTGACTGCTACTTACATAAAGTGAACCTCCTCCCGCCTTTAGGAACCCCCAGTCGGCCTCATCCGGGACTCCAGGGACAAAGGCGAAAGTTAAACCTCTGCTGCTTCATTTGAGAATGGGGGTACGCTGTGTATTAGTTGGTATTGCGGGGCCTCCTCCCTTCATCTTCACTCCCACACTTCAGACCAATGGATCGAGGTTTGCGTCTACAACAATTTCCCAGCGTAATAAAGATTCCTTGGATTCGATTCCGTTAGGGCAAATTTATAACTGGCGGAGTCTTCAGCGTTGGTTAATTTCGATATATGTGTGAGCGGCACCGGAGCTGACAAGTGGATACTTACCCTCGCTGATGCCGACTCCGAAGAATACGAAGAACTCTTAAAAAGAATACGGACTTATTTTTTACTTTTTAGAGCATTTTAATATATTTGTAAGAGTTCGTTTCGCGATTCTTTTTTTGTTAAAATTTTTATTTATGGACTGTATATTCACTTACCGTCGGATGAGATTACAGTCAAGTGCTTACCTAGCAGCAATATTCAAATTCAAGTAAGCTTTTACCGCACTTTAAAATAGTTACATATTATTTCTAATATACGATTGACGATGATATTTGAGAACGATTTAGAACCCAAATTTACGAGGGTCTCTTTTTGTCCTGGGCCTAGACAAGTTACTTTCGAAGATTGCTAACGCTCAAAAAATGTATGCGAATGACGTTTCTTATCAAAAATGTTCCACAACTAACTGCCAGTCAGGTGTCACTTTTATATCATTACAATTACAATACTTTATCCTATTAAGATAAGAGATTCACTCCTAAGCTTTTTTATCGTACACACACACACACCTCATTCCCATAGGGGTAAGCAGAGACCACGTCCTACCACTTGCCACGATCCTTGAATATCTTCATCGCTTTTTTCATTCACATTAAATTTTTAACACAAGTTCGTCGATTTAGAGTACTCTTGACCAGGCCTTTATTTAAAATGTCCTGGATTTGGTCCAGGAACGCTCGCTTTGGTCTTCTCCTTCCATTGACTCTTGACACATAAATCCTTTTGTCAGTCTCCTTTCATTCATTCTCTCTACGTGCCGTCCACCACCTAACCACAACCACAACGTTCAGGTAAAAATTTATAAAAATACATGTATTATCCTCCTCCTCTGGTCATCGCTTACTGCTGAGCATTTTGATATTACCGACGAAGCAGGCTGTGCCATCTTTGCCGATCGGTAGCGATGTGGATGGCCTGACTGGCTTTGGTATTCAGCTGTTCTACCTGATCGGACCATCGCTTCGGACTTCGGCCTCTGGGTCTTTTGCCTTCCATCTTTCCGGTTAAGATATGTCCAAAGAACTGTAGTATGCGCTTTATACTTATCGCGGAAAGCCTTTGAGTTGCCTTTAGTTCTTCTAAGATGGAAACATTTGTACTGTGTGCAGTCCAGGGGATTTGCAACAAACGCCGAGAATACCTCATTTCAAGAGCGTCTATTCGTCGTCTATCAGTCGCTTTGTGTGTCCAAATCGAAAAGACCAGAGTCCTTTTTAATATGTTCCGGTACTTCTAAATCTTCTCTAGCTGCCTAGATGTATTATAAAGAATGTATATAAGATAACATTGCAAATCTATTATTGCCTTCATAAATAAAGTGGTCAGCTTTAATTATTGCAGATATTAATAAGGGAATGATAAGGGTCGATTATATTTCTCGCTGTAATAAATACGGCGGGGTGGCCCGTTTCTTCGATAAGTTAATTCAATGTTTTCTCCCCTCTTAGACAGTATGCTCTCGGATGAAATTGTTAGATAAAGGTAATCGTTCCTTCCGAGTAATATTCGTCTGTATAATTTTATGATAGCCATTATTTTTTATATGTGGTGGTTCGGTGGTTATAGCTCAATTACATTCATACAAGTTTTATGCATTCTATCATATGTTTTTACAGTACATTGAAACTCCACCGTATTATACTATGACCCAATGTATTATTAACCTTTTCGATATTTTTTTGGGGTAAAATGTAAACTTATAACTTCAACTATCTGCTGGTGAAAGCCATGTCATTGTCGTTTCAGTCATTATAAAGATTGATTCTTATTTTAGTATTAAAATGTATTTATTACTAGTTCTACTCTTGGATACCACCCCTGAAAATGATTTTTCGACAGCGAAACTCACACACTCTTCACGAGATCTTGAAAGTCATCCGCTATTGGCTTAAAATTTAGTAATTGGTAAATTTCACATGGGCAGGGCACATAGTTCGCAAAACCGCTGGACTTTGGGACTCGACAGTGCTAGAATGGCAGCCTCGCCCGGAAAACGCAGCGTCGGCAGACCCCCCACCAGGTGGACCGATGACATCAGGTGGGTCGGCGACAGCCGCTGGATACAGGCGGCGCAAGATCGGGCCCAATGGAATTCATTAGGACAGACCTTTGTCTAGCAGTGGACGTCTTCGCAACGTCCTCTACTCGAATTTATTAGTAGTGCGAAATTTCAATTAAATTTCTGGCAATACAAATTTATAGATCTGCATTGATGGCAAGGTTGCACCTTGTGTAGAAATTCGTCGTCGCTTCAACCGATGGACGTCCGCTGCTGGACATAGGTCTCACGTAATGATGTCCACAAGGCCCGATCTTGCGCCGCCTGGCTCCAGCGGCTACCGGCGACCCTCTTTATGTCGTCGGTCCAACTTGTGGGGGGTCTCCCTACACTGCGCCGCCCGGTGCGGGGTCGCCACTCCAGCACCTTCGGGCCCCAACGTCCATCGGTGTAGAAATTAGACAACTTTAATATAAAAAGGTAAATACGAGTAGCAAACTATTAGCGACCCACTGCTAGTTACAGACCTCCTCACTCTTATGAGAAAAGACTTTTAGAGTATAGACCCACCACGCTGCTCCAATGCTTGGCAGGAATATTATACGGGTGTATACGCTAACGCAAGTGCACTCTATTCCTTGACACTCGTAATGACGGAAATCCAACACGAGTAGAGAGGCGCAGTACCGACAAAAAACGTATAGCTCAGTCGGACCAGCTTTTGCTCCATATTAGAAGCCGTGTAGACACCATCAGACACCATGGACAATATAGATTACGATATATAAAATTTATCTCATCCGAAACACCAGGTAAGACAGCGCAAGCTGATCTTCTGGTGTCCCATTCACGGATGAAGGGGGTTCCACTGGGTTTTAGTGGGTATTGAGAGCATTCTTCTCTCGCCAAGTACCTTACTCCCGATCTATGGGTCGAGATTGTAGATAAATGAGTTTCTCAACGAAAAAAATAAAAACAGTGCAGGAACGACGGCATAAGGTGCTTTCCGAAGCATGGGACGTGGAGCACACCGTCAACTACAAAACTTTGGGCAAATACTGATAAATTCTTAATAGAAAATCGTTGAATTCACCCGAACCAAGATTCGAATCCAGAACTTCAAGTCTGTGGCCGAACATGCTAATATGGGTTAGCAACCAATGAGGCAGTCAACATATTGCAAAAAGTTAAAGTATCAGGGTAATAGTTAGTTGCAGATAAGTTTATTGGTGTTTCTATAAGTAAGTAAGTCAACCTTAAAAGATAGACAAATGCTACCTAGGACTTTCTTATACAACATTTTATGAGGAACTTTCTATATTATATATTTACTTTTAACTTTATAAATTTCCTCTACATATCCACGGTTTTGCGACTCTCTATTACTTCTCTCTCATAGTGGGATGTGACGGCAATCTGACACGACCGGAGAGACATCAAGCGCAGGACCCATGGCTTAACGTGCTCAACGAGGCACGAAGTTAGAGCACACCGGCAACTACATAACTACAGGCAAACACTGAGAATTGCATAAAAGAAATCCCTCTTCGCCTAACTTGGGACTCAAACTCAGGGCCTCAAGTATGTAGCTAAACAAGCTGACCACTAGACCCACGAGGACGGCCTCTGATGCAGTGTTGCGAGTTCTTACTTTGCTAGTAGACTAAGTTTTTTTTTTTATTGCTGACAGTTTAGCGCTTGACTGTGATCTCACCTGATGGTAAGTGATGATACAGTCTAAGATGGAAGCGCGCTAATCTGTTAAGAGGCGATAAACCCCTTACGGTTTCTACACAGCATCGTACCGGAACACAAATCTCTTTGTTTGGCGGTACGTTTTTGCTGGTAGGGTGGTAACTAGCCACGGCCGAAGCCTCCCACCAGTCCAGACTCAGACAAATTAGAAAATACAATTTCCTAAATTCGTCCTACCGGGAATCGAACCCGGGACCTCCGCTAGCAAAGCGAATACTCGCACCACTGCGCCAGTGAGGCCGTCAAAAGTAAATAAGTAAAGTAAATAGGAGCCCATTAACGTCCCACTACTGAGCACCTCCACACTCATAGGAGAGAGGGTTTTTAGAGGATAGACTCGATACGTTGCTCCAATGGTTTGGCGGGCATAGTAAATAAGTGCACTCTCTATTCCTTCACTCTCATATTTGAATGTGACGGCAATCCGACACGACCGGAAAGAGATCAGGCTGTTCAGGCCGGCCGTGACCTGCAATGAACGCGACCCAGAGACTGGGGCCCATGGGAAGTTCAGAGTTCGGTTCAGTCACAGAACGGTGAGAGGAGAGAAATTATAGGGGAGAAATTTCACCTAGGGAGTCAAACAGATGTGAATCGGCACCTACCTGGAGCCCCGTGCGCCGATCTCCTCGGGCGGCGACGGCTCTGGCAGTTGTCTGAGCACGTGAGTGTATTTGTATTGTGTGGTGTTTTTGGGTGTGTAGTGACCTGCAAGCAGACGCGGAGAGCTGCTATCGGTGACGCCGGTCTGCATATCCACTCCAAGGCATTCTTGTGTACCACCAGGTACAGAAATGGTCAAAAACTAAAGCCCACGTGGACCTGAATGGACTGTGGCCGCGTGGACCGGCCTCACTTTGCGCAAAACCAGGGGCCCCAGAGATCCTTAACGCGACGACTTCACCATTCGCTATCACAAACCAAAATCTCGTGGAAAACTACACCAAAAAACTACGAGACGGGCCTTCTTGTTGCCCGTCGCAAAACGCCTCGTTGACAGCAGACAACTTATATTTTTGCTGTATGTTTAATGAAACGTCGCAGGAGGCGCTCTCTAGTATGCAAAGACGCCGCTTCCCGATACTTAGCGCATTAGTACTTCGGAAAGCCTACAGATGACGCGAATACGCCGCTTCCGAGGTACTTAACGTTTAGTTCCTCGGAAAGCTTTCAGATGGCGCGAATACAGGCATAGGACCGACTTCGGGCAAATACTGAAAACTTCTTGACAGAATCCTGTGTTTGCCTAACCTGGGCCTCATGTCTGTAGCCGTACAAGCTGGCCACTAGACAAATAAAGTACTAACTACGCATACCTCATATTCCAACGGATTGTGAACTACGCAGATAAAAGGTAATATATGATATTGGTGATTCACTACTCGAACAAGATAGGGGATGTGGCAACATTTAACAAGCGTTTCGTGCACCCTTTCCTCGCTGAGCATGATTGCCCTTCAATCACGTACGGAAAAAAGAAATATAAACCCCTCACTCACGGCGCAGGTAACAAATTGGAAATGGTCCGGATTGTCGTTCAGATTTGACGAAGAACCACAAGATATAGTCAATTTTCACGGTTTTATTATTGTACACGAGTAGGAGAGGGTTTTATACCTATATATTTCTGCTGTAGGATCGCGTCCACTTGTTACATCGAATATTTAGATTAGACATTAGTAAATAGTTAGAATAAATTCTAGTCTTTAAAGGAGGTACTGAAAAATGAAGATTAGTCCATGTAAAGAGTTGGGAAACATAGTTCTTAACAAAGAAAAATGTTAACCTCTTTATTTTATTTGTAACGTTTTCACACAAAAACTACTAAAAGGATTTTTAAAATTTTCTCACCGTTAGAAAGCTATATTGTCACTGAGTGACATAAGCTATACTTACTTAAAAAAAAAAATAGGGATCCCTAATAAAAATGCATTAATGTAACCCAAGGTGTGAAAAATTGGTCACAAAAATTTGTAATCGCGTGCACCAGGGAAACTATTGATAATAGAACAAAAAGTTGTTCTACAATATTATAGAAAGTATTAATATCTACAAAAAATTTCGTAATACCATATGTCCAATTACTGTAGTTATGCCATAATAACTGCTTTTTCACAATTTAAAAGTTAATTAAAAGTGCCGACAATTATTAAACCATTTTATACATACATCTGTATTAATCCTTATCCTATTAAATATGAACATTATAATATGCCTTTTGTAAAAGGATGTTTCTCATATATTTCTTAAAATTATGCAGAGGCAAATCCAAAACTGACTGCGGAATCTAATTAAGATTTCTAAGCCTTTTCACTCTTAAATATGGCATTACAAGTTTATTTTCTTTACCGCATTATAAGTAACCATTTTTTTAGAAGATAGAAAAGATATATGTTACTGTGGTCATTTTAGTGTAGATCTAAAGAAGAGGATCTATTATACCGTACATCGTTTTGTTATATCTGTAATGGATTACGAGTAGACATCGTTTTCGACGAAAGCTCACCAATGGCTTGATTTTTCCAACACATCCAACGATCATCGTTATATTTAAACCAATTTACACGAAGCCTGGACAAAAATATAGATAAACCTTCCTAAAGAATCACTTTATCTATTGATGAAAACAGCATTAGAATCCGTTCAGTAGTTTTTGAAATTTTTGCGATG
This sequence comes from Elymnias hypermnestra, assembly GCA_015832385.1. Classification (NCBI taxonomy): domain Eukaryota; kingdom Metazoa; phylum Arthropoda; class Insecta; order Lepidoptera; family Nymphalidae; genus Elymnias; species Elymnias hypermnestra. The sequence continues at coordinate 955,151 of JACTOM010000073.1, forward strand.
AAGTTAATGGTTTTATTCGCTTGGTTAGCAGAGGTCCGGAATTTGCCTGTTATTTCTAGTTATACGTATAAGTAATGACAAATTGAACCACAGCCGGTTGTAGTATTCATTTGTATAAATAAAATAACAACGTAATATCAAATACACGCCATATTTCGTAAATATCATGCTCGTTTTTGTTTTGCTCACTAAAACAATGGCAGGACGGAAATTAAGCATACATACGACAAAATCACAACGATTTATGGACGGGGGACTATTTTATTTGTAGTCCCTGTGCGAAATTAATAACAAAAGCATTTGAATTCGTTTTTGTTATTTAAAACTCAATCTATTGATCGGAAATGTCTAAAAACAATTTCATTTCAACAAAACCCATGCATGGCGGGTATATTCTCTAAAACCCTCTACCTTATAAATGAGGAGGCCTGTGCCCAGCTGTGGGACGTCAATGGGTTGCATTTTACCCGGTTTATGTTAATATACAAGGTAGAAGTTATTTACACTGTTAATTTCAAGTAATTTAACAATTTATCCATACTAGTATTATAAATAGGAAAGTAACTCTGTTTGTCTTGCTTTCAAGCCAAAATTACTGAACCTATTTCAATGAAATTTGGGACACATATAGTTTAGAGCTTAAGAAAGGACACAAGCTACGTTACAATTCGACAAAACAGTTGTAAGGGGTCGCTGTATCGTCATTTTTAACGCTCGATGCTTGAAACTTATTTTTCTGTTGATTCGATATAAATAAATATGACTTTTAAAGTTTATAAACGTTTTATCCTCGAGGGTGTAAAATAACAATCCTTACTAATATTATAAATGGTAAACTAACTAGTGAACCGATTTAAATGAAATTTGGTACACTAGTTTGGTAGTATGAACGAGATGAATCTATGATGAATGGCAATATTTTGATAGATGGGGAACAAGTGGAAGAGGTGAAAGAATTTGTATACTTGGGATCTAAATTTACAAAAGATGGAACATGTGAAAGTGATATCGAAAGGAGAGTGAATGCAGGGAATATGGTAAATGGTGCTCTGCATGCTTTTATGAATAGCCAGATGGTGTCTCAAAGGGCTAGACTGGCAGTGCATGCTGGAGTGTTGGTGCCAACACTTATGTATGGTAGTGAAAGTTGGGTATGGCAGAAGAATCACAAAAGTAAAATAAATGCGGTAGAGATGAGAGCGTTGAGAAG